>CM042160.1:70810062-70937562 GCA_023376005.1 Doryteuthis pealeii | reverse complement strand
CTATCAGTTAAACTTATCAATATTGTATAGAATAGAGTAAATTTTTTTTAAAATAAACATTTAATTTTATTGAATAATTTCTGATAGATTTACTGAAGTAAAAATCTTCAAGTGGTTCATCTTCATTTCTTTTCTCTTTTTGAGTGCTTTTGCTGTGCATTCCAATGTTTCTCCTCCTCCTCTTCCTCCTTACCGATTCCAATACCTTCTGCTTTGAATTCTTTGCTTGGCTCCGTTCTGTTGTAAAGTTTCTTTCTGCTACTTTTAACATCTTTGTTGTCTCTTCACCTGTCCCTATATTAACTGATTAATTCCAGGTTTTCTTATTTCGTCCTAGGCTCTACATACTTGTTGGCTTTAAACATCGTTCTCTTAATATGGTGATGGTTCAAGTTCCTGGCAACTACGCTTTGAAGGTGTCATACTATTTTCATAGAAAGCATCACATTGCAACTTTCAGTTCAGATAGCTACTCAAAGATTTTTGCCTATAAACAAAAACGCATTTTTTCAAATATGTTGTCATGAAAATAAAAAAACAGAAAAGAGGATATTTTTGCCCTGGAGTATTAAGATTACTGAACCTTTCATTGGAGTTTTTTTTTTTTTTTTTTTTTTTTTCTTTCCCACCCCCAATTGACATTTGATTGTTAAATGTCATTTTTAGTTTCCCATTGGAACGTGTGGTGCAAGAAGTCTATCCTGAAGAACAGAATATTGGAAGAACTTATACAAATGGATTGGCATATGATTAATTTTTTTTTTTTTTTTTTTTTTTCCCTCTCTCTCCTCTCTCTCCCTCTCTCTCTCTCTTTAGTTTTTGCAACCAACAATGAAACTAATCATCATTTCTGATGTTGCTGATATTAGCCGGAAAATCTATCTTCGAAGTTTTTTTTTTTTTTTTTCAATTTCAGGAAAATAATTTTTAGATGAGTGCCAGTTTAATTTTTCTTGGAACTGATATCCTTTCTCTGTAAACTGCTCTGGATTGATACTGAAATTATTGCAGATTGGAACTATGACTGCCTTTCAAAACAATTGTTCTTAATCTAAAACCATGGGCTTATCTTCTAGCAAACTAACAGAATCTATTGCCCTTTTTCCTCAAGGAATTTTTTCTTTCTTTAAAAAACAAATATCCAACCGTGTTATATTTTATATAATGTCTTAATAGTCATCGGATAAAACCGTTTTCTCTTTCGTCAATATAATCTTATTCAATTTTCTTTGATGAAACATTATCAGTTATTTTTTCCGTTTCTAAAATTCTCATTCCATGATCAAAAGTAAGCATGGATTGGAAGAAAAAAATTTTAGAATAAGTTTCTAGCAAGATTTGACTCTCACATCTCCTATCCTCGGTAGTTTTCTTTTCCAGGACAGCTGCCTTACTAATTAGGCTATAAGGGCCCACCAGTAGTTGTCATTGAGATCTATAAGCTTTATTCCTTATTCAAATGATTTAGTTAAAAGTTTGAAGGTCGGTTTAGCTCAGTCGCTAGAGCACCCGCCTAGTAATCGCAAGGTTCCTAGTTTGATACCAGACCCCCACCAACTCAGCGCATGAGTAGCACAGATTGGGTAGTTTGATCTGTGCGGTAAAGTGGGGTGTTGAAGATAGGTGTGGTGCTCCATATCAGCAAACACAGACTTTCTCACTGTCCTGATGATACCAATAATAGGACACTCAGCCAATTTTAATTGAATTAACATCAATGATTTTATAATTTTATTTTGATTGACATCCAATTGAAAATTCTATCAAATCCTTTTGTCACTTGGTTGAAAGAAAGTTGCAGGATTCTACAATGACCAAAAAAAAAATGAAGTTGTGTAAATTTGGTGCAGGAGAAAATACAAGGCAACATTTTTTTTTACAATTTTCTCATCTTGATTGTATATTTCAAGCTTCATTTTAATGACAAAGTTTGCAACAATAATTTTATGCCTGCTTAAATATTTATCTAACAGTTAAACATAAATTTATGGCATTTCAAATAATCTTCCTTTTACACTATTTCATTAACTTTTTTTTTCCTTAAGTTGCTTGCATGAATATACCAAATTATTTCTTTTTTTTAAATTTTTGTTGTAGTTTTTTCTCCTGTTCTCAATAGAATTTGAATGTACTGCTTAATGTTAGTATATATATATATATATATATATATATATATATATATATATATATATGGTAACATTAAGCAGTACTTCTTGCATCTTGCCAAACAAAACAATGTTCATGACAATATTAGGAATTAAAGTTCCATTCTTCTTTTCAATCGTCAACAAATATTTTAAAAATCTTTTGACATGTTTTGTTTTCTTTGTTGAGGACAACAAATTTTCAACAGATCAGAATTCTTGCCAGTTTTGCAGCCATCTTTCTTTTCCAATGGATGTTTGTTTGTCTCTGTTATGATTCTTGTTGCCATTTTAGATGTTTAGTTCTTCAATTGGTAAATCCAATGGTAGAAAAGGGTGTAGTCTCAGTAGCAGAAAGTCTTGTGTATTCCTTGGAATATTACATCAAACAAGCGTGTAGTTCCTTGTAGCAGAGAATACAGTTGTATTCATTCCTTCAATTAGAAAATCCCATTAACAACTAATTTGAGGACAGTTGCAAAAGATATTAAATGCTTTTCTGGGCTCATTTCTGATTGGCCCATTTTTACCAGAAATGCCTAAACTATTTGGGAACGTTTATAAATATGGGTGAATTTTACATACATCTTATATCAAGATTAGTCTAACAGTCTCAATTCAAAATTACTCAGAAAATTAAAATCTCACTAATTTCTCTCGTGATTTATACAAATTAAATAAATAAATAAAAACCTGCTAAGCAGCCTGTTAAAAAAATGTTTGTAAGTTTTCTACCTTTTTTATTGAGATACTCCTTTTCAATAGTCATTAGTCTTTTCAATGAATTGGCTCTACAGTTTTATTTTTCTTCTGTGATGGCATTCACCCTGGGTCAATTGAGCCATCTCCATCCAATGAATTCATGGAAGGAGTAACAAGGGAAAAGGAAATTCATAAATGGTCCCCAAACCCCACATGCATATCCTGATCGAGAGATGTCTCTGTTTGCTGCAGATTTTCCACAGACACATTGATAAATAGGCCAAAAGTCATCGATTCCTGACATTGATGGAGATGCCTTTTAGATTTTTACCTTTGGCCGGGTTGGTAGCCCTAATACCACTGTGTGCCAGACCTGTCCACCTAGCCACCCTCCTCATCAGATAAAATCTGTGGGGTTACCAGTTTAATCACCTATGATCCATGAAACCAGTAGTACTGGGTTACATAGTACATTTTTATCTAATAGATAATGGTCTTAATGTAATCTCTTTCAAATAAACTTCATATTCTTATTGCACATTGGTTTTCTCAGATTTTGGTAAAGGATTCTGCTAACATCAAAATATTAAATATTGTTCCAAATAAACTCATAATTATAAGAACAACAACAATGTTTCTCAACCTTTATTTTTACTTCAAAGCATACTTGCAGAGTAATTAAAGTTCTGAAGCTCACTTTGAATTTCAGTAAAAATGAAATTAGCCATAAATTTTCAAAATAGGCAAATAATAAAGATGTTCTTGAAATAAGTATTTATTTTTAAGACATTGGACCCCTCGTGTTTTGGTATCTATATCCTTTAAAAAAAAATTTTTTTTTTTTCTAATATAAACAAAGTTCATAAATTAATCTTACAAAAAAAAAAAACTTTGGGAGCACACCAGTTGAGAAACACTGCTCTATACTGGTGTAATGTTTAGTAAACTAGTTTCACAGATCCATTACTAGTGAATAGCAAGTCTGATCCTTACTGGATGCCCCATACTTGCAACCTTGTCATATCCTACTCGTGGGAAACAGGTTAGATAAATACCTAATTTAAAGTTGTCAATAGTAATCTAAATCAACTTTTTTTCTTTTTCTTTTTTTTTTTTTGTAAAAAATGTAACTGTTGTAACCTAACAAAGGTTACTAAATGAGAAATAACCGAATTGAAAATGAAATGGAATCTTTATAACATTAACAAAAGACAAAACTTGCCAGTTGTAAACTACTGGTATCAGACTACTCAGTCAGCATAATACTCCCGTATTTATGAGGATTGGGGCATACCAATTAATGCTCATAGGTAGGATATATAAGATTAACCCATTCTTAATTTTAATAAAAACAGCTTTCAATTGCCTCCCTTCACCATAATTATTATAAGATAAAACCCTTCTGCATTTTTACTGGGGTAAAACTCCCCTACTACTTTTACATAAATCATAACCCACTACTTCTACATAAATCATCTCCGGTTTTGAACCATACTAAAATCTCTTCAATTGACATTCGCTCTTTAATCATTTTATCTATTCTAATTACATTATATTTTGTTTGTGTTTTTTTTTTTTTTTTAGTTTAGATGCATAATGAAAAATATAAAAAAAATTTATAAACAGCCATTTTCCTATTTTCAAGCAACCCTTCACACATCTCGAAAACATTTCAAATCATTTTTGATGAAGTATTTTTTTTTTTTTTTTTTTTTTTTTTTTTTTTTTTAATTAAGAATATTTTTTTTACTAAATTCATTAACATGTTTGCTAGTTCTTTTAACTCTCTGATACAATGGTACAGTTTCTTTTGTTGACTGATGAAAGTATGCTATGATAATCCCATCAACACAACCCACCACCACTACCACCACCATCACCACCATTTCCCTCCATCTCTTCCTCTTCCTCCTCCTCTTCCTCCTCCTCCTCTCTTGTGCAAATTGGCGGACACAAGGCAATATTCTGAAAATGTCACCTGGAATGATGACACCTGTGAATGGATAGCAGACAGATACATTTTTTTTTTTTTTTTTTCTTTTTTTTTTTCTTTTTTTTTTTTTTTTCTTCACTTTTACTTTTCACCTTCCACACGTTTTTTTAGACAGAATTTACAACACCATTCTCCGAGATTATTAGTTTCACAGCACTTTTGGTAATGATGCTTTCTTTTTTTAACTCTGCAGAAATTTTTGAATTGTTTTGTGCAGAAAACTCCAAATATCCACAGATTTTGATTAGTTTCACTTTATTCTCATTTTGGTTACAGTTTTTTGTTGTTTTGTTGGTTTTTTTTTTTTTTTTATTTTTTCCCTCATCAACTAATTAATCATTGTTTGTTTCAGGCTCTACTTTTATAACTGGTGGAAAAATCAACGATTTTTTTTTTTTTTTTTTTTTTTTTTTAATGATGTTATTTTTATTATTTGGAAGAAATCACCCTTTTCAGAGATAATATACAAGTATAGCCATTAATCAATGGTGAAAATTTGAAAACATGAAATTGACTTTAATTATTGGAGCCAATATTACTGTTTAATCACACCACCCCCCCCCCCACCATCCCTAAATTCTAAGCAAACAACTAACATACATTTTAACTATGAATTTTATTTACTGTTGTTTTTGTCAAAGCAGTTTTATGAATTTTATAATTATATCTTAATTATTTCTTAATTGCTCTGGTTTAACTCTGTCAATATTTGCCTCTGAATCAGAAGGTTCTGGGTTCAATATTTGTCCCCACCAACTCAGTGCATGATTAGCACAGCTTGAGTAATCTGATCTGTGCAGTAAAGCATCTGGTAACTGACAGTAGGTGTGGCACTTCCACTTCAGAATCAAAAACAATCTTCCTTGGTCTAATGCTAGCGAAAAGGGGATAGACTCCCTTGCTCTCCATTATAATAAGATTTTCCTCTAAGAATCTTAATTGTGAAAACATCTTTCATTATGGCCAAGTCAAGCTGAAAGCACCGGTTCCTGCTAGATAACTGAAGTTAAGCAGCAAGGAGTCTGTTCAATATTTAATTGACCAGTTGAATAAACAGCAGGTACTGTAAGTAACCAGAGTCCTTTTGTTTATCAAAAATGACTTGATTCAGCATTAAATGACTTGAAAAGAGTTTATATGCTGTAAAACAACCAACCAACCAAAGCAGACCTATCCTGGTCAAACTTTCACACTTGACTGACCAACAAATATGATTTTACTAAAGAAATCTTTTTATCATCTTCCTTAGCTTCTAAAACATTTTAATTAAAAAAAAAAAAATTGTTTTCCTTTTTTCCTTGTCAAATCTTCATTTACATCCAGTCATTGTTATTGAGCTCTTTGACTATTGGATATAATTGTTAATTAGCTATGGGTTAAATGGTACCACTACTGTTCTTCTTCTACAAAGATGGTTTTGGCAATAAATAACCTATTGTGTCTGGTTTAGCTCAATCGGTAGAGCGCCTGCCTAGGAATCACAAGGTTCTTGGTTCGATATCGGTCCCCATCAACTCAGCACATGAGTAGCACAGATTGGGTAATTTGATCTGTGCAATAAAGTGGGGAGCTGATGGTAGGTGTCATGCTCTACCTCAGCAAAAATGATCTCCCTGGTTTAGCACGAGCAAAAAGAGGATAGACACCATCGCTGTCCGTCTGATACCGACAATTGGCCAACTCTTTTTTTATTATACAATGCCAATTAGAACTACTAAACGTTTTTGTTAAAATTTCTAATTTCACAAATCTCTCCACTTTTGCATTTGACTGTTTTATATTCAATTATTTTATCACTTTTTCCATGATTAAAAATCAGTTCACCTTTTATCTTTAATATTGAATTTCTACAAAATTAATGTAACCCCTTATCCATCAACATTCATTGAAATCAGACTCCTATCTTCTTTTCATCCTCCAAACATAAAACCCCTACCTTCTTTTCATCCTCCAAATACCAAACCCTCTACTTCTCTTGCCCTTCATCACCATTACTCCCAGGTCCACTCTGACCTGGAGTGGTAGTACCTACCTGTTATGGTCCATCTATGGGTTAAATAGAAAAGAATAAGTTTTTTTTTTAAATTGAGTACCCATTAAGAATGAATAAAACAAAAACGTCTTTGGCATAAAATAACCCAATGGGTTGACACGCCGTAAGACCCAACCAACTTTCTCTCTCTTTTACTTTTTAGTCCAAAGAAAAAATAAAGCATATGGATTTTATAAAAGTTTTTTTTTTTGGGGGGGGGGTTCCAATCTGATATTATTGTCATATGATGACATTCTTTAATAAATTCTACAATTTAAGTATTACTCTATTTTTTATTTATTTACGAATTCCTATTTAAATAAAACTAGTAAAATAGATACAAATAAAAGTTGTTGTAATTTAACAACTGCTAATAATTATGAATTTTTTATGATTTATGTCCTTTTTCTAGAATTCTTTCTTTACTTTTTTTTTCACATGCTTCAATTTTAGGGGGGGGGGCAGTTTGCTTTTCATTTTCTTGACATTTGCAGGAAAGGTGGAAATTTCTGATAAACTGCCACTTCCTAGTTCATCTCTTTAAACCCTTTCATCACCATTGCTCCCTGGTCCACTCTGTACATCCCATCTGTGGGTTAAATAGAAAAAAAGAGTTGTTTTTTTTAATTGAGTAGCCATGGAGAATAAATAAAGCAAAATATCTTCAGCATAAAATAAACAAACAAGGGTTGAAATACCATAAAATTCAACCCTTCAACTCTTTTCAGATATGCATCCACTCTCCCCAATCCGCAATGTACTTTATTTCTGCTGTTTCTAAAGTTAAAATTTTAGTAAAACTTTTCTTGCTATTGGTTTTAATATTTTAACTGATTCAGGCTAAAAAAGAAATTTTGAAAAAGAGGTTTGCTTTCATTTGTTTAGCAACAAAAATCCATCACCATCCTCATTTATTGCAATTTTTAAAAATTTGTTTTGTTTTTTACTTTGTGATGTTTTGTTTTTTTTTCTATTTGATTTTGAATGACATTTTTGCTTTACATGTGCAAATTTTCTATAAACTTTTAATATTTATTCAATTTGAATATTTACTATAAAGAATTTCAAGCGTGGAATAGTAGTACCTGTTAGGGTCCCATCTATTGGTTGAATAGAAAAAATTGAGTTTGAAATAGATGTTGAATGCCCTTCAAGAATGAATAAAATAAAATGTCTTTGGCATAAAATAACCTAACAAGAGTTGACATGCCATAAAATCCAACTATCCAACCTATCAATACCATTTAATTTACTCAGACACCTCTGAAAGAAAATGCAGAAAAAATCTGATTTCTTTTGGCATTACTGTCTGGCTATAAGAAAAGATTTTATTTTAATAAATGAAACATTATGAAATTATATAATAAATAGACACTTGTGGTGTAATGTTTATCGTCATGGGATATAGACACTGCAATCCGAGTTTAAATCCTGGATGAGGCTGTTTGCCTTTCACATAGCGCTAATACCCTTGGGAAAGGTATTAACCCAATTATTCTCTCCAGCTATGGGTAAATAGTAGGGCAAACTTGGCTCTTTAACCTTGGTATGGCAACAAGTCTAGGAGAAAGAAAACTCTGAATTTAAACCTGGTAAGCTCTGCTTAGAAATTGACCTTGTGTCACACCCTGCTCGTGTGGAAGGGTTGGGTAAATATATATATATATAATGAAAGCACCTTGGATCTGAGAAGTATGTATGCTAGTTAAAAAATGAAATAGGATTGTAATTAAGATAGTCTATGAAAATACATATTCACACTTATTTTCAGTGTATTCCATGAATATATTTTGGAAAGAAAAAATCTGGGCATTTTTCTTTTGACTCTCCATTATGGCTAACCCCTAAATTCCTGTTATTCAGATCCTATGCGATGCTGGAGAAAAATTAAAATCAGATGGAGAAAAATTGATTCCAAAATGATTTGGAGTGGCAATGGCAAATGCAATTATTCAAAGACAATCAACTAAAAGGATAAATTATGGTCAAGTCACTGGTTCCTGCTAGATCACCAAAGTTAAGCAGCAATGAGCCTGTTCTAATACTGACCATTTAAGCAACAGCATGTACTGTAATCAATTTGAGTCCTTTGTTTATGAAAATGTCTTGATTCAGCATTAAATCACCTGAAAAAGGTTGATATGCTATAAAACAAACAAACCATCTTAATAGACAAAATTTCTAAACTGCCATAAATAGGAATAATTTCAACAACAATTTTGAATGTTTAGATTTTGGGTTTTGGTTTGTTTTGTTTTTTGTTTGTTTTTGTTTAGTTTGTTTTAATGTTACTAAATTTAAAACTAGTGTCAATTTTTTTTTTTTTTTTTTTTTTCCTCTCAGGTAACAGATTTTGGTTTTGCCAAACGAGTCAAAGGAAGAACCTGGACATTGTGTGGAACTCCAGAATATTTGGCTCCTGAAATAATTCTCAGTAAGGTAAGCAACTGTGGAGAAAAGAATATCTTTTCTATTTACCTTCTCCTTTAGATCTTTCAAGTTGGAAACATTGAAATAAATCAAAGGAATATTCATTTAAAAATCTTATGATTTATTTCTACATTATTTTTACAAAAAATGAATAAGACAAACACAAATTCTATATAGGCACCAGCATTCACTTCCCAGCCTCCCAGGAATTGCATCAAATGATCTTCCCAAGAACTCTTGTGGAATGGCAGAAATAAATTCTCCTATTTGTCCTTCGTTCTTCCAAAGTCGTTGGTTTTGTAGAGTAGACTTGCTCCTTTAACTAACCCCAAAGAAAAAAGTTGCAGGCTGTTAAATCAAGGCTTCTGGCTGGGGACCACATCTACCCATCCATCTCTCAGGAAAATGGTGATTCAGCCATTCACAAACAACAATAGCAAAATGTGGAGGAGCACCATCTTGCATAAAAATCAAGTCTTCAATATTCTCTCAAGTATTGACAACTAATCATCAAAAAAGGTCTTCTTTTTTTTTTTGTCTTCTTTTTTTTTTCTTTTTTTTCTAAATACCAGAAGCTAGATTCTAAAAAAAAAAAGTTTTTTTTATATCATTTTAAAATTGTGTGTAATCCCTTTTACATTCATTTATATTACTTTTTTTCTTCTTTTGTGTAGGGCTATAACAAAGCTGTAGATTGGTGGGCCCTTGGTGTGTTAGTATATGAAATGGCTGCAGGGTATCCACCTTTCTTTGCTGATCAGCCCATCCAGATCTATGAAAAAATTGTATCAGGCAAGGTAAGACTAAACAGTTAAAGGATTCTTTTTTTCTTTTTCTTTTTCTTTTTTCTTTTTTTTTTACTTAAATGAATCAACAAATAAAATGTTCATGTTGATGTTGTTGAACCTACAAATCTCTCTCTTTATCTCTCTCTCTCTCTTTATCTCTCTCTCTCTCTCTCTCTCTCTCTCTCTCTCTCATTCTCTCTCTCTATCTATCTCTCTCTATCTATCTCTCTCATTCTATCTCTATCTCTCTCTATCTCTATCATTCTATCTCTATCTCTCTCATTCACTCTCTATCTATCTCTCTCCATCATTCACTCTCTATCTATCTCTCTCCATCATTCACTCTCTATCTATCTCTCTCTCTCTCTCTCTATCTTCTCTATCTCTATCTCTATCTTCTCTATCATTCTATCTCTATCTTTCTCTATCATTCTATCTCTATCTTTCTCTATCATTCTATCTCTATCTTCTCTATCTCTATCTCTCTCTATCTATCTCATTCTATCTCTATCTATCTCTCATCTATCTCTATCTATCTCTCTCTATCTCTATCTATCTCTCTATCTCTCTATCTCTCTATCTCTATCTATCTCTCATCTATCTCTATCTATCTCTCTATCTCTATCTATCTATCATCTATCTATCTATCTATCATCTATCTCTATCATATCTCTCTATCTCCATCTCTATCTCTATCTATCATTCTATCTCTATCATATCTCTATCTCTCATTCTATCTCTATCTCTCATTCTATCTCTATCTATCTATCTCTCATTCTATCTATCATTCTATCTATCTATCTCTTTCTATCTATATCTCTCGTTCTATCTCTATCTATCTCTCATTCTATCTATCTATCTATCTATCATTCTATCTATCTCTCTATCATTCTATCTATCTATCATTCTCTCATTAGTCTCAGAGATAATGTTTACCATTTTGAAGATTTATGCTGAGACAAGTGAAAAATTATTTTGCTCTTTTTTGAGTGTTTGTAAAATCCAAATTTCATTTTAATACCATTCACAGACTGCACTTGGTTAACTGATACTTTTTTTTTTTTTTTTTTTGTCTCCATCTCCAAATTTTGTTATAGCTAAATGGAGATCAATCTACAGTTATTCTGTCAGACAAGACTACAAGACTAATTGTAATTTATTGTTTCTCTTCATAAGAGTTTTTTTTTACACCCAACTAATTTGGTGGTTCACTGGAGGCTGAGTAACAGCAAGTCTCCTCAGGTCTCCAAAACTCTTCTGAGTATTCTAACTAATCTTAACAGTGCTGTTGTTTTGAATGGTCTCAATTCTTCCTCTGATTTCCAATTCTTCTTAACTTTTCCAAACCCTTGGGAACCATTCCAAGGGCCCCAATTACAATTGGTATAACCTTTACCTTCATGTTCCACAGCTTTTTCAGCTCTCTGTCCAGGTCCAAGTAATTGTCTATCTTTTCGTTTTCTTTCACTTTCACTCTGTGATACACTGGGACGGCAAAATCCACGAGATGACAAATTTTCTTTTTCTTATTAATAAACACTAGATCTGGTCTCTTAGCCAGGATTAGGTGATCTGTCTGTATCTCAAAGTCCCAAAGGATTTTATGCATCTCATTCTCTTGGACAGATTCTGGTTTGTGCATATATACCTTTTATTAGCATGGTGAAAATTGAATTTCTTGCACAATTCCCAGTGGATCACTTTATTATATAGATGATGGAAAGAAATACGAGTGAAGATTTCTTCTACAAGAACTCAGATAAATGTGTTTCAAACAAGATGGAGTCATCTCCACATTAAATGGCAAACCTCTTAAATTTATAGACCACTTCACAGAAAGCTATGTTAATATTCACATAGGAAAGGCATAAACTGCTAGTGATGAGTTATAGATCATATGGAAATCTGATCTCTCTGATAAAATAAAATGGAAATTTTTCCAGGCTGTATCAGTACTACTGTATGGCTGCACCACTTGGACATTAACAAAACACTTGAAGAAAAAGCTAGATGGGAACTTGTTGTAACGCGCTTAGTGAAAGAATAACACGGGCAGTCCAGCTGACGTTAACCACGAGAAGTGATCACTTCCGCCTTTTATTCACAACTCAACAAGATGGCTGAAACGGTGCTTCCGTTTCATAACAAAAACAATGGTAAAAATGGTGCTTCCGTTTCTTAGTATACCACAGAACTACACAAGGATACTGCATTCTGTTTTGAATAAATCCTGGATATTAACACCCCACAAAACACCAGCTCTATGGCCACTTACCTCCTATTACCATCCTAGTAAGACATGCTGGATAAGTAAGGGATATTCTCCTATGGACACACCAGTGTTGACCGACCAGCAAAAATTTTGACCAGCACGGTGCAGACACTGGATACTGTAAGGAGGACCTACCAGGTGCGATGACCAATAGATGGATGGTAATAGTCAATTGAATCCATATTATTATCATGACTTGATGGTGATTAATATTTGCCTTTTTAAATCCAGTCAATTTATTGAAAGTGGTCATATAATTTCCTTATTGCTAATATTATGTAGACAATTATAATTTTATCTTCTGTATCCATACCATGTAACCGAGTATTACCTATTTCATAGTCAGATCATCAGCAACTAAACCGATAACCCCCACAGATTTTGTCTAATGAGGAGAGAGGCTAGACACCCTGCAGAACGAAAAATAAGACCCGTAAAACGCTGAAGGAAACTCTTTACTCAACACCCATCTAGCACTTTATTTCTAACATTCAACCCCTCCTGATCACGGGAGGGCCGTGTAAACTTGGTAGTGTCAGAGCCATGCCGTCGGGAATTTAAGTTCCTGGTAGGGTCACCCAAGGCGGATATGTCTGGCACCCAGTGGTATTAGGGCCACAACCCAGCCAAAGGGACTCTGGCGAAAATCCAAAGGGCATCTCCATCATCATCATGAATCAACAGCTTTTGGTTTACTTGTCACTGCTTCAGTGGAAAATTTGCAGCAAACAGGGGCATCTCCTTCCCCTGATGAAGATATGCATGCAAGGTTTGGGGACCATTTGTGAATTTCCTATTCCCTTGTTATTCCATCCATGAATTCACCACAGGTAAATTTGTTGTGCCTGCTCAACAGACCCAGGGTGAATACCATCACAGAAACAGAACATAGTCACTTAAATCTAATCTTAATGCAGAAACATGAAGTTAGTAAAGATAATTCTTTGTGGAACAATTATCTTTTTCTGTTAATTCAAAAAATGTTTACTTTTGACCAACTATTGTTAAATGATATTTATGTTTGTGTTTTTTTAATTTTTCAGGTGCGTTTCCCATCCCACTTTAGCTCAGATCTCAAGGACTTATTGCGGAACTTACTCCAAGTAGATCTAACCAAGCGATATGGAAATCTGAAAAATGGTGTGAATGATATAAAAAATCACAAATGGTTTTCTATCACAGAATGGATAGCCATTTATCAAAAGAAGGTAGATATATATTTTTTTTTTTTTCATGCAATGTCATCTCCTCATTTCCAAATCAATTTTCATTTATCCGCTGACATAAGTAATTTTGTTATAAATCTTTTTGCAAGAATTACTAGGGTGAGTCAAAAGTTTTGCAATATTTTGGTAATATGATGCTTTTTTCGCCAATGTTGTTAAGGTGATGAACCACATTGTTGAGATTTTTTTTATATAAGGCGTGTGTTAAAAGTCCACTCTTATTTATAATCATGTGACCATATTCTTGGCCAATCACTGGCAGTACTCTGCTGCTGATATTGTTATTTATACTGGCTGTTCTGGTCATATCTACTCACAATGCTTTGAACCTTCGTGGACGACGAAACACAGGATTATATCACTGGACCTTTGACACTACGTAGGATTCTATAGCTCAGGACTTATTCACTTACCAAAGGATTTTATAGCTCAGGACTTACTTACTTACTTACTTACTTACATTAAGTCCTTTTCAACTGGCCAAGGATGGCGGTCAGAAACTTAACAGGTTACGGGCTAAGGTACGCTCGGATCTTTAATGGCGACAAGGCCAGCTACAAAATTTGACTGTAAGATGCCAAGTTCACCTGATACTCGTTAAATGCTACTCGTTAGATTTGGAGCACAGCCTTGAAATCCATGGTTTTAGACCTAACTGACTTTGCCTGATTGTCGAGGTTCTTGCAGCCTGAACAAATTTTCTTGAACCATCTGATTACTGTAATGCAATCAACTGCACTTTCACCTTTCGCACAACAATAAATGTTTTTGGTTGTTTTCATGGCATTATGGCATAAGTTACCAAATTAGACTATGTTCATCTGTGTGGCTTTCAAATCACACACAGTGAAACAATGCACAACATGTCAGCACACCAACTACCATGATACTACTAACCACAGCAGGTCATTTTCACAGCTTTCTGGCGTGTCTTGGACATGTTGTTAAACTGTATCTAGTAATGAGGTTCCAGTTCTGGGGAGTGTGTAGTACCCCTTCATTGCCATTACTCCCAGATTCACTTTGACCCGAAGTGGTAGTACCTGTTAGGGTCCCATTTATGGGTTAGATAGATTAAAAAATGAGTTTAAAAAAACTTTGAATACCTTACATGAATAAATAAAGGTCTTCGGTATAAAATAGCACAAAAACGGTTGACATACCATAAAATCCAACCAACCAACCACAAACTAGCACATTAAAATATTGCAAAGTTTTTTTATTCACACTAGTATTATTCAACATTATTATGAATAACTTTAATTTCAACAAATTTTCAACATGGCCTTGCATAGCTTAAATGCTCAAAATAAAATTGAAATTAATTTTTTAAAAAGTAGTAGTTACATGTTTGTTTTATTTGTAATATTGATATTGTGAATTATGGAATATATTTTGGTAATTTTGATCTTATGTTTTTAGCGAGCCAGCGTCAGGTGAATATCTGGCCCAACTTAGATATTTTCCGAGTCGTATTTTTGTCAACAAATTTTCAACATAGCCTTGCATAGCTTAAATGCTCAACATAAAATTGAAATGAATTGAGAAAAAAAAGTAGTAGTAGTAGTAGTTACATGTTTGTTTTATCTTATGTTTTTAGCGAGCCAGCATCAGGTGAATATCTGGCCCAACTTAGATATTTTCCGAGTCGTATTTTTGTCAAAATATTGCAAAGTTTTATTATTCACATTAATATTATTCAACATTATTATGAATAACTTTAATTTCAACAGATTAAAACTTGTAATTGGAATTTGAAATGTTTTCCTCATTTAAAAAGAAATCTTAATTCTGTTGGAAGAGAAAAATCTCTACTTAAGTTTTCTTTTTATTCTTGGTGTTTGCTTTTGCTAATGTTTTCCTTTTATTTTATTTTTTAATTCCTTTTAGGTTGAAGCTCCTTTTATTCCAAAATGCAAAGGTCCTGGTGATGCCAGTAACTTTGATGATTATGAAGAAGAGCCTTTGAGGATTTCCTCCACGGAAAAGTGTGCTAAAGAATTTGCTGACTTTTAAGGGATAGGAAATATTATCCCTTCAAGACAAAAGACAAAAAAAGAAAAACAAAGAAAAAAAAAAAAACTTCATTCTATTTAAACCATGTTTTCTGGTCTGACGTTTTGTACCCCCCTTGTAAACGCTGTCAACATTGCAGTTGGCATCATCAGCATTTTAGAAATATATTGCATCCCTTGTGCAATAGGACTCCATATGACGACGTATACATCAACTACAAGGAGGTGTTACATTGTCTGTGTGCACATGTACACACACACACACAAACACACACACATACACAAACATATATATGTATATCTATAAAAAAACAAACACATACATACACACACACACTACATGGCTGTCTAACACAAGGCAGGGATTTTGGTCCTAGCATTTTGTGAAGGAAGCCATCTAACTGCTGGATGTGGGGATGGAGGCATATACAATGGCCTACCTATCTACCTACCTACCTAATCTACCTACCTGCACAAGAACACTTCTTCTCTTCTTTCTCTCTTCTTTCTTTTCTCTTGGTCTTGAAAAAGACTAGTCACTGAAAAGATTAGTTAATAATTTTCCCCTTCTACAAAATGATCTTCAGTGATATTGAAGAAAGCCAACCACCAGAAATGAAACTGTTGCCTTGCTTGGACAGTTTTTTATTTAATCGGTGGTTTCATTGTTTGCTACCTTTTTTTCATTTAATTTTTTTTTCTTTTTCTTTTCTTTTCTTTCTTCTCTCTTTGGTTGATGTAAACAAATTTCCCTCTTATCTGCAGTGGAAGTGCAGTTTCTACACTTTTGAGATTTATTGGAGGAGATTTTCGATGAAAGCTTACATCCATCCAATCTAATTTCCTTGATTATTAAAAATTAATGTACAAAGTCCTAATCTAAAAATCCCAGAATCTGCACAATTTAAAAAAAAAAAATTAAAAAAAGATATATAAAAAAAAAAAAAGAAAAAGAAAAAAAAAGAACTTTGACATTATTACAATTGAATATTCTCAACAGACTGAATTATTAGCCAATTGGATTTTCATAAAAACCTTGTGCAGTTATATCACAAAAATATTGAATTTTCACTGGGAAGGAAGGAATGAATTCTTCAGTATTATATCAATTTGCTAGTAGAAAATCTCTTGTACTTTAAAAATGAGGCTAAATATTTCAAAACCTGAAAATGTTTAGCTGGCAGTTCTCCAATAATTAAAAAGGAATTAATTGTACCCTATGTTTCATTTATAATTACCCACATCCTTTGTCTTAGTGAAAGAAACTTGAGTTAGATCTATGTCTGTATTATTCAAATGCTTTTTGCACAGTTTTTTCCTCAAGTTTCTCAATTTTCGTATCTAGGTGCGTCATAAATGAATATTATTCAAGGCAAACAATTGTGGATAATGGATTTTTGCTGATGATACCCCCCTCCCCCAACCTTCATTCCTTATTTCAGTGTTTGTTTTTGTTTGTTTGTTTGTTGTTATTTTTTTTTCTCCCTCTCTTCCTCCTCCCCCTTGTCCCCCCGGATCCAAAATGCTGCAGCTTCTGCTTAGAAGCCAGCACTGCCTCCTCCTCCTCCTCCTCTTCCACCACTTCCTCCTACTGTTGGGGGGGCGTGTACACAAAATCAGCATGGCTGAATTTGTATCTCCCCCTACAATCTGTCAGAGGTTACTCGATTTGTATATGAGCTTTCTTTTCTTGACACTGCCTTCATGTGTGTAGCTTTACAGAATAGTGAAAAACTGCCCACCTACCCACTGACTGACAGTGCCAGGGAGGGGCTCCCTATTTCTGTACAAGCTGGTCACTCATCAGCTATGGAGTAGAGTAGAAGTGAACCCAAAATCTTATTACATCCTTTGAGCTTGGGGTCATGTACATATGATTGTGTTTCTGTTCTTTATACCAGTGAGACAAAATCTCATGGGATGGGTGTATTGGGTAAGGAAGGGTGTGCCATGGAGTTAAACTTGCATAATGTAAGCATTCATTCATTGTCTCCGGTTTTAACCAGATATATAACTATATAGATATATGGTCATAATAACCAGATCTGCTGGCTGCAGTATCACCTGTGTTTGGTCTAATGCTAAAAAGAAGAAAAAAAAACAAAAAAAACAAAACAAAAGAAACAAAAAAAAAAAGAGAGAGATAAGAATATTTTAAAAAAAAACAAAAAAAAAAAAACAGCATATTGTTCAGTCCGCATAATCTACAAGAAAAAAAAATCACAAATTTAAAAAGAAAAAAAAAATTTCGCAGACTTGAATTTCCCACAAATCCAAGGGAATTAACATCAGTCCCCACCCCTACCACACATGTATGCACACACGGACACACATACACACAGTATTTGTGTTGTATAATCTTCACCCTCTCTTAAGTATATATGAATGTGCAGGAGTTTGCGTGTGTATCATGTCTATAATGTATGAATGTTTTGCATGTATGCGTGTGTATGTGTGTGTGTATAATATATGTATATATATTATATATATTGTATACTATATATAATATAATTATGTATGTGTGTGCGTGTGTGACTGTAAACATGTGTGTCACTTTTCAATAATAGCTAGGTTTTATCACATTTTATCAAATATTTTGTCATTAAAATTTTGCAGGAATTGTCTTCTGGGGTTGTCCCATCTTCACACGTTCAATTGTGGATGTTATTTACCATTATGGATGCGTGCGATTTTTTTTGCTGTCGCCGGTCCTGTATATTTCCGCACAAAATGAGAAAAAGAAAAAAAAAGTGTGTGTGTATATATATATATATGCATATACGAATATATATATATTATCAAGAACTTAAAACTCATAAAGCTTTCTTTGTGATGCTGTCAGAAGACTTTTTCCCCCACAGTGATATGTATGTGCATGCTTATGTTATGCCAAACAGATTGAGTGCCTATCTCAGCTTGCAGTAACAATTCAGTCTTGCAAATTCTCTCTTCTACTTCAAGAACAATTTAACTATATATATATATATATATATATATATATATATATATATATATATATATATATATTGTTTGTGTGTGTTTACTAAGCTTTTTCTCCTCTGTTTCCATATATAACACAATTCCCCCTTTTTTTTTTCTTCTTCTTCTACTCTTCTTGAATCTCAATAGAAGAACCATTTAATACAAACAAATCTAGCATTATTATTATTATTATTATTATTATTATTATCTGCAGCAAGACTACAAATTGTCACTGCATGTTGTGAAATGTAATCACTGAGACTAAACTGTTTGGTTTCCTCCCTATCTTTTTTTCTTTCTCTTTATTCCTTTTTCTATTATGTGAGAGGGGGACATTTTTTTCTTAGAAATTAATATCTGCTTTTATTACCCACCTATCCCTCTACCTAACTGCTGACTTCACTCACTTTCTTACGATTATTGTTCTTAATCTGCTGCACCCACCAACTTGTATTGAGTATTTTTCAAGTTGCCTCCAAAGACAATGTACAAGTCGTTGAATGGCGGCACCCGCTGCCACTCTGGACCTCACAGTTGGGGGCCTCTTGCTCTTCTACTGGGTACAATAGAATGAACTCCTAACAACCATCTGTTTATCCTCTCCATTTAGTGTTCCACAATTTCCTCTTGAACTATTTATGGACCTTTTTATCTGCCCCCCTCCTCCTCCTTCTCCTCCTCCTCCTCCTCCTCCTCCTCCACTGCATCTCTCTCTTTTCTGCCACAAGTTGTGTAAGGTTGACGTCTACAGCCTGTGTCCGTGCCTAATTCACTAATTCTGATTGTGTTTATGTGTATCATCTTGTACAAAAAAGTTATTGTACGGCATGAACAAACAGCTTCTAGTGGTACCACCAAATGTTTGTAGACTTTTTCAAAGTGACTGAATAAAATTATTCAATGCTGTTTCTTTCTTGTTATGTTTCTTTTTCTCTGTACTAAATATATTAATTAATGCATCTATTGGAAAAGAACTAGCTTCTTCTTCTTTCTTTTCTTTTTCTTTTTCTCTATCTTAGAATAATCATATAGACATAATAAAGTAGTCCAGAGTTAACCTACACACAACTTTATTTCTTCTTTCCTTGTTGATTTTTTTTTTTCTAATTTCATATATATATATAGATATATATAGATATATAATCTTCTGCAATTTTGGGGCTGGTTTGGTCACTTTCTTCCAATTGGCTTCAACTATCAGTTTCACTTACTTTTCTCTCTTATTGCTCATTTTCAACTTTCTACTCAAAGTATTTTTGTTCCCTTTCTCAAAATAGCTGCTGGCTTCTCTGCTTGTTTTTTAGATAATTGTTCTAGACATTTTTAAAAATGTCTATTTGCAAATAGCTACATAGAGTGGAACGTCATTTCTCAAATATGATTCGTTCCAAAATTGAAAACTGAAACAATATTTCCCATAAGAAATAGTGTAAAGTGGACTTATGTGTTCTTGACCATCAGACCTCACAACTTTCCTCTTTCCCTTTTCCGGTAGTATCACTGCTGCCTTTTTTAGGATCCATCAATAAGGGTTCAAGTAGCTGTAAAATAGAAAAATAAACACAAACAAAGCGAAGAATTTGCACAAAAACAATATCACACCCTTGTCCAAGATAGCAACTGATACTGCTTCGGCAGATTCGACCAGCCGTTCGTCCATCTTCATTTTGCCTCGGCAGTCATTCGTCTGACCTCCATTTTCATCGGCTCAACTCGTGCATTCCAAGTCCGAAAATCTGTTCAACAACTCGGACCTTTTTGATTCAAATCTTTTGTTTGGGCTCTGAATTGTTTGACTTTAGTGTCATTCGAGAACCAATGTTCCACTGTGTATTTGGTTTGATGGGGGGGGGGCACTATGTTATGGTTAACGAACTAGTAGTAGTAATTTCAGTTCTAGGTACTTGATAATAGTCTGTTTATTCCTGTTCTATTAAATATTTTTAATTCTTTAATGATACAAAATTTTTATCTAATGACTAAATTTGTCAGGCAATTTTAATTTTTGTTTAAATTCAGTTTATTGATAGTTGCTAAGTTTAATCTGGTACAAAGCCTCAACTGTGGGGGCACCCAGTTAGAACTAAACTCACTGCAGTATTGTTGGTACTAATACACAATAGCATGCAATAGATAATATCATTAGATTACATATGAAAAGCATTACATTTCTCAGAAATACACAAAACCTTTTAGACGCTACAGTTAGGGTTATGCTATTTCGGAGTTTCCTGCATCTAATGCTATTTATACATAAAATGCAATTCTAATGATATTATCTCTTGCGCGCTATTCTGCATTAGTACCAACTTGTTAACTATTGCTCTATTTCAAGTCATTGCAGCTCTTTGTTTCAAGAATAGATGTTTAGTTTTCCAAAGTTTATGGAGGAGGGAGTCCCCCTGGTGTAGTGGTTAAAGCTCTGGATGGCAGCATCATAGTTAGCAAGTTCACCTTTGGACTAATACCTGTAAGAAAGAAATGAACCCCACCCCTCATCCTGCCAGTTATGGGTTAAATACCACCACTACTGTTGGCATTAAATAACCCACAAAGGTTGATATGCCATTAAACAAAGAAACCGAAACCAAAGTTCCCTTTTTTTTTTTCTTTTTCTTTTTGTTACAAAAATTATTTGTCTTAATTTTTTAGATGGGGCTTGATGTGTATTATTTTGATTTTTCAGACTGTTATCCTCATCTTTATTGTGGTATGTAAAAACAATGTTTTGGGCACTGTATCTTTTGGCCTTCCTCAGAATGATTTCCCAGGCTGGGAAACACCTGAGGAAGGCTAGAGGATATGGCCGAAATGTTGTGATTTTACACACCACAATAAAGATGAGATCAACAGTCTCAAAAATCAAAATTTATACACAAAATGTTAAGTTTTTTTTTTGTTGTTGTTTTTTTTTGTTTTTTTATTAATGCAAATTGCTTAGTTTAATTTTATAATTTAACGGAAAAATGAAGTTTGAATTTTCATTTGTACACTTCACCAATGAATAGACTACTAGCAGGACTTGTGGATATATCACACTATGTTAATTTAATTATTACAATGTTCGATATGCTTACTTAAGAGCTATTGCTAAATAGGTCCATATGTAAAAACTATAATAATCTCTCTCTCTCTCTCTCTCTCTCTCTCTCTCTCTCTCTCTCTCTCCTAATTTTCATGTTTTCATTATGTTCGATTGAAACAGATTAGTGTTATCGCTTCCGTGTGCTCTATCTTTCTCCTACTCTTTCTTTCTTTCTTTCTTTCTTTCTTATATTTTTTCTGTATAGCATGTCCTTTTTCTTCCCTTTCTTTCTTTATAATAAAAACAGAGTGGTCCATTATTTAGCTGAGTTTGACGTCACTCATAAGAAATATGAATTTAGCGGATAAGGAACACCAGATAATCAGGATTTACATTTTTGCATCCCATCTTGGACAGTCTCATTTTTTAACCAGAGGGTGTTGCAAGATGATAACGGTCATGCTATTATAAGAGTATTAATATATAGATTACGTAGGTATTTAGTAGGTTAGTCTGGCACAAGAGTAGAGCACCCAGTGAGAAACTGTATAGATGTGAATTTTATTATTAAAGTTTCTTTATCTTTTGGTTTAATGTCAGTCTTATTTCTTGATGAGTTGTAATGAGCCTCACCATCCTGTCTCCCATCCCCAAACCCCTTGGACTGATGGAGTGAGTTTAGGCACAAGATCAGATTCATGGAACACTCAAAATGAAGATTGGATATCAATGGCCAATATTTTCACATTTCACTTTGGGATTCATTGGCCAATTTACATTTAGTGGCAATTAAACTCTTAGTAAATACTGTTACAATTCTGGTCAATTTCTGGTAGAAAAAGGGTGTAGTCTCAGTGGTAGAAAATCTATTAAGTTCCTTGAAAGGTAGAACAAGAATGTACCCCTTGTAGCAGAGAATCCAGTTGTAGTGTTCCTGATTTCATGTCAATTACCAACGACCTTAAATACATTCTATGTCATTTTTCATTGGTTAATGTCTGCTGCTGATTTTGGGAAAGTCTATAAATAAAAGTGGTGATTTCTCATACATCTTATACCATGATAGTACAACAAATACCAACCACAAAGTTAAATAAAAAATCCTAGGATATATATATATATATATATATATATATATATATATATATATATATATTCATCAAAAGTTGCTACGTTTTTATTGTAGTAGCATTACTAGTTAATCAAAAGAAGTGCTCAATATATTTCATAAAATATAGAGTATTTATAGTTGTAGAAAAAAGTTTTTCTCTCTACCACGGTTTTGGTGTTCAAGGTACACCTTTTTCCGAACTCAATCCAGGGTTCTCCTTGAACACCAAAACCGTAGTAGAGAGAAAAACTTTTTTCTACAACTTATATATATTTGATACTCAAACACACTTGTAGGTAATAAAATATATCTATAAATTAATGACTAATTCTGTTTAGAACCAAAGAATTCTATCAATGGAAGATTTCAGATCTTAATTCCATGTTTACATTTTGATCCTCTGTTCCTCGTGGCATTGCACTCACCAAAATGGAAGTAAATTATACTTGTTGACCCCTGTCAGCTGCAGTGGCAAGGTGGTTAAGGAGTTGGACTTGAAAACAATTTGCTGACCTCCAGGCATTTTTTTTTTTTTTTTTTTTTTTAGCATAGTATGACTTTTTATTTATTATATACAATGTAGGATTTATTTGTCTGTATTTTTTAGATGAGGCTTAATGTGTATAATTTTGATATTTTGGACTGTCGTCCTCATCTTTATTGTGATATGTATAAACGCAACATTCAGGCTACTGTATCCTCAGGCTTTTATGCTGCTTGGAGCGCCTTGAACTAATGGTAATGATATTAAAGCTCCGAAACCACACTTGAACTCAAGGTTATCGTCTGATGATGACATTTTTCTAAGGTCAATAAGAAACCTCTAAACAAGGTCAGAGGTTACAGCAGCCTTAACATTGTTTATACATGCCTCAATAAAAATGAGGACAACAGTCCAAAATATCAAAATTATTTAGGATTTATTTAAAATATTTTTTATCAAGTTAATTGAAGGTGATGTTTTCCAAAGCTATATGATGTTTATCCACAAACACACCTACCTACCTACCTACCTGAATAGGTTGTATTTGGGTGGAGTTAGCTAAGGTATAAGCTGCTTTGAAAAGAAGTGTATTTGCACCTCCAACAGTTGAAACCAATGTAAATATGATAGTTTTCTTATCTTTGAAATGAAAATCATACTATAAAAAAGTGAGAGAGGGGGGTAAGAAAATAGAAATTGTGTACACATGATTATGTACATTCTCTTGTAATTTTCTTTTTCTGGTAAAATTAATGTGGATGTGCTTTTTTTTTTGGGGGGGGGGTGACATTATCTTGTACCCCCATCCTCCTAACATCATTCATAGATAGTTGAGGAGGCATGAATAACACTGCTCTGCATTTTAAAAAAAAATTTTCCAAAGGTTTATCAAATGATATACAATCGCCATTTTATGCTGAATTCAAAAAGATCATTCATTGTGTTTAGTCAGGTCTGGTTTTTAAGATGTGCTTGAATAAGTTGTACATAATAATAACTTATTCAAAAGCCTGTGCATTCTACTTGTCACAGCTATCATACTGTTCTATGCATTTCAAGTAAGAGCTTGTATCTTAAAAATTTGATTTGATTAGAAAAAATTAGTATGATTTTTGGATTTAGCGTGAAAAAAAAATGCCTTAATATCAGCTATTATATATTCGACCCTGAAAACATTGCAGACCAATATAATGAGCAGAAAATGTATAAACTTCTGTAAATTACTGCGACCTATTGTAGCTCCATCTTCACTAACTGTTATTGATATAAAGACAGCACATTACCTAAGTTTCTATTACGGTCAAGTCACACTGAAAGCACCGGTTCCCACTAGAGTTAAGCAGCAATGAGCCTGTTCAATACTTAGTTGACCACTTAAGCAACAGCATCTACTGTAAGCAACCTGAATCCTTTTGGTTATCAAAATGACTTGATTTGGTATTAAATGAGCTGATAAACAACTCTCTCTCTCTCTCTCTCTCTCTCTCTCTCTCTCTCTCTCTCTCATATATATGGTCAAGTCACACTGAAAGCACTGATTTCTACTAGATTACCTAAGTTAAGCAGCAATGAGCTTGTTCAATACTTGGGTGACCACTTAAGCAATACCAGCAATTCCTTTTGGTTATCAAAATGACTTGATTTAGCATTAAATGACCCAAAGAGAGTTGATATGCCATAAAACAACCTAATTTTATGAACCCTCATCATCAGGACTTGTCAACAGCACATATTCTCTTGACTCTCTCACCATCTGTCCCTATTGGCCATCTCTCTTGCTGGTTCTCTATACAGAATTCAGTGTTCATACAAGGCTAATTAATGTAGGTTTTTGCTGGTCAGCCTACACTGGTGTGTCCATGTGTAGAAGTCCTTAAGAATTCATCCTTAATTGTACAGTTGTAAGTAAAGTAAAATAAAGTTAACAGAGTAGCCTATTGTTGGTATTAGGTGGAGAGCAAGAGAGTCTATCCCCTTTTCGCTAGCACTAGACCAGGGAGATTATTTTTGCTGTGGTGAAGTACACACCATCAGCTCCCCACTTTGCTGCATAGATCAGCTCCCCACTTTGCTGCATAGATCAGCTCCCCACTTTGCTGCGTAGATCAGCTCCCCACTTTGCTGCGTAGATCAGCTCCCCACTTTGCTGCGTAGATCAGCTCCCCACTTTGCTGCGTAGATCAGCTCCCCACTTTGCTGCATAGATCAGCTCCCCACTTTGCTGCGTAGATCAGCTCCCCACTTTGCTGCATAGATCAGCTTACCCAATTTGTGTTACTAGTTGGCGGGGGCCTGTATAAGAAACTAAAAAAATATTACTTCATCAGAGAAAATGCTAAATACCATCTTATCTGTTCTGTTCTGTTCTGTGACTGCATTCACGCTCGGTCGGTTTAGCTGGTGGTAAATTTGGTGGATGAAGTAACAAGGGAATAGGAAATTCACAAACTGTCCCCAAATCCCACATGCATGTTAGGGGAAGGAGATGCCCTTGTTTGCCGCAGATTTTCCACAGACACAGTGAAAAGTATGCCAAAAGCCAATGATTCCTGATGATGAGGGAAATGCTCTTTGAATTTTCTCAGAGCCCCTTTGGCCAGGTTATGGCCCTAATACCACTGGGTACCAGAACTGTCCGCCTTGGGTGGCCCTAACAGGAACTTAAGTTCCCGATAGCATGGCTCTGACACTACCAAGTCCACACATCTACACCACGATGAGGAAGGGTTGGACTTAAGAAATAATGTGCTTGATGGCCATTGAACAAAGAACTTCCTCTGCCCTTTTACAGGTCTTTTTTCCTTCTGTAGGGTGTCTAGCCGCCCTCCTCACTAGAAAAAATATGTGGGATTACCAGTTTAGTTGCGGATGATCTGACTATGAAACAGGTAGTACTGGGTTACATAGTACCAGTAGCACATTGTTTAATGCAGTATGTTTACAAGAAGAAAAAATATATCATTTTATGTAAATGATGCTTAATTAGAAATATTGATTATCAAGTTATATTTATTCTGACTTTTCAAGACTTTTAAAAATCTTGGTAATGTCTAAGAGAGGTGTTTACTTTTTATTTCAATTATAGATTGTTGGAATGTTAATTTTTTTTTTTACTAATTAAAGGCTTCAATGCAAGTAAAATGGATCTAAATTTACATATAATAATAATAATAATAAATTTACATATAATAATAATAATAATAAAATTAGGATCTAAATTTACATATTAATTTTATTATTATTATTAAAAAATTATTATAATAAAATTAGGATCTAAATTTACATATTAATTTTATTATTATTATTATTATTACTAGTAAAAGTATGCGCTCCCTGGGGGCAAATATTTAAGTTTTAATGTAATAAAAGATTAGATTAGAAAGTCTTAAGAAATTAAATAAGAATGAATATAAAAATATGACTTATTTTAATATTATTTTAATTGATTTCTATATGAAATTATATATAGGATTACTTTTAATACATTTGAGAATAACATGATAGTATTAGAAATCAGTAACAGCAAATAATTATTTATCAAACCCAGTTTTGTTTAAATCATTATGCAAACTATTCACACCATATATATATAATGTAAATCTTTATTTGTTAGATATATAAAACATATTTTCAAGATTTTAAATGCATTAATAAGATGGACAGTTTCATCAAATCTAACTCGACAAGACTTTAATCGTTAATAAATAAGATGCTAATTAAGATTAAATAATGACTATTTCATAATCAATGAGAATATAACTGAAATAACTAAGGAAATTGTGTCTCGGTGGTGATGTAGGTTCAGTTACAGACAGACAGTTACAAAATCTCCATTATAATAAGATCATCATTATTATTGTTATTATTATTATATATATAGTCTTCAATCCAAGCATCTTTGTTTCTCAACTTGGTCTGGTATTATAGATTTTTCTTTTCTTTTTTTTTTTCTCTTTTTTCTTTTTTTCTTTTTTTGTTTTTGTTGTTGTTGTGTCTACTTTTGTCTACTTAATGGCATTTCATTTTCTGCCAAAAACAATGGCAGGCTGAAATTGCCATTGGAATTTGGTTTTCAAAAGCACATCGTCGCTTTCCCCCCCCCCCTCCAAAATCGTAGTCCATTGTTTTTATGTGTGTGAAAGTTCAATGCCAAATAGGAAAGGAACAACTTATGTGCAAATTTAGTGCCTACTTCTTCAGTTGTCAGAATAATAAACTTAAATGGTATCACAAAAGGGGGGGGGGTCATCTCTATAAACCTTAGGGCAGGTCATCTCTACCAGCCTTCGGGTAGGTTGTATCTGTCTGTGTGTCTTTGTGTGTGCATACAGTGCTTAAGCAATAAATCACAACTCCTGGATATATATATATATATATATATATATATATATATATATATATATATATATATATAAATTTTTTTTTTTTTTTTTATAGACATTTTTACACTTTAAAGAAATTTTTTTTTTCTTGTTTTTGTTTGTTTTTGTTTTTTTGTTTTTTTCGTATTTTTTTTTTCTTTTTCGTTTCTTTATTAATTTTTTTCAGGTTCATAGTTTCAACCATTTAGCCTCTTATAATGTTAGTCATATCAAATGTTTATTTCATTATATGGAGCCGGTTTAGCTCAGTTGGTAGAGCACCTGCCTTGGAATCACAATGTCCTGAATTAGAGACAGGCCCCTCGCCAACTCAACGCATGAGTAGCACAGATTGGTAACCTGATCTATGCAGTAAAGCAAGGATCTGATGGTATGTGTGGAGTTCTGCCACAGAAGCAAGACAATCTCTTTGGTCTAGCACTAATGAAAAGGGGATAGACTCACTCGCTGTCTAGCTGATACCAAAAATAGGCCACTCTGACAACTTTTAATTTTACACTTTAACTCTTAACATCCTGTTGAGAATTTCTAAGTCCAGAGCATTCCTATAAGGATATATCTAAAAAAATGGCTAAAAATGACCTTTGCATCTAAAGTTACCTGTTCTTTCTCTTAAATCAAAGCCTTCTAAATATGTTTAATATTACATTTAAACAAAGGCTGTTGTTTGGGGTGGATTAGGAAAACGAATGAGACTTCTGGCCAGGTGGTATGAGATGGTATAGGACTTTAAGAGTTAAACGAGATGGTTTCTTTTCTTCTTTTTTTTTTTTCTTTTTTTTTTTCCTTTATTAATTTTTTTCATGTGCAAAAACTTTCAACCAATTGGCCTCTTATAATGTTAGTCGTTTCAAATGTTTATTTCATTGTATTTTATGTTCAATATTGTTTGATGGTCTACCTTTATGGCTCAGTGTGTTTTCAGTCTTAATGAAGTGACATTCATTTGGGCTAATAGATTCCTTCAGCACACACACACACTCAAGTCCATAATTTAAGAGTGAAGAGGCTGAAATTACTCAAATTAAAAGAGGAGGAGGAGCAGCAAGTACTTGAAATGTGGAACACTTTTCTTTTTCTTTACTTTTCTTTTTTTTTTACAATGCTGTTGAGAAAAGGGAAAATACCAATAAGTTGTGTGTGTGTATGTATATATATATATATATATATATATATATATACTTAAATAGTATCATACCATATTTTATTCGGTTTGATCAATTAAATTAGTTGATCGAATCAAAGTATGATATTATCTAAGTTTCTATATAAAATCAATTGTACCAAAAATTATATATATATATATATATATATATATATATATATATAATAATCTGCTCATTCCTAACACCTTTGCAAGAGTTGATATTTTTTCTTTATCCCCCCCTCCTCCTCTAATCCATATAAACATTAAATGGAATGAATCTTGAGTATTCGAAGCTGCTGCTGCTGCTTTCAAGTTGGTTTCAACTAAAAATAACTTGGCTAGTTTTGTTGGTTCAGCCTTTTCTCCAGCTATGGAAGCCCGGGGAGTGGATGGGGGAGGGGGGTCACGAGGCCAATCCAAAAGTACTAATTACACATTCTTAATGAAATCTACATTCCGGACTAGGGTAAGGGGGGGTGAGTGAGATGCGTGAGGGGGGGGGGGTTGAGAAGACACATTGACTCTCATTTTAAAAGCACATCTACACTAAAAATCAACTGCTAATCCAAAATTAATGTCAAACTAACATTTCCAAAAAAGAAAAAAAGAAACAAACTAATTATTCATTAGCACCACTGTTAGGTGAAATATGCTTTCTTTTATCAAGGAAATATTTGATAATAAGCCTCACCGATGCAGCATTGTCCTTGGTATGATGTTAAACTGTATCTAATGGTGAAATTTCAGTTCTTGAGCTCTGGGGAATGTGGAGTACACTTCATCGCCATTACTCCCAGGTCCACCCTGACCTGGAGTGGTAGTACCTGTTAGGATCCCATCTATGAGTTAAATAGAAAAAATTTGAATACAATTAAGAATGAATGAAACAAAACGTCTTCAGCATAAAATAACCCAACAAGGGTTGACGTGCCATAAAATCCAACCAACTGATGTAGCATTTTAGGTGAAATCTTGGGCTTCATCAATTTCAGTCCTGTACATTGCAAATTTCTTTCCACCCCCACCACCACCAAATTGGTAATTCTTTTTCTCCAAGACTTCAAAAAATTTGTTTCTAATAAATTAGAAAGTGCTCATTGTAGAAAAATGGACACAACAAACCAATCCTGAATGAGGCTGTCTGAATTTTACATTGCACTAATACCTTTGGGAAAGGTATGCATCCAACTATTCTCCCCACCTTCACCCATGCTATGGCTAAATATTAGGGCAGACTGGGTCTTTAACCTTGGTATGGCAGCTGGTCTGGAAGAAGGAAAACTCTGAATTCAAACCTGTTAAATTCTGCTAATAAAATTGACCTTGTGTACTATATTGGACGTGTGGAGGGGTTGGCTAGATACATAGTAAATTTGAAAATTTTACCTTGAAGTCAAGACTAAGCTTTTGATTTCTGACGTGATGGGGGTAGGGAGACCCCCCCTCTCTCTCTCTCTCTCTCTCTCTCTCTCTCTCTCTCAAATAGTTTACAAGACTAGCTTACTATTGGGTTGGTACATAATTATTGTGGATAATTGGTAAAAATTCCAACACATTTAGCTTTGTAGTTATCAGAGAGTTTGTTGGGAACCCACCCAGCCAATTTCCATACTTTTCTGAACTTTTTGAGATGACGAACGATGGTTGAATGATTCACATTGAAGTCTTTCAGCCAACATTTTTGTTATGAATCTTTCCTCTTCCATAGCTGCCAAAAGTGCATGGTCATTGAAATGTGATGGTCTTCCTCCTTCATCTTTGAGGTTTGTACGCCCGATTTGAACTTCCTTAACCATCTTTCAACTTGGCTTTTGCTGATTGTTCTTTCACCAAAAAGTTAATTGAGATCGCGAAATGACTGTGCTGTATTCCAATCTTTCTCGAAAGTGGTAGAGCATGATATGACGAATGTGGATATGATTTTCGATATGCATTCTGAAAAAGAGGATTATTCTTATGAAACAAATTAAACAAATCACCAATTGTTATTGTTTTTGTTGAATAAAGCTGCAATAATTATACACCAACTCAATAATAATAGCTTTAAAGTACACACCCTTCTCCAACACCAGAGAACTTTGCTTTTTTTTTTTCTTTTTTTCTTTAATAGAACTAGCAAATATATGCACCCCCCGGGTGCAAGTATTTCAGTTTTAATCTAATAAAATATGTTTAAATTGGAAGGGCTAATGAAATTTAATGAGAATGCAGATAAAAGATTTGAAACTTACTCTTCCATCACTCCCGTCTCTCATGACTAATTTTTCCTAATTTAACTATTTAGTTAAGATAGGAGGTAAGAATAAAATTACACTTATTTCTTCTTGTTAAAGGATTTCTTTTAAGATTTATTGAAGAGATTTTTGCTCATATTCATTGAGAAAAAAAACAAACAATTAGAAATCAATAATACCAAGCACATATTTATTAAAATAAAATTTTTAATATCAATATGCAAATTAGCCTTCCCGTTGACACTGTACATCGCTATTTTGTTGTATATATAAACACAATTGCATGTTATTATTATGTATATTTGGCTAACAGTATTAATAATGTAAAACAATTTTATTAATAATTGATGTTTAAATAAAAAAATAAAATCATGTAGAATGTAATGCAAATAACTAAGGGAATTGTGACTTTAGTAGTAATATAGTTTCGGATACAGACAGAAAAACACAAAATCTCCATTATAATAAGATATATTAGAACTTGGTCTTGTTCTTGCTCTGAAATACTCAGCTAATGTACCCTAAAAAATCAAGGGCATCACATCATGTTATGGTTAGCAAGTTAGTCTCACAGATCCATTACTACTGAATAAGGAATTCAACTGTTGCTGGATTTGCCCCATACTTGCGCCCTTGCGTCACATCCTATCCATGGAAAACAGGTTGGGAAAAGAGGGCATCCAATCATGGTATAATGGTTAGCAAGCTAGTCTCACAGATCTATTACTACTGAATAAGGAATTCAATTCTTGCTGTATTTGCCCCATACTTGCGCCCTTGCGTCACATCCTATCCATGGAAAACAGGTTGGGAAAAGAGGGCATCCAATCATGGTATAATGGTTAGCAAGTTAGTCTCACAGATCCATTACTACTGAATAAGGAATTCAACTGTTGCTGGATTTGCCCCATACTTGCGCCCTTGCATCACATCCTATCCATGGAAAACAGGTTGGGAAAAGAGGGCATCCAATCATGGTATAATGGTTAGCAAGTTAGTCTCACAGATCCATTACTACTGAATAAGGAATTCAACTGTTGCTGGATTTGCCCCATACTTGCGCCCTTGCGTCACATCCTATCCATGGAAAACAGGTTGGGAAAAGAGGGCATCCAATCATGGTATAATGGTTAGCAAGTTAGTCTCACAGATCCATTACTACTGAATAAGGAATTCAACTCTCGCTGGATTTGCCCCATACTTGCACCCTAGTGTCACATCCTATCCATGGAAAACAGGTTGGGAAAAGAGGGCATCCAATCATGGTATAATGGTTAGCAAGCTAGTCTCACAGATCCATTACTACTGAATAAGGAATTCAACTCTCGCTGGATTTGCCCCATACTTGCACCCTAGTGTCACATCCTATCCATGGAAAACAGGTTGGGAAAAGAGGGCATCCAATCATGGTATAATGGTTAGCAAGCTAGTCTCACAGATCTATTACTACTGAATAAGGAATTCAACTGTTGCTGTATTTGCCCCATACTTGCGCCCTTGCGTCACATCCTACCCATGGTGAATGGGTTGGTTACATACCTTATAGTAGGGAAAGAGTGTGGGTCAGTGCTTGGGCAAAGCACTCTCTCATAATTACCTTGCTGTCCAAGCGAATGGGTTGGGTAAATTCTTACCCTAAAAACTCCCTACATTCTGGCTCCTTTGTTTCCTTCTCTCTTAAAACCCCATGGTTGCTGAAACTGACAATGAGAGGTAAATGGTTAAAAATCTTGACTAGTGATCTTTTTACCTTGAATGAAAAACTGGCCAAAAATAAAAGCCGTTATCTCATCTTCAGCTTCATGTTGTCTATAAACATTTACTAATATGCAAGCAAATATTGCTTTGTCTGTAAGAAAGCTTTGAGAGAAAGAGGGTGTGTCTCTCTCTCTCTCTCTCTCTCTCTCTCTCTCTCCTCTCTCTCTCTCTCTCTCTCTCTCCCCCTCTCTCCTCTAATAGGATAAAAATCTGTTTTCCAAGTCTCCATCAAAAATAGAGGTTAGCATTTTTTAAATATTCCCCCCACCCCACCTCTGTTAATCTGTTCATGTTAAGTGTTGGATATTTTTTTAATTAACAGAAATTTCAATCTCATGCCTTTGCCAAATTTATTTTAATGATTGGTGATCTGAAAGTGTGCGAGTCTTAGTAAATGTTACAACACATTTGCTACTTGTAAAATCCTTCAATCGTGAAATAGATTTTCATCTTCTCACAGAATCATAAAAAAAAAACTTTTTATTTCCTGACTCTCAAACACTCTCAGCTATGTTGTTTGTTTTAGGTTGTTGTTTTCTTTAAATTCACTCGTTATCCAATATAATTGGGTTCTCTCTCTCTCTCTCTCTCTCTCTCTCTCTCTCTCTCTCTCTCTCTCCTCTGTTTGCCCCCCTCTCCTCTGTTTGCCCCCCTCTCTCTCCTTTATTTGTCCCACTCTCTCTCTCTCTCTCTCTCTCAATTTTCGGCCAAAAAAACATCTGTGCTCACTAAGTAATGATGATGATGCCAATTGGCTGTAAATGATTCCAATTTTTCATTACCCTCAAATCCTAACTAATTGTGACACCCCCACCACAAACGCTGCACTTATCTGCTTATATTGCACTTGCAAAAGAAATTCCTAACACCCACCCACCCAATACTCTTTTACTGTTACTGTGACAGCATTCACCCTAAGTCAGTTGAGCCAGCTCCAACCAATGAATTCACCTGTAGAGGGAATAACGAATATATACTTGTAGTCCATGAAATCCTAGGTAGAACAAGAGTGTACTTGTAGCAGAGATTCCAATTGTAGTCCTTCTGGTATTAAGTCTTTTTAGCAACTGACTACAGGACAATTACCAACGACCTTAAATGCATTCTATGTCGTTTTTGATTGGTCAATGCCTACTCCTGCTATTTGTGAAAGTCTATAAATAAAAGTGGTGACTTTTCATACAGATTATACCTTGGAGGCTTTGATATTTACCTGCATTCCTTCTACTTCCCTCCCCTGGAATTTTTTGGTTAGAACTTGGAATAGAATCACCATAATCTTGAACTACAGAGTTCCCAAAAAAAATAAGACTGGGCTTATATTACACCCCACCCCCTGAAATATAACACTAGGGATTATTTTCGGGGGAAATCTTAATCTTCATATACCAAAATCGACATTAAGAAGTAGAAAATTACAAAATTTCTAAATAAACAGAAATTACGAAAAAAGATCTCCATTTATTTACCATTAACATGTTCTTTTATTCAAAAACTCATTAACGATAATTCATTAAAAAATAATCATATCATCATCCTCTGGAATGTTATTGCTCTCAACTAGGGCTTATTTTAAGATCATCCTGTGCTACTTATACACTGAGTTGTCGAGGGCTGGTATCGAACTAGGAACCTTGCAGTTTCTACACGAACACTCTACCGACTGAGCTAAAAGGAGCTGATGGTAGGTGTGGCGCTTCACCTCAGATGCAAAAACAATCTCCTTGGTCTAGCGCTAGTGAAAAGGGGATAGACTCCCTTGCTGATTGGCTGATACCGACTTTAGGCCACCCCAACGACTTTACTTTTTTTTTTTTAAGATCATCCTGAAAAATCATGCTAGGTTTTCTATTACAGGTAGGTCGGTCTTATTTTCAGGTAAACATGGTACCATTGAACCATTCTAAGGCAGATGAAAATTATTTTGGGATGGATTCATCTTAATTTCTATTTGAAATCAAAATGGCTGTCTCTAATCGCAGAGCTCTTCAAAAGTTATTGGTCACATTCTCTTGTTGAATCAAGCAAAAATGTTCTTATCATAGTCAACATTTCAAATGCATATGCTGACAACCCCTACCCCCCCCCTCTCAATCCCCCCCCCCCCCCCCCCGCTTATTTTGCCAATGAATTGTGACATTTAAAAAAAAAATTCACAAACTGATTTTTTTTTCTTTGTTTCTCTTTACATTTCTAAACCACAAAAAAAGAAAAAATTTGAAACATTCTTGTTTATCCAAGTTCTTTATCAGCAACTTTCAGTTTATAAAATCCTGGCAAAGGTTATTTTTTTTGGGGGGGTGAGATTTTGTCTATGCCATTAGGGTTGGTTGGTTGGTTGTTTTTTTTCAGCATGTCAACTCTTGTTGGATCATTTTATGCCGAAGTCGTTTTGTTTTATTCATTCTTTATAGGTACTCAATTTTTCTTAAATACATTTATTTTGAACTCACTTTTTGTATTTAACCCATAGATGGGACCATAACAGGTACTACCACTCCGGGTCAGAGTGAACCTGGGAGTAATGGCAATAAAGGGGTACTCCACATTCTTCAAATTTGGAATTTCACAATCAAATATTTTAACGTCATACCCAAGACGTTAAGACCCTCAGCCACCGCCTTCTAGGACATAAGTGATAAAAAGCAATGGGGCTTGCCATAAGGGAAATAGGGTTGAGTGAAACAATCATATAGGTGCTAGGGCTTGATTTGACCAGCCGATTGATCAGAGGAGGCTTCTCCGATCGCCTGTCTAGCCTAAGTAAGGGCCAGAGTGGAGTGTTGCATGTCACAGACACCAAGATTCCATCCTTAAGCATCACGGGTCGCCGCCAACAGGTGGCCCCATTGGGAGATTTTACCCCTCTACAGAAGTGCAGTCAGTATATTCTACAGCCCCAACCGACAGAGTGGAGGACAGAATTGAACGGAAAGATTTTTTTTAAAAAAGGTGAGTGTTAAGTTTTACTGTCCCAGCTATGGGTTAAATAGTACCACTACTGTTCTTCTGCAAGGATGGATTTGGCATTAAATAACCCATGGCGGTTGATATGCCATTAAAAACAAAGGAAGAAGGAAGTTTTACTGCTATAATTTTGTATACTGAGGAATACAAGATTTTTTTCTTTTTTGGTTTAGTATGATGGGAAATTTTATTTTCCCAAATAAGCATTGCACGTTAAAATATTAATACATTCAAATATTAAAAAACTAAGGAAAAGAAAATTTATACGTTTCGTCACAACAACATTTAAACAAAGCGTCCATTTTTGAGCACAATATGACGCTGCACATTAGATTATTAATACATCTAAACATTAAAGACAAATACAGAAACACACACGTTACTTCCTCCACATTAACATGGATTGATACAAACAGCCATGGGCTCCGAGTTCTTCTGAAGATGGGGTATTAATCCCGAAATATTAAGGAAACAAAATAAAAATACAGTTAAATGAACCACATACTTGTTACCTTTTCTTTCTTCAAAATCAATCTACAATCTATAAAACTATTATTACATTTATTGTTTTACTATTTCTCTGAATTTTTGAGATGAGGCTTGATAATTTGGATTATTTGGATTATTCAGACAATTGTCCTCATCTTTATTGTTATCTACACTATTTCTCTGAATTTTTGAGATAAGGCTTGATAATTAGTATTATTTGGATTATTCGGACTATTGTCCTCATCTTTATTGTTATCTGTACAACATTTAAGCCGATGTGCCCTCCAGCCTTCTTCAGATATTTCTTGTCAGACTCAGGAACCTTCTTTTCGAAATCGGGAATCTTCTTGTCATAATCGGGAACCTTCTTGTCGTTCCCAAATTTGAGAAGGTTCCAAAGTCCGACAAGAAATACCTGAAGAAGGCTGGAGGGCACATCATCCAAAATGTTGTACAGATAACAATAAAGATGAAGACAATAGTCAGAATAATCCAAATAATACTAAATTTCTGTTTTGTTGATTAAAATTAGCCGTAATTTGTAGTTCATATCTTTCAAACTTGGAAGGTAGATTAGTGTACTTGAGACATTTATCGCATAAAAGATGAGATTTCTTTCTCCAATCTTTCAAAGAAATTGTTAGACTTCCATCTTCTTTTGCCAACAAAAAGACTTCGGTTCAACTTGCAAATAATGAGGAGGAGGAGGAGTGTTATATACCCCTTAACATTTGTATATAATGTGTTATTAAAAATATTTTAATTATGTTAAACTAATACGTTATGTAATTATGTTATCTAATTATGAAATTATAATTAAATTATAAATTAAATTATAATTATATTTAAATATATAATAAATTTATATATAATTAAAATTATAATTATATTTAGATTATAATTCAAATTATGAATTATAATTATCATAATTATTTAATTATGTTAACTAACTTCAATATTTGTGTTACCAACAAAAAGACGTGGGTTCAACTTGCAAATAATAAGGAGGAGGGGTGTTATATACCCCTTAATATTGAGCATATAATGGCGAGAGAGAGAGAAAGTATGAGATAATGAGGGGTTCTTACTTGTTCGGTGGCCATTTCTTCTCTGTTCGGGGTGGTGTCTGCTCATCTCTTGTTGATTAAATAAAAAAGACTTGTTTTTCTATGTTCTTTATTAAAAACAACCCCATCCCAGGATTCTCAAAACCGTGCAGTGAGAAGTGTCATCTTGAGAGAACGTCTTCTATCAGTGAGTAACTGGTCGCAACTAACTAAACTAAAAACTCAAGTGTGTGTTTCTGGAAGGGGTTAAGTAAAGGTCACCATATGTCAATCATGCCAACAGTAATTTTCCACTTACCCCCCCCCCCGCTCTCCGATTTGAATTTTTTAACAAACTCAATTCAAATTCTATCTATACTACATACATAATTCATAAGCTACCCATGAATTATGTAACAGGAGGAAACCAAGCTAGGGCCAGGTTAGCTCAGTCGGTACAGCATTCGTCTAGAAACCACAAGGTCCCTATTTCGATACTGGCCCTTGCCAACTCAGCGTATATGCGGTAAAGTAAGGAGCTGATGGTAGGTGTGGCACTCCACCTCAGATGCTAAAATAATCTCCTTGGCCTAGCACTAGTGAAATGAAGAGGTACTCCACGCAATTAAGGGGTACTCCCAGAATTAGAACTTCACCATTAGATACAATTCAAAATATATTTAGTTAGATAATAAATTTTAATTTGTAATAAGAGAAGGGACCATTAATAAGTGTCTCTTTTTAAACATATGGTTAATTATTTCCACCCCCCTACTCAAAATCTCTCTCTCACCCCACCTCTCTCAACCCCCTCTCATAGTAGATTCAGCAATACACGGTCAATATAGTCTAATTAGAATGTATTCCCTTAAAACTCCACGTATAAACGTATGGGTATAAACATTAAACTGCATCTAATGGTGAAGTTTCAATTTTGGAGCTCTGTGTTATGTGGAGTACCCCTTCAACAACATTACTCCTAGGTCCATTCTGACCCAGAGTGGTAGTACCTGTTAGAGTCCCATCTATGGGTTAAATAGAAAAAAAAGGAATTAAAAAATGTTGAATATCCATCAAAAATGAATAAAACAAATGTCTTAGGCATAAAATAACCCAACAAAGGTTGATGTGCTGTAAAATCCAACCAACCAATACTCCCACGCTACAGCTGATACGCATGGATATACAGGGTGTCCATAAAGTCCCGTTACAGGTTGAAAATGTATCAACAAAGATGGCAGTTATGAAGTGCAATAATAAAAAATACATTAATATTAAAACTAAGAGTTGAACTTTTATATGTTTTTTTATGAAAAGATTTTAGCATTTGTACAATGTGAGTTATTAAAGGTTCAATTTTAAAACTGTTTAAAGACTTTGTGGACACCCTGTATATTTTTTTTTTTTTTTTTTGACAAATGCCTACCCAACCCTTCTCCACCCCCACACACATAATCGTCTTGCTGGTCAATATAATGTAGGTTAAGTCACGCTGAAAGTATCAGTTACCGTCAGCTCACTGAAGTTAAGCAGTGATGAACCTGTTCAATTCCGAAATGGGTGACCTGCTTTTGGACCTGTTGTACTCATGTACCATACTAGATGTGATTGTTTTTTCTTTTCTTCTTCTTTCTTCTTCTTTTTCTTTTTCTTCTTTTTCTTTTTCTTCTTCTTCTTCCAACGGATTTGTTTAAAATTGACAAAAAAAAATAATTTGTATAATATAAACCATTATGCAATTTTTTTTTTAAAGTAAAATTAATAAGTTAATTTTTCTTTTTTAAATTTAAAAAAAAATTTTTTTTTTTTTTTTTTTAAATAAATTGGGTACTAATGCAGAATAGCACGCAAGGGATAATATCATTAGATTATGTATAAAAAGCATTACATTTCACGGAAATACCTGAAAGCTTTGAGACATTACGGTTAGGCTACTTCGGGTGTTTCCGTAATCTAATGCTATTTATACGTAAAATGCGATTCTAATGATATTTTCTTTAAAATAGGTGTCTGGGTGTTGTTTTTCAAAAGTTTTTTTCCTTTCTTTTACTTAATGAAATAATGAAATAGACATTTGAAAGCAAAATAATTTGAGATTAAAAAATAAAAAAAGTTAGGTATTTAGTAAGGATTGAACCTGTTAAAAAGTTGTACACTAGTCTGTGAGGTTAAATTCCTTATTAGTACTGCTCTACGACAGGTGCCATTTACGAAAAGAAAAAATAAACCTAAATGGCAAAACCATAAAACGCTTTAAAACTAAGAAATTGAATTAGACTTTTTAAAAATTACTTATATTAATTTTTATTTATTTATTTTAGATAAACCGATTATTGTGAATTTTTTGTTAATCATGAATATTAACCGTTATCTCGGAGATACACAAACACCTCACACAGATATCTTATGACCCAAGAGATTTTTTGACACCGACATTGTGCTCCGACTGGCGTTGCGTAACAGTTTTATTTATTAATTTTTTTTTTTTATCTAAAAAGACTTTACCTAATTTTATTTCCTTTTTATAATTTAAAATTTTTTATTTTTTATTTTTTAAGTAAATAATAAGTTTGGTCGTGAAATAATGACGTCACTGGAAGATCCGCCTCTTATTAACATGGTTACGTCATTGCTAGTGACGTCACTGTCAGTGTAAACAATTTTTTTTTTAAATTTTTTACGTCATTTAACGACGCGGGGGTTTTCTCAAGTGACAAAAGAACCTTTCAACATTTTTTTTTTCAACTTTACGTAGACAGACAGATACGGACTAAGTTAGCTTTATGCAAATTATTTTCTCTCATTCGCTGCGCGCGTGCGCACACAAACGCACGCATCCCGGTCACGTGTTTCCCACCATTTTTATTTATGCGGCTTTGGCCGGCGTCGTCGACTCGGTTAGTTTCAATTAGCGACCTTTTCCTTTTCTTTTTCTGTGAGAGTGGGACCATCAAAAAACACTAGTTTTTATGTTTTGATTTTTTTTTTAATTCCAACAGGAGGAGGATTTATTTATTCAACCCCCACAAAACCGTTAGTTGTCCATCCGTCGAAAAACAGTTTGGGCTGCGTTCCTTCACTTCCCCCTCACTCTCTGTCTTCTCTCATTCTCTCTCTTTCTCTCCCTCACTCTCTGTCTACTCCTATTTTCTCTCTTTCTCTCCCTCACACACACACACACAAAGTTTTTAAAAATGCATCCGATTTTTTAATTTCTTTTGAATAAAAAAAAAACACAAAATTCCTTCCCCTTCCAACTTGTGTAAATAAGAAATAATTTTTTAAAAAATTATTAAAAAAAAGTATGTACTAATGCAGAATAGCATGCAAGAGATCATTAGATTACTACATATAAAAAGCAATACATTTCATGAAAATACCCGAAACCTTTGAGACGCTAGAGTAAGGGTTATGGTTAATGTTATGGTTAAGTTACTTCGGGAGTTTCCGTCATCCAATGCTATTTATACGTAAAATGCGATTCTAATGATATTATCTCTTGCGCGCTATTCTGCATTTGTACTGGCAATTTCTATTAAATAAAATTTTTAAAAATACTCAAAATTCCTCCCTTTTCCGACTTTTACAAATCAAAAATAATTCAAAGAAAATTTAAAAAAAAAAAAAAAAGAAGGTAAATTCTGTCAAATTGGCCTCATTTTAATTTTTTTTAAATCGTGCAAGGAAAAAAGAATTAATTAAAAAAATAATCCAAACAGGAATAATAATAATAATAATAATAATAATAATAATAATAATAATAAGCGGTTCAATATTTATTCTGAGAATGAAGTGGGTGAATAATGAGGGTGGAAGGATTCTTTCTCCGTGATAAATGAAGTAAAAAGGGAATTAAGCAGCCCCCCCCCACACACACACACACATCCTCTTTTAAAGCTTATGGACTTCATTGGTCTAAATCTGACCCTGTCAGTAAGAATGTATTTTTGCATCTCTCTCTCTCTCTCTCTCTCTCTCTCTCTCTCTCTCTCTCTCTCTCTCTCTCTCTCTGTCAGTACTCATTGTTTCTAAACTCTGTTCTCAAAGAATGAAAGACCCCCCCCCCGCAAAAAAATACTTGTAGGTATTCAATATTTGATTAGCAAAAAAAATTATAACATTAACTTAAATTTTGATCTGTTTTTTGTTTTAACATAAAAAATTCCTTAAAAATGTTTTATATATTAAATCTCATACAATATACAGGGTGCTCCGAAAATCATGCCACTCCTACATATTGTTTTAACATTCAACATTTTTTTATTTTAATAATATAATATATAAGTTATATAATTATTTTACCTCTTAAAGAATATATGTCGGGATGACAAGACTTTCGGAAAGTCTTGTCACCCCTACATATTGTTTTAACTTTCATTATTTTTTTGTTTTAATAATATAGAATATAATATCATTTATTATGATTATAATGACATAATTTTCTATTTTATTTCCAGCGATCCAAGATTTTCGGAACCCCGAGTATCTTACAAAATCTCTCACTCATCTTGCTAAAAGTCCGTTTTGTTTTAAATAATATTAATTTAAAAAGATTTTTTTGTTTCAAATTTTTGAACCACAGTTCTTAGTTTTTCCAGTCCAATACTCTACCAGTTTCTCTTGTCTTAGAAAATACAACAAGCATCAATTTCAAAATATATTTTTTGAAATTTATTCTTGAAAAAAAAGTTTGAAAATTAACGAAGAACCACCCCCACCCCCATTGTTTGTCTCCTCTTTGTCTGAGGTGGTGACCTCTGGGTCACATGAAATCGATAAAATAGGTCACGGGAGTGAAGATGTTTTTGAGGGTCCAAATTACAGGTGTTGGTGACTTGCATAGGTGAGTAATCTTGGCAAAATTGACCCCCACACTGAATGTAAAAACATTTAATGACATAAATTGTTGACTGACTGACTGACTGCTATTTATGGGGGAGGGTAAAGAAAAGAGTCACATGTAAGTACATTTCGAATGCCAATTAAAAAGAGTCTCGAGTTTGTACGAAGGTCTTTCTTAAATTAGAATGATAAAATAGATTGTGACTTCTATTTCTGGGCGATCCCCAAATTTGGACACACGCACCTAGCCCCCCCCCCCTTCACTCAACCCCGACCCCAGCTACCGCCACCGGCGACGTATAAGAAAGATGAAATTCCTCTGGCCGAAACTTCATATCTACACTCTGGACTTCTTTTTTAAGCAACCATGAACTTCTTTTTGTCACCTCTTAAAAATGACATGTCAATTTTCTTTTACCTACCTATTACCTATCTCAAACCCCAACCCCTACCCCTACCCCAACAACTAAAATTCCTTCCCCCTCCTTCTAAATAGAATGTTTCCAATTTCTTGACCAAGCTGCTTTACAAATAACAGTATGTAGCAGGAGATGATTCGTACTCCCACAACTAATGCTAGACTGATGGCTAACAAAAAGGGCTCTTCTATTCATAATGTTTCATAATTCTGTTTTGGGGCCCCCGGGAGGGCAGGTTTCATATATTTTCTATGAATACTACTTAATGAAAATTGATATGTAGTAGAGTAGGGGGCCTATATCCTAGATTATGCAGGGGAGGGGAGGGAGCATGAGACCCACCCTTGTACCAACTGCTTTATAATTTTCAGCTATGTGAGCCATTCAAGTCTATGACTTATTCTTTATTCTTTTTCTTCATCTCAGCATTACAATGTTTGTTGTTTTCTACACACTTGTAGTGACCTGTGATGCTTAAGGACGGAATCCTAGTAGCCGAGCAGTTCAAGACTTAGAGCACTCCACTTTGGCACTTACTTAGGCTAGAGAGGCCCCCTCTAATCAATCGGCTGGTTACATCAAGCCCTAGCACCTATATGATTGTCCCAGGAAGCGCGTGGTGTAATGGTTAAAGTCATGGGAAATGGACTCGTCGCCCCGAGTTCAATTCCTGGACGTGGTAATTGCATTTCACTTAATGCTAATACCCTTGGGAAAGGTATGAATCTACTCTCCTCCAGCTATGGGTAAATAGTAGGGCAGACTGGACTCTTTAACCTTGGTTAGGCAACCGGTCTAGGAGAAGGAAAACTCTGAATTCAAACCTGTTAAACTCTTCTTAAGAAATTGACCTTGTGTCGCATCCTGCTCGTGCAGAGGGGTTGGTATATATATATATATATATGATTGTCCCAACTTTATTTCCCTTATGGTAAGCCCAAACTCTTTTTTATCATGTATGTGCTAGAAGGCAGTGGCTGAGATTCTTATTGTCCTGGGTATGATGTTAAACTCTATCTGATGGTGAGGTTCCAGTTCTGGAGGTCTGAGAAATGTGGAGTATCCCTTCATCACCATTGCTCCCTGGTCCACTCTGACCCAGAGTGGTAGTACCTGTTAGGGTCCCATCTATGGGTTCAATAGAGAAAAATGTGTTTAAAACAAATTGAGTTGCCATCAAGAATGTCTTCAGCATAAAATGATCTCTAATGGGTTAACATGCCATAAAACCCAACAAAACGCAAGACTGATGGTTAATGGACTCTGCTATTCATAATGATTGATCATCTTAATGGCATGTCAACCCTTCTTGGATTATTTTATGCCATCATCATCATCATCATCATCATCATCTCATGCTAGTAGCGCAGATATCCATGACAATTTCTCTATCATTCATTCCTTTCAGGAGGTCCTCCAATATCTGAGCAGAGCTGGTCAATCTAGGTCTTTGCTGGGTGGCCCACATTAGTGTGCTATGTGCTGGTTTCCATAGGAGAACGTCACTTATGAGTTCGTCCTTGCTTCTCCAGCAGTGTCCAGCATGTCTTGTTTATCTCACTCATATGGTTTGTGTGATAGGGGGTAAGTGGCTGTACAGCTGCTTCTTTGTGGGGTGTTGTCGGTGCTGTTATAGTATGTGGCCTACCTCTTTTTGATTCTGTTATAGTATGTGGCCTACCTGGTTTGAATGTGTCCTACCTCAGTAAGAGGTAATTTATTGAAACTAATTATTTTTTCACATATATTCAATTTCAAGAAATGCAATTCAGTCATAAGCTATATATAGTAATTAAGAATAATTAAAAAAGAATTTATCCACAATTCACATGAATCAGAGATTATTTAATTCTAAAATATTCTAAAATTCTGAAATAGGGTTAAGGTTAGCAGTTATTATTATAACCTTATGATATACTTTTTTATGGTAGGTCACATACTATAGAGAGGAGTGACATGATTTCGTAGGCCACATTGAAAAGGTAAGCCATATACTATAATGGTACCATGTTGTCTCCATGGTTTGTTTAATCACACGCAAGATTTTTGTGTAGCTTCCATCCAGCTTATAAAACTGCTATTATTATTTGCTCATATTTTTGTGGTGTTTCTTTTTTTTTTTTTTCACAGTTAAATAATTTCAAGTATTCCTATCTAATATAAATAATATTTGACAGTGCAGGGTGTTTGGCATGTCCCGCATCATGGTTGATCCTCTTTTTGAGCATAAAAAAGTGTGCTAGTTTTGTATGGCCAATGCACAGCGAGCCAGTATTAGTTCTTCCTCTTGGGATTTTCTATATCCCGGCTTCCATTTTCCAACTGTTGGTTTAATTGATAATAATTTCTTCGTTGTATTACTATTCCAACATTGTTGCCAATTTTGCTTGATAAATCTGTTTGCACACGGTTATATGATTTCAAGGGTGACCCCCCCCCAAAAAAAAACTCCAGAACCCACAAATTTTGTAATAAAACTTAATTTTTTTTCTTCCAGAATATACAGTCAACTTGGTGCTTAAAATATTGTAAAAATCTGATTGTACAAAGACGGAAATTTAAGTCCAACAAGTTTCTTGAAATCTTATCGATATTGATAAGATTATCTTAATCTGTTATCTTAATCTTAATCTTATCTTCATCTTATAGATATTGATAAGATTAAATAAAATTTATTTGGGTTCTGTTTTTTTTTTTGGTCACCCTGTAATAATGATAAAAAAAAAAAAATTATAGCTTCAAGTAACTATTCTTAATACAAATAATTTGCACACAGTTCTATGGTTTCAAATATTCCTATCTAATAACCTGATTACGTTAGTAATGACAATGAAGGAGGTACTGCACACTCCCCAGAAGGGTAATCCCCATGGCATAATGAGGGGGGGAGTAACATGCTGGACTGCAAGATTGACATCACAGTAAGTTCAAACTCAAATCATACTGTTATATTTACTTTTGGACTAATACCCTTGGGAAAGGTATGAACCCCTCATACCCCCATTTTGTTTATTCAATATTTTTTTCAAACTCAATCTTTTAAACTATTTTTTTCTATTTAACCCATAGGTGGGACCCTAACAGGTACTACCACTCTGGGGCAGAGTGGATCTGGGAGCAATGGTGATGAAGGGGTATCCACATCTCCCAGAGCTCCAGAATTGGAACTTCACCATCAGATAGAGTTTAACATCAAATCAAGGACACAAAGATCCTCAGTAACTGCCTTCTAGCACATATATGATAAAAAGATTTTGGGTTTACTATAAGGGCAATAGGGTCGAGACCAGCATATAGGTGCTAGGGCTTGACATGACCAGCCAATTGATTGGATAGTGCCTCTCTGACTGACTGTCAAGCCAAAGTAAGGGCCAAAGTGGAGTGTTGCATGTCATGGACTGCTCAGCCACCAGGATTCCATCCTTAAGCATTATGGGTCGCCACCCACGGCAAACAGGTGGCCTGATTAGAGGGGGGTCTTACCTCTCTGCAGAGGTGCAGTTGGTGTATTCTAAAGCCCCAGGACTATTGTGAGTTAGGAATCACAAAGTTTCTGGGATTCATAGAGCAATATTTGTAAGAAGAGTGAATCCAATTTGATAGCAGACTTTTCCTTCTGGAAAAGTGTGTCTGTGTGTCACTAATGCCTTGTCCTTTGGATTCTGACTCTCTTTTTTTTCTCCCTCTCTCTTGGCCACCCACCCACAGCTGCCACCATACACCCACCGTCACTTTGATATTGCTTCTCTTCTCTTGTGTTCTCTCCACACAATAATTTGATTGTGCTGTGAAAAAACGAGGTCAGTATGTCAAAGTTGAAACAAGAACAATCATTACAAACTGTAAGTAAAAAAAAATAAAAATAAAAAAAATATGTCTAATCCACCCCACCTGCCAGCCTCTTCTACCCCATTTACCTCAAAGGCCAAATAAGCACAGACAGACAGACAGACAGACTCACTGGTAGAGCACAGAACTAAAACTCATTAAAAGGGGGACAAATATTTTCAAATGTGAACCAAAAAATTAGTTGTTGGTATTTGTCAGTATTTTCAAGATGTGAATAATTTTGATATTTCGGACTGTTGGCCTCGTCTTTATTGTGGTATTTCAAGCTGCTTGGAGTGCATTGAACTAGTTGTATTAAAATTAAAATAATAATGCTCTGAAACCACACTTGAACTCAAGGTTATCGTCTGATAATGACTTTATTCTAAGGTAAATGAGAAACACCTTTTTGATATTTTGGACTGTTGTCCTCATCTTTATTGTGGTATGTCACAATGTTCAGGCCACTGTATTCACAGTCTTTGTTCAGGCGCTTCTTATTTACCTTGGAATAAAGTCATCATCAGTTTTGGAGCATTATTATCATTATCACTAGTTCAAGGTGTTCCTAGCATCATAATATGCCAGCAGACTTATTGACAATAAATGTGATTAATATATTAGTTAGATCTGTGCACCTCACGTGGTGTAAAGCTAGAATCACTAGACCATTGATAGTGAGTTCGATTCTCACTGGGTGCCCCATACTTCTGGCCTTGTGCTGCATCTAAGCTAAGCTTAGTAAAAAAAAAGAGGACCATGTGGTGTAATGGTTAGCAAGCTAGATTCGCAAACCAATATTAGTGAGTTCGATTCTCACTGGGAGCCCCATAATTTAGCCTTGTGCCACATCTAAGCTAAGCTTAGTAAATAACTATATTAGTTAGATCTAAATTTATAGTAAATTCTGTTAAATGATAGATATAGAAAAAATAAAATGGAAGAAAAAATTACATATTCTAAAATAGAAATTTAAAACTTTAAAAAATTTAAAAAAACTTTATTCTAAGGTAAATAAGATACACCTAAACAAGGCCTGAGGATGCAGCGGCCTGAACGTTGTTTATACATACCACAATAAAGATGAGGATAACAGTCTGAAACATCAAAACTAATTGTTGGTAGTTTTTGAATTTTATTGTTCCAGTAAAAATTCTCATGGTGGGATTCTTCGAGCCAGTTGTCTTGATGATCACCGTTCACAAGTTTCATTGGTTTTTATGGCATATCAACCCTTGTTGGGTTATTTTATGCTGAAAACGTTTTCTTTTATTCATTCTTGATGGGTATTCAATTTTATGCAAAGACATTTTTTAAACTATTTTTTTTCTATTTAACCCATAGATGGACTCTAACAAGTACTACCACTCCAGGTCAGGGTGGCCTGGGAGTAATAGTGTTGAATGTGTACTCTACATTCTCCAAAGTTCTAGAATTGGAACCTCACCGTTGGATGCAGAAGTTTTCTTGGTATTTCAGAATTAAAAACTTCAAATTCAGCAAAAGATGGCATGAATATTGACATATGAAGATTTTTGTTGTTTGTAAAAGGAATGAAAATTGTTGTCATTTATTAAGCCTAGTTTGACAAAAGGCACCCAGTGAGAACTGAAGTCAATAGTCTGCTAGCCTGATCATCTGACCAGACGATTAATTGGAGGACCTCTCATCTAACCTAATGGACTGCTCAGCCACCATGGTTCCATCCTTAAGCATCATGGGTCGCCATCCACGGGCAACAGGTGACCTCATTGGGGTGGGGGTCTTACCCCTCTGCAGAGTGCAGTCGGTGTATTCTAAAGCCCCAGCCAACAGGGCAAGTTAACAATGGGTGTAAGTGTTTGTAAAATTATATGTAATTTAATTACTGAAGGTATTTATCCAACCAATTGCCATGGGTAGGATGGACACAAGGAAAAACTGATCCCGTAATTGCTTTCACAATTTAAAATGTCCAACAACAAAGTCCGTAGCTTGCAACAATAACACAGCAGTCTCTAACATATACTCAATAACACGCTCCAAAGCGTCTCACCTCCTTTCCTGCCTGGCACCTGGTGTTTTATGCACAGCTTGATCTCAAAAATATTTGCATATGTGCAAATACATTCTGACAGTGCCTGCTAAAATGGTCACCCATCCAAGTACTGGGCCTGCTCATTACTGCTTAACTTTGTTGATCTAGAAGAAACCGGTGCTTGCAGACAGTGATTTGACTTAAGTCAGAATATTTTGACCCCTATTAAGTTTTTCTCTTCCTTATTTATATACGGTAATTTTAGTAGGGTATCCCGTCATAGTGTAATGGTTAGCAAGCATTTCTCACTTGTTCAATCATAAAATTTGATACTTACTGGATGCCCCATATTTGCAACCTTGTGTCACATCCTACCCATGGTGAAAGGTAGGATAAATACCTTCAGTAATTGAATTACATATAGTTTTACAAACACTTACACCCATTGTTAACTAGCCCTCTTGGCTGGGGCTTTAGAATACAACGACTGCACCCCCACCCCAATGAGGCCACCTGTTGCCCATGGATGGCGACCCATGATGCTTAAGGATGGAACCCTGGTGGCTGAGTAGTCCATGACCTGCAGCACTCCACTTAGGTTAGACGAGCGGTTGTAGAGGTCCTCCAATCAATCCGCTGGTCATGTCAAGCTCTAGCACCTATATGATTTTTCCAACCCTATTGCCCTTATGGCAATCCCCAATCCTTTTATCATATATGCTAGAAGGCGGTGGCTGAGGGTCCTGGGTATGATGTTAAACTTTATCTGATGGTGAAGTTTCAGTTTTAAAGCTCTGAGGAATATAGAGTTCCCCTTCATCACCATTACTCCCAGGTCCACTCTTACCAGGAGTGGTAGTACCTGTTAGGGTCCCATCTATGGGTTAAATAGAAAAAAGGAGTTTAAAAGAATGTGTTTTAAAAAATAAAATTGAGTACCCCCCAAAAATGAATAAAACTAAATGTCTTCAGCATAAAATAACCCAACAAGGGTTGACATGTCATAAAATCCAACCAACCAATCCATTGTTAACCTTGACAGGAAGTAGTTGGGTGTATTTTTTTTTTGCTGCTCCTGTTTGGGCTCATAGAAATTTTATAAGAGTAGCCGCTCTATATACTCTCCAGCAATCATTGTGACATGCTAGTGATTAGACTTTTCAAAATATTATGCCAGTTGAATGCGTACCCTTTAATTTAGAGGCCTTGGCTTCTATCAGGTGAGTGAGCTAAAATAACAAGGTCTCCGAAGCCCCCTCTCCGTTCAAATCTTCTAGTAGTTTTGTAAATCGGGATCCAGATGAAGAAATTGTCCCATATTTTTTACCCAAGCACTTTCAACCATTTTGCTGGTTGTCTTCAGGAGATTGTTGGTTGTAGTGTTTGTCTTGTTTTATTCATTTGGATTTATTTATTTTTTGTTTATTCAATTAGGAAAGTCTATTGTAGGAGGGTTGCTAAGGTTAGTGTGTTAGTTATTGAAGATGTTTAATATATTGTTGCCGGTGTTAAATGCTATTTTATTTATGTTAGGTTTCTTGTTTTTTATGCAAATAGCCTCGAGAATTTGTAGGCGTTTTTTATTGTTATTTCTATAGAGGATTTTGGTATTGTCGGTGATATATATGTGAAGAAAAAGTGGAAGTAAATCCGACAATATGTAATATTGTAAAAATTGAAAAAACATAATTTTCATTAACGAATGATGTTTATTAAGCCTACGTTGCAGTGTTTCAGTCTGTTTCGATAGACTTTCATCAAGGCTTTCGTTGGTTTAAGTAAAATTAAACCAATGAAAGCCCTGATGAAGATCTATTGAAACAGACCGAAACACTGCAACGTAGGCTTAATAAACATCATTCGTTAATGTAACTTGTGTTTTTTTTTAATTTTTACAATATTACACACACACACACATATATATATATATATATATATATATATATATATATATATATAGTGTGTAAGTAAAGCTGGCAGTGGTCTATTGTAGGTATCAACTAAACAGCAAAGGAGTCTATACCCTTTTAACTGGCACGCTAGACCAGGGAGATTTTTTTTGTTGAGGTGGAGCGCAACACCTACCATCAACTCCCAGATCAGATTACCCAAGCCGTACTACTAATGTGCTGAATAGGCGGCAAATGATATTGAACCTGGAACCTTGTGCTTCCTAAGCAGATGATCTACCAACTGAGCTAAACCCTAGAAAAGGTTTGAGGGATAAATATAATCAATCATCCAATGGGAAATGAATTGATTTAATTATCATTATCTATCTATCTATCTATCTATATATATATATATATATATATATGAGAGTTTTATAATTTGCTTGAAGCATTGTGTATATATTGGTTTGGAGGTTGATTTAGAAGGCTATCACAATGCAGGTGTAAATAAAAAAAATATAATAATACGGTAACAATGGTGTTGTGTGTTAACCTGTATTTAATTCTTGAATTTTCGAGATAATATCTCTTTTTCAAACTGAAGCAGTCTAGTTATGGCATTTCTTTTTAAATGAATTTTCAAAATTTAAAAAGAATTAGAATTTAAAAAGAAATGCCATAACTAGACTGCTTCAGTTCCAGTGATCTTTTGAAAAAGAGATATTATCTCGAAAATTCACACAATTTAACACACAACACCATTGTTACCGTATTATTTTTTTTTACACCTGCATTGTGATAGCCTTCTAAATCAACCTCCTAACCAATATATATATATATATATATATATATAGTCAACAAAGCAGGTGGTGATATTAGAACTTAACAGTCCCGTGGGAGGATAGGATAGAGGAGGCAAATTGTAGAAAGACGGCCAAATACCAAGAGCTTGTGGTCGAATGCAGAACAAATGGCTGGAAGGCCCGAAAGGAACTTTTTGAGGTTGGATTTTGAATCTGTTTAAGACCTTTGGCATTAGGGGTCAGCAATGTAGGAGAGCCATAACAGGGGTTGCTGAGAGAGCATCGAGATGGATCTGGATCCGCAGGAGAGATGTTTGGACAAGTGCCACTAGGTCGCAAACCGGGAATTGATCATCCCGGTTGGGGTCTCCTGGGCGAGGGTGTATGGTGATTAATGACCTGAAACACCTGATGACTGCAGCCTAGTATTCACCCAACGGTGTGTTTATCAATTATATATATTATATATATATATATATATATATATATATGGTGATTGCCACTTCTTCCCAGAAGACCATTTCTACAAGTAGTTCGGTTGTGAGCACGCAGAGGGCCCACTGGTCCAAATTTGTTTTTATGTTCCCTGTCACAAATGAACCCCTTTCTCAACTTCTTCTCACATGTGACCGTACATGACTGAGAAGCCCAGTTCTTGACAGGCAGGCTCTGCCACACGGGTCACATATATGGTCAGTCTTAAATGTAGAAAGTGTGTTCATGCTATCCGTCATGTGCCGCTTACGTAGAGGCTGCTTCAGGATAGGGTGCTCGAGCTGCCTTAGCTCAAATCCTTACAGCTACTGTTGGCCTGCCTTTCCAAAAGAATGTGGACCCCACTTCCGTCAATTGGTCCTCATTGCAGAAGCGAGCTTCCCTAAGGGTCATGATGTCTACCCCATAACAAGAGTTCTTTGCCACGATACCAGTTCATTGTTTGAGGTTTCCCGATCCCTCAAGATCGAGGTGTCTGAACATTCCAGGTGGCTATTGTTAGCCTAGGTTTGTTGTTGTAATATTTTCTTGTTTCCGCCCTGCTAATGTGAACAGTCACATACACATACAAGGTGTGTCAAAAAAGTATCAAGATTTTTTGTGCTTTTTGACACACCTTGTATTCTGTAAAAAAAAAAAAAAAGTTCCATTCATTAATTTTTTTTCAGAATACAAGGTGTGTCAAAAAAGTCCCAAGTTTAAAGCTATATTTACCAAGATAGAAATGAAGAATGAATGGAACATTATTTTCTTTCAGAATACAGCGTGTCAAAAAAGTACAAAAAATCTTGATACTTTTTTGACACACCTTGTATATATATAATAATCTGAAATCACCTTGGCGCAACACCATGAAGCCAAGAGATCCAGATGAAAGCGACAACAGAGCACCGGTACATCAACATCTTCAGGGACAGCCTTCACATGCGACATCTGTGGTCGGGGGCTGTTTTTCGAACATTAGCCTTCACAGTCACAGAAGGCACTGTAACTTCAGGGGCACGAGAAATATATATTCTTCCAATACTGCAATGCTGATGATAGATTAATACTCATGTTCCTTAATTGTACAACCACTGTCATCTTGCAACACCCTCTGGTTAAAAATGAGACCATCCAAATCTTCCAAAATGAAATGCAAAAATGTAATAAATCCTGATTATTTGCTGTTGCTTATCCGCCGAATTCTTATGAGTGTTGTCACCTCAGCGAATTATGGGACCATTCCATATTTATTATAAAGAAAGAGAAGAAAAAGGACATGCTACACTGAAAAAATATAATGAGAAAGAGAGTAGGAGAAAGATATAGAGAGGGTGTGAGAGTGGAAGTGATAACGCTAATCTGTTTCAATCAAACATAATGGAAAGAAGAAAAGAAAGAAAGAAAGAAAAAAAGAGTGAGAAAGAGAGAGTTAAATCAAGATTATAATACCTTTTACATATTGAACTATTTTGCAATAGCTCTTAAGTAAATATATCAAATGTTGTAATGATTAAATTATCATACTGTGGTATATCCACAGGTCCTGCTAGTCAACACTTATTTGAATTAATGATTTTTTACTTTTTTCTTTTTTTTTCTTCTTTCCTTTTTATCTTTTAATATTTTCAAATCCAAATTTGTTCAGCTTTCATTGTTTCCATAATTTCTTCCTTCAATCATCATTTTATTTTAAAAGATTTTTAAGACAATAGTCACCCCAAAAAAGTCACCCCATCTCAGCCAAATATTAACACTGAAATTTGTTACTACTGTGTTTCCCTGAAAATAAGACAGGGCTTATATTAATTTTCACTCTGAAATATAAGCCTAGGGCTTATTTTCAGGGGATGTTGAAAGTTTGCATCATATGATGTAATTGTGAAGAATGTTTATTTTTTTGTATGTCTGCCGCTCTCAACTAGGGCTCATTTTAAGGGAAGGGCTTATATTAAAATCATGCTAGGTCTTAATTTGTAGGTAGGTCATATTTTCGGGGAAACACAGTATTTGTTGGAATTTTTGAGATGAGACTTGATAATTTGTATTATTTAGATTTTATGACTGTCGTCCTCATTTTTATTGTTATATACACAATGTTTCAGCTGATGTGGCTTCTGGCCTTCTTCAGGTTTTTTTTGTCAAACTCGGGAGCCTTCACGGAACTTTGAACCAAACCAGTTATTTAATCCATTCACAACAGATATAAGGGTTAAGTTAATACAGTACTAAGGGACAATGATCTGTAGGCTGCAGGTTCAATCCAGACTATAGGCAATAATAACATACAACACTTGTATCCAGTCATGGTAAACGTAATGAGAACAATCTACCCCAATGGATTAAATAAACGGTTCGGTTCGAAGTTGCGTGAAGGCTCCTAAGCTCGACTAGGGTGTTCCCAAGTTCGACAAGCAGCATCTGAAGAAGGCCGGAAGGCACATGAGCTGAAAGGTTGTGTATATGACAATAAAGATGAGGACAACAGTCCCAAAAATTTAAATAATCCAAAATAAATGTGTTATAAATTTAGGTTCAAGAGGTTTATTCAATGGCCAAAATCATTTTGATTTGGTTGCATTTTACAGCATGTCAACCCTTATTGGGTTATTTTAAGCCGAAGACGTTTTGTTTTATTCATTCTTGTTGGGTATTACATTTTTTAGACTCAATTCTTTTTGAACACATTTTTTAAACTCATTTTTGATCTATTTAACCTATAAGTGGGACCCTAACAGGTACTACCACTCCAGTTAGTGTAGACTTGGAAGTAATGGCAATGAAGAGGTACTCCACATAACTACAAAAATGAGGACATCAGTCCAGTCTAAGATGTCTAAATATTTTTTTTTTAACAGAACAGATTTCTCCAACTCGTCCTGGGTATGACGTTAAACTACAATCTTATGGTGAAGTTCCAATTTTGGAGCTATGTTTTGGCTGTTACACTCTCCAGCCTTCTTCAGCTACATATTTGTAATCTTCAGAGAATTTTAAATCTGGGTCTAGGGATTGACCTCAGATCTCCTAGGTACACTCAAACATAGAAGCACTATAACCAACACTCAGAGCCTTAAACCTAATGTCAATGTTGCTTTCATATTTGGAATAAACTGACATTAGATTTAAGGCTCTTAAAATTAATTTCTAAATTGTCCCCTGGGACAATGGCCTAGAGGATATAAATGTTGGTTAAGTGCTTCTATGTTGAACTTGTGGGTTCAATTCCTGGAAAAGTAGTGATATTACAATGGCAAATTAACTGATGGATGAGATATTCCAAAGACAGTGGAGAATGAGAATGGTTTATTCCTGTGGCCTGAATAAAGAATTTGCTTGTTACAAAAAAAAAAAAAAAAAAAAAAAGCCGGTGGGTATTTTTTTAGTTAAAATGTTGTTAGTTTAACAACCAAAATCAAGGCAGTAGTCAAAGACGTTAAATAATCAGTTATTTTCCCCATTGTAATGTCTCTCTCTCTCTTTCATGGATTGAACTCACAACCCTTAGGTAGACTGTAACATAGAACATTTTACCAACACTTTTTATCCTCTAAGCCATTGACCCAGGGGGGACAATAAGTGATCAATTTTAAGAGTCTTAAATCTAATGTCAGTGGTTTTTTTTTTTCATATTTGGCAAGAAAAGAAAATAACACTGACATTAGATTTAAGGCTCTTAAAATTGATTCCTAAATTGTCCCCCTGGGTCAATGGCCTAGAGGATAAAAGTGTTGGTAAAATGTTCAAGTCTACCTAAAGGTTGTGAGTTCAATCTCTGGAAGAGACACAGAGAGTAAAAGACAGACAGATAGGAGAAGACAAAGACTTTACAAGGACAAACCAGACTGATGGATGAGATTCCCCAGAGACGGTGGAGAATGAGAATATTCAAAACATTTTTTGTCCAATCATCTTTTGTCATTCATAAGCAAGTTTTATTTTGTTTTTATTCAGGTCACAAGAATAAAGCATTCTCAATTCCACTGTCTTTGGGATATCTCATCCATCAGTTAGTTTTTCCTTGTAATGTCTGTCTCTCTTCCAGGGATTGAACTCACAACCCTTAGGTAGACTGCAACATAGAAGTACTTAACCAACACTTATATCCTCTAGGCCATTGCCCCAGGGGACAATTCAGTGAACAATTTAAAGAGCCTTAAATCTAATGTCAGTTATTAAAATAAAATAACAAAATTTATAAAGACATTTATATATATGCTTATCTGCCAAATTTGTATTTCTTATGTGTATCGTCCCCTCAGCTAAATAATGGACCATTCCATTTTTATTCTAAAGAAAGAAAGGGAAGAAAAAGGACATGCTACATAGCAAAAATATAATGAGAAAGAAAGAAAGAGTAGGGGAAATATAGAGAAAAAGGGGGTGAGTGCAACGAAGCGATAATGTTAATCTGTTTCAATCGAATATGATGAAAAGGAAAGAAAGAACAAAAAAAAAACAAAGAGTGAGAGAGAGTTAAATGAAGATTACTATATTTTTTTTTTACAAATTGAAATATTTTGTAATTGCTCTTAAGTAAAGATATCAAACGTCGTAATAATTAGATTACATCATACTGTGGCATATCCACAGGTCCTGCTAGTTAAGAATAGTTACTTGAAGCTGTAACTGTTTACAAAAGATTTATCATTATTTACTTGAAACCATATATTCTTTGTATTCAGACTACTACTACTTTGGGTCAGAGTGGGCCTGGGAGTAATGGCAATAAAGAGGTGACTTCACACTCCCCAGAGCTCCACTGTTGGATGAAGTTTAGTGTCATGTCTAGGACAATGATCATAGAGTACATGGTTCAAATCCAGTGCAGGGTTAAAAAAAAAGTTTTTATTTTGGAGGTTAAATTTTCAGATGACAAAAAGTAAAGAATCCATTTAAAATAATTCTTTGCTGAAAAATAAAAATAAATAAAAAAGTTTTACAGCATTTGTTGGACACATGGCGCAATGGATATAAGGGTTGAGTTAATACAGTTCTAAGTGACAATCATCTGGAGGTTGCAGGTTCAATCCTGGCCAAGGGCGGTAATAATATAGAATACTTAATACAGCTTAATACAGTTCTAAGTGACTGGATGCAAGTGTTAACTCAACCCTTAAATGACAGTCATCTCTAGGTTGCAGGTTCAATTTTGGCCAAGGGCGATAATAACATAAAATACTTAACACAGATTAACACTTGTACCCGGTCAATGGAAGGAAAACAGTCTACCCCAATGGATTGAAGAAAGGGTTCGTTTCAAAGTTCCATGAAGGCTCCTGATTACTCCCAAGTTCAAAGAGAAGGTTCCCAATTTAGATGAGAAACACCTGAAGAAGGCCGGAGAGCACATCAGCCAAAATGTTGTGTATATAACAATAAAGATGAGGACAATAGTCCAATAATCTAAATAATACAAGTTTTACAGCAGATTTTAGATTTTTCAGAATTTGACTTTAAAATTGGGGGTTGAGGGGGGGGGGGCTAAATTCTGCAAAAGTTACTTCACTACAAGAAAAAAAAAAAAAATTAAACCCATTCCATCATCAACACTTTTAATGTCATGAAAATTGTCTCATTAAAAAAAAAAAGAAACAAAAAAAAAAACAACAAAAAAATTTTTAAAAAAAACAACAACAATCAAACAGTTTTTAAAACCCAATCATCAATCTCTAAAATCTATTTCACATTTGGAGATCAAATATTGATTATTTATCTGAATTTTTGAGATGAGGATTCATAAATTGGATTATTTGGATTTTTCGGACTGCTGTCCTCATCTTTATTGTTATATACACAACATTTTGGCTAATGTGTCTTCTGGCCTTCTTCAGGTGTTTTTTGTAGAACTCTGAAATCTTTGTGGAACTTCATACCAAACCCTTTATTTAATCCATTGGGATAGAATGTTCTTGTATACAGATTATTAATACAGTTCTAATTGACAATAATCTGGAGGTTAGAAGTTCAATCCTGACTACAGGTGAAAATAACAAAATACTTAACATAGCTTAACAGTTGTACATGATCATGGTTAATGGAATGAGAACAATCTACCCCAACGGATTAAATAAAAGATTCAATTTGAAGTTCCATAAAGGTTCTTGATAATGATATGAAGGCTCCAGAGTTTGACAAGAAATACTTAAAGAAGGCCGGAGGGCACATCGGCCAAAATGCTGTGGATATAACAATAAAAATGAGGACAATAGTCCGAAAAATCTAAATACAGAATATTAAAAATTAATTCTATTTAATTGATCAACTATTACTTTTAAGAAAAAAAAAAGTCTATAATAATAGGAAATGGAGTTGATGGAGACAAATGATAGAAATCTTAACAGTCTTAAAAGTTATCATTTTAATTATGGTGTCAGGCTCTCCATAGCAGACCGTTCATGTCTGAATTCACCCTAATGCAACACCATGAAGCTAAGAGGTCCAGAAGAAAGCAGCGACAACAAAGCACCGGCACATCAACATCTTCAGGGACAGCCTTCAAATGCAAAATCTGTGTTCGAGAATGTTTTTCACAGTCACAGGAGGTGCTGTAACTTCAGGGACACAAAAACTTTATTACAGTCTTCCAAGATTGAAATGCTAATAATATTGTGTCAAAATTTGTTAAGTTAGAATGAAATATTACAACTTATTATGAAATTTCATGAAGGTTCCAGAGTTCAACAAAAAAACACCTGAAGAAGGCTGGAAGACACATTGGCCGAAACGTTGTGTATATAACAATAAGGATGAAGACAGTAGTCCAAAAATCTGAATAATAGAAATTATTGATTATTATTATCTTTAAAATAAAAAAACTTAAAAAAACTTTTCACCTTTGATGATAAAAACATTTTGAATTGGTTTTGGCTTTTTAATTATAAAATAATTTTTGAAAGAAAATTTGAATTTGTGTTTCATCTGACAGGCACAACATTGTTGAAAGGTTTGTATGAATTTTTGAGATGAGGCTTGATAATTTGTATCACTTAGATTTTTTGGAAATATAAGGTGAAACGTTAATATATAACAATAAAGATGAGGACAACAGTCTGAAAAATCTAAATAATACAAATTACTGTCGGTTGTTTTGTTTATCTTACGCGCAGAATATTCTTGCTTTGAAAAGAAACAAAAGTATGATGAAATGTGTGGGAGATTCTAGCATAAAATCATTTTACGGCATGTCAACCCTTGTTGGGTTATTTTATGCTGAAGACGTTTTTTTTCTATTTATGCTTGATGGGTATTCAACATTTTTTTTTAAACTCATTTTTTTTCCTATTTACCCCATAGATGGGACACTAACAGATACTACCACTCCTGGGAGTAATGGTGATCAAGGGGTGTTCCACATCCCAAGAGTTCCAGGAACATCATACCCAGGACATAAAGACTCTCAGTCATCATCTTCTAGCACATATATGATAAAAATAATTTGGACTTGCCATAAAGGCAATAGAGTTGGGACAATTATATAGGTGCTAGGGCTTGACATGACCAGCTGATTGATTGGAGGGGGTCTCTCCGATCATTCGTTTAGCCTAAGTAAGGGCCAAAGTGGAGTGTTGCATGTCATGGACTTCTCAGCCACCAGGGTTCCATCCTTAAGGATTACAGGTTGCCACCCTCAGCCAACAGGTGGCATCATTGTGGGGAGGGGCACTTACCCTAGCTGACAGGGCTGGGGACACATTTGCTAAGCTTGAAATAAGTTCTTTTTGAGTTTTTTTCTCCATTTTTGTCTGTATTTAACAAAGATATGAGTGGACCTTTAAAGTTCATGCCTCTGTGTCAATATTGAAGGATTTAAAGTAAATTATGGCAGAATCAAAGTTTTCAACAGGCAAAAATTTTAATCTAAGATCAACCTGAAATTTTGCCATGTAAAACAAAGTTGAAAATAAAATTTTTTAAATGGACCACGATGTTAGAAAATTTCAACAAATTAAATTAAAAATAAAAAGATTTTCTCATGGCTTAACTTAAATAATATTAAGCAAAATAAATTTTATTTCATTGAAGTGGGGGTGAGGTCTGTGGGGTGAGGGCCGTGGGGGTGAGGGCCGTGGGGTTTAAAAAAAGAACAACAACAATAAGGAAAACAAAATTCATTCAACACTGCCCCACCCCGCCCCGCCCCACCCCACCCCCAAGTTTTTTTTGTTTCAAAATGTTCAAAACAAATTGCAAAGGATTTTACTCAAAATTTAAAAATATTTCAACATGGAAACAAAATTTACATTTTTTTTCTCAATGTCACTAATTTATTTAATAATTTATGGCAGGATATTTGCTCCTTTTTCTCATTTAAACTAACAAACAGACAGACAGACACTTTGATTTCTCATTTGACTAAATAAACTTATTTGGCAGATTTAAAAAAAAAAAAAAAAAGAAAAAATCATTTGCTCTCTTTTACATTTCATTCTTCAAATAAAAATTTGTCAACATTGCAAATATAAATATATATATATATATATATATATATTTGCAAACAGAGGAATTATATTATATATTAATTAAATTACCACAAGCAGAAAACTTGGCAAACATTGTGTGTGACATGCGGAACACTGGACAGCTGTTTTGACCTTATTAGACCTCATCAGCAGTCCAGTGTTCCGTGTTTTGCCCAGTTTTCATGGCAATTTAATATATATATATATATATATATATATATATATATATATCACCTGGATTACATAAAATAATGGGGGGGGGTTAAATCAGCTTTTCTAAAGCTTGTACATTTCTTGTACTGATTTTTTCCTTTTAAGGATTTCACATGGAGGAAAAAAAAAAAAAAAAAAAAGGAAATCATATTTGTTTGTTTTTTTGTTTGTTATTGCAATAATAAATACACGATACCCCCCCCAACCCACCCACTTCAAAAAAGTTTTTTCAATAAAATTTCCCTGAACAAAAAAAGCAATTAACATTGCAAACGTTTCTTTTGTTGGTCATGTAGAGAATTAAAACAATTTCTCAAAATTAATTTAAAAAAATTTTTTTTAAATAAAAAATTAAAAAAAAAAAAACAAGAAAAATTGGCTAGGATTGGAAGAAAAGAAGACAATAAGAGTTTTAGCTGTATGATAATTAAAAAAAAAAAGACGACTTATGATCTTTTAAAGAAGAAGCATCAAGCCATATATATATATATATATATATTATTTAGGCAGGTAGTGTTAAAGATCACAGAATATTTATTTTTCATGATCTTCAGTTGTAGTTATTCAAGTCTTCTTGTAATTTTTCGTAGATCAGGATTCAGTTGGTGGAGAAATTTTCCCCAATTTTCTACACAAGCACTTTCGACCATTTTTGCTGGTCATCCTCAGGGGATCGGTGGTGGTAGTGTTTGTTTGGTTTTATTTTTTTTTCCTTCTGTCTCAAAAGCATTTCTTGAGATTCATTTTGGTTATTAGGAAATTTAACAAAAAAAAGTTTAAATTAAATAAATTAAAAAAAAAAAACCCGGGTGATTCTTACTTCTTCGCTGCTGACTTATCTTTTAGTTAAAAAAAACTTTAACTAGAAAAGGCACTGAAAATAAAAAAAAATGGGCTTTCTTATTGGAAAGGTGACTCTTTTTCCTGGAGTACATTGGGGGTGGGTGGAGGTAGAAGAGCAGTAGGTATTCTGATATTTATGGAGATTTCATCTCATCGATTATTTTATTTCTACCATTGCACTAAAATCAAAACGCTTCATACAGAGTAATAAGATTAAATAAAATTTATTTGGGTTGTTTTTTTTGGGGGGGAGGAGGGGGTCACCCTGTATTTATAAGATTTGAAATTCTCAAATGTTATCACATCTGATGAAAACTAAAAAATTAAAATTGAAACAGATTATTTTAACACTGATTTTGATTTTAAGCTTTTTTTTGTTTTCATTTAAAAAACTTCAAGTCCATTTGTCAGAATTTTTGAGATGAGGCTTGATAATTTGTATTATTTTTATCTTTTTGGGCTGTTGTCCTTATCTTTATTGTGAAATACACATACACAATGTTTCTCAAACAATGATGTCATTATTTAAATGAGATCATCATAAATTCTTCAACACTTTGTTTGCACAACAGTCAAATTATTCTAAATGATTTCCCCAAATTGAAACATTACTATACACAGATAAACAAAAACTTAACACTTGTATCAGTAGGAGAACAATCTACCCCAATTATTATAAGAAACACCTGAAGAAGGTCAGAGGGTACATCTGCCGAAATGTATATTTCACAATAAAGATGAGAACAACAGTCCAAAAAATCAAAAGACAGATAGATTACCAAATCCGTTTGTATGCTTGTTAAATATCACACTTAAAAATTGCATCATCAAATAGATAAAAGTAAATAGTTAAACTTCTAAAATACTAAAATCAACTTTCTAAAAATGAACAACAAATAAAGTAGAAAACTATTTAGTCAAGGAGTGAATTCAATCATCAATTCACACACACTAAATATATATATATATATATATATATATATATATATATATAGGGTCATCCACAGACACGTGTTTCGACTTATCAAGTCTCCTCAGTGTGGCTAGACATTTTGTAAGCTACCTACAGCCGGAATTGAAATCCGATCGGTTGGGTGTCAGTCCGGCACCGTAACCATTAGGCTGTCTTCACTTACAGAATGGGAAGGGGATTTTAACTGTTTTAATACACACATCGCTTTGCGTGTAAAGGCCGTCACAAAGTGCTCCATTCCTTAGAAGAGCGTTGCGTTTATGCTTGAGTTGGCAGCCGTCAGCAAGATCCCCCCCAGAGTGCTCGACCCTAGGGGATGGGGAGCATATATATATATATATTATATATATATATATATATATATATATCCAATAGATAAGATGAGTTGGGAATGATCCTATTTGGGAACTTTTTTTTATCCTTCGTATATCCTGTATGCCCATACAGAAGCACGACTATAGATATATATGAGGATTCTTTCAAGTCCACAGGAGAGCTCAATGTATGATAATTAATAAATCAATTATATACAAAGCAATATTTACATTTCCAATATAAGTGGAAAACTTGACAAACCATCATTTGGCTATTATAAATTTATTTCAGCTGGTATCTCTAAAAAAAAAAAAGAGACCAGTTTCGTCAGATAGCCATCACATAATGGAGGAAAACAAAATCTTTAGTTGTAAATTCTTCCTCATTTAAAAATACAAAAAATAATATATCTTTTGGAATACTTTGTGTTTTGATGAAACAAAAGATAAGTTTTATTTTTTTTGGAACTCTTCATGTTTTACTATTTTCTACATACTGTCGGATTTAATTCCCTATTTTACTTTATATATATATATATATATATATATATTATATATATATATATATATATATATATATAAATTTTTTTACTTGAAGGCACTTACAATGCATGTATCGCATAAAATTCGATTCTTTTTCTTATAGAAAATGAACTTGACAAGTGTAATCCCGGCAAAGGATCGCTCGGTGTGTAGAATATCGTACAGACTGTTTTGACTTTATAAAGTCGAAACAGTCTGTACGATATTCTACACACCGAGCGATCCTTTGCCGGGATTACACTTGTCAAGTTCATTTTCTATAAGAAAAAGTATCGAATTTTATGCGATACATGCATTGTAAGTGCCTTCAAGTAAAAATTTTATATATACTTTATTCAACAATGCTTCTAAAATAAACAAACATCCAAAAATATATATATATATATATATATATATATATATATATATATATATATATGAGGAGTGAAGGATTGAATATATCTGACAAAATGTGGTTGAAAATAGAGGAAAAAAGTGGATATAACAACACAGCAACTAAATTCAATTGATATTTCGCCTCATTGTTTAGCTGAAGCTTTTTCAAAATTTCATTGAAGACAAGTGCTTTTACATTCTGCTTTTATACTGAAAAGGTAATTGGGTAAGGGAGGGAAGCGGGGAGGGGTTTTGGTGTGTGGTATAGAGAAATGAGAAAATGTAGGGGTGGGCTTAGTATGTGGAAAATGGTATTTTTATGGGATCAGTCGGTTGACTTTGAAGAAAATTTGATAGTTAGAGTGTAGGTCAGTGTGTGAAGTCTAGTGTCAGCTAAGGTTTGAGTACTGAGAGGCCAGGAATATTTTTGTTTGAATATATTTTAGAGAATTCCTTAAAGATTTTGTTGAGATATATGCTTTTACATTCTGCTTAAATTTAAATTTTGAAAAAGCTTCAGCTAAACAATGAGGCGAAATATCAATTGAATTTAGTCGCTGTGTTGTTATATCCACTTTTTTCCTCTATTTTCATCCACACACACACACATATATATAATTCCAGATTGTGAACCTTTCACCTAAGCAAAACACCTTTATTCTCCCTAACCTCGCTCTTCTCCCCCTGCCCCCCCCAACCTTATGGGGAGGTGATGCACACATCCCTACTCCCCTAACAGCCTAATAGTTTGTCCCATAATGCCTTGCAGCTGTTTTCGTATGTTTTTCAAACAGTGTGTCTTGTGAACCGTAAGAATCAGACGAGGAAGAAGAGGAAGTAAAACTATGGATCAGGTTCCGTTCATTGTCTGATAAGTGGGGAGTGGTTTCCCTCTTGGGCTGCTGCACCGGATTCTGATGAATGTTTGCCATTAACCAGGCTGCAAAGAAACAAACAAGAAAAAAAAATTTTTTTTAAAAAACAGTTTTTAATAAAATAAAAATTTTTTTTAAATAGTTTTTAATAAATCAAAAAAGAAATCAGAAATCAAAAAGTACAAATAAAGCAGTTACCTCCCTTGGAAAAACTCTTTTTTGCTTAGGAAAATTGTCAGAGTTGAACTGTTGGACTTTTTAAAAATTTATTGGCTTGATGTGTAATTATTGCAGATTGTTTTCAACAAATTTTATTCAACAAAAAACAATAACAATTGGCGGTTCATTTAATTTGTTTTCTAAAAATAATCCTTTCTTTTCCGAATGCATATCAAAAATCCTATCCACATTCATCATATTATGCTCTCCCATTTCAAGAAAGGTTGGAATGCAGCAGTCATTTTTCGATCTCAATGAACTTTTTGGTGAAGGAACAGTCAGCAAATGCCAAGTTGAAAGATGGTCCAGGAATTTCAATTCGGGCGATACAAACCTCGCAGATGAAGAAGAAAGAGGTTTACCATCAAATTTCAACAAGCAGGCCCTTTTGGCAGCCGTGGAATAGGATGGAGGTTTCTCAATGAGAATGTTGGCCGAAGGTCTGTTCAATTGTTTTATATATATACATATATATACAATTAAAATCGAATGGTTTAAAAACTAACTTGTAACTGCGATATACATATATATATGTATATTTATAATGATGATTATTATACATTGAGCTCTCTCTAGGGATTTATAAAAATACTTGTATGAATATATGTTTGCACCTAGAAAAACATGCAATATGGTTATACAATGAGATTTTGAAGATTCCAAGTAGAATCATCCGTTACTGACCAGTCATTTGGATTACCTTACATATGTATATATATATATATATATATTATACAATCTGAAACATGTCAAAAAAATAAAAAAATTGTTTTGAAAAACAAACAAAAAAATAAAAAAAAAAACACAATTCAAACTATTCAGTAGACCTGCTTTCTTATAGAATATTTCATGGACCCATAACAACACTATATATATATATATATATATATATATATATATATATATATATATATACACACACACACACCGAAAGTATGGGCATATATTGTATACCTGAAATGAATAAAAAATGAATTTCAAATTAAAAACATTTTTTAAAATTTTTTAATGAGTTAATAGAAAGAAAATTATTAAAAAAAAAAAGATGGGGGGGGGTCGGTTAGTTGAATAATTGAATATATTAGTAAAGAGGAATCTATGTTAACCTTTAATAACCTAACCCTAACCCCTAACCCTAACCCCCCATTGAAGGTGGGGGGGGGGCATAGTAAACAAGTTCAAACTCCAGTCGGGCTATTACATTCACTTTCAGACTGATACCATTGGGAAAGGTATGAACTACCTCATTCCGCTGGGTTGAATAGTAGCACTTCTGTTCATTTACAAGGATTGGTTTGGCATTGAATAAGCCACAAAGGTTGACATGTCATTAAAAAAACAAAAAAAAACAATCTCATTAAAATAAACTTTAAAAGATTTACAAAAAATAATAATAATCTCTTTTTGATATTAATCTAGGTAATTTCAAAGAAAATTTCTTCTGGTCACCCCCCCCCCATTATATGGGGGGGGAGGTTCCATTGCTTGCAGGATTAAGTGAATAAGTGACGAAGATAAAAAAGAATCAGACTGGTGGGGGTGTGGGGGGACATTTTTCTTCTGATTGGACAATGCAACACTCGTGCCAAAAGTGATGACATTAGATGAACTCTTTAAATTCTTGTAGAGCAGGCATCAAATCTTTGGTGTTGGAAGAGGTTTGGGGTATTTTATGGTTTAAAAGGAACGAAAAAGAAAGAGACAAAGATAGTCGCCTGTGATAAGAGAATATCTCCCTGACCAGTAAGGCGACTAGACCCAGTTACGGCCTAAACTAGAATGACCGAGATATTCTCTTGGGAGTCGGAAGTCGGTCCCTTTCCTCGTACATGCGTGGAGGGTTCTTCCGGTGAAGGCTCATGGGAGTTTATTTTTATTTTTATTTTATTTTAGTTTTATTTTAATCCCCACAAGTCCATTCATAATTTGGCTGATTGTTTTTGTTTTCCCCCAATTTTTTTGCAACACATTCATATTCGGATTTGAAAGAGTTAAACCTCAACTGGTCACCTACTTAAGAACAGTCTGAACGTTGTGCTTTCTAAGCTGCAAACTATCAGTTGAGATGAGACGACTTCATTGAGATTTAATTAATCTTATTATTATGGAGATTCGGTGTCTGTAACCAAAACTATGTCACTGCTTACGTCACAATACCCTCAGGAATTGCTTAAGGGCCGTGCCTCGCCAACTCAGCGTATGAGTAGCACAAGGATCTGTGGGGTAAAGTAAGGAGCTGGTGGTAGGTGTGGCACTCCGCCTCAGATGCCTTTTATATCTTTTTATATGCATTCTTATTTAATTTCATTAGTCTTTCTAATTAAATATATTTCATCACATTAAAACTTAAATACTTATGCCTGGAGGGTGCATATTCTTGCTAATAAGTAAGAATTTTTGTTAGTGGAAATTTGGAATATTAGCATTGGTTAGAGTATTAGATTGGAGGTTGAAAGGTGTGTGGGGGGTGGGGGTAGTTCAATCTCTGGTGCTAGGGATGCAAGATATTGTAACTCACCAAACACTTGAAGGATCTGAGTCAGAATGGACATCTGGAAGTATAAATATCCTCCTTTTAAAATTCTATGTAGAATTGATACGTGAAAAACAAAATCGGATTTTGCAAAGAGGAAACAGGTGAGAGAATCCATTGATCCGGAGGTCGGATTTCAGAATACATACAACAACAAAGCCAGGATAACTTTTTGATAGAAACAAGTCCCCTGGTGATTAGACGATTTTATTTATCGATGCAATTCTTCCTTTGAGAAGAATTGAAGAAAATTCCTGGAAAGGATATTCAACATAAAATGCAAAGTTTGGATTTCCATTCAAATCTGGAATCTCTCTTGTAAAAAATTTAAAAAAAAAAAAATTTTTTTTTTTAACCATTTTGTGATTTTATGATCAATTCAAAAATATTCTATTCAAATTTCTTGTGCAAATGTTTCAGGGCTTTAAAAAAAAAAAAAAAAAAAAAAAAAAAGGAAACTATTTTTTTAGTTGTCTGTATTTACGAAATGAGGTTTGATATCAATAATCTTTATGCTTCAGACAGTTGTCCTCATCTTTATTGTATATAAACACAACATTCAGGCCACTGTAATCTTGGAATCTGTTTAGGTGGGTTTTTTTTAATTACCTTAAAATAAGTTATCTTCAGACGATTACCCTGAACAAGTGGTAATGATTTCAGGTCCGAAACAACATTTGAGTTCAAAGTTATCATCTGATGATGAAAGCAAACAACAACACAACACAAGACATTCAATTATCAAGTACAGAAGATCCAGCCCAGATTAAGAACATCTACCAGCCCAGAACCAGAGATAGATCCAACTAAGAAGAAATCTACCAGCCCAGAACCAGAGATAGATCCAACTAAGAAGAAATCTACCAGCCCAGAAGATAGACCAAGCTAAGATGGAAGATACAGAACTATAGAAGAAGATGAAATAACAGCCATCTAGATCTACTCAGAAGCTAAGAAGAAGCTCAATATTTCAGATGAGTATATCTGTATACAAACATGGGTATACGGGTATGCAGGTCTGTATACAACCATGGGTATACGGGTATGCAGGTATACTCTATACGATACAAAAAGATACATCCGATATAAATATGGCTATACAACACACAGACAATGAAGTATTGTGGATTAATAATGAGGAAGAAGAAGAAATTTGGAAGAAGGTCTGATACTTTACTTGGTACAGTGGAGGTAGCTGATTTCTCTTCGTCTTCGGCCATTGGATGACGATCAACTGATTGGCCAACAAGTTTATCTCCCGTCACAAAATAAACACCAACAAATGACAATAAACAACTGAAAAAGAAAAAAAAAAAGTTATATTTTGATTGGGGGAGGGGATTTCTTTTGAAGTAAACGGAAAAAAAAGGAAAAGAAATAAAAAAGGTCTTGAAATTAAAACTTATGTTTTTTACATACAGATAAAATACGGAAGACTGAAATGATAATGCAAGACCAGGTTGTTGGAAAATTAACAAGGTTTTTATCTAACACGGAGTAGAGAATGATTCTACCCTAAAATGACTTATAACTAGCTCAACCATGCTCTGCACGTGCATCCACTCAGCCCGAACCCCAATCTAAAAATGACATGGGAGAAACCCAACTTCCGGGTTCCCAACAGTCCCCTACTGATCACATATCTTACTTTAATTCCAGTAAAAATTCTGAATCATTTTTGTCTTAAGATAAATTGAATTCTTTAAGGGGGGGGGGAGAAAGAAAATCTTTCGAAATAACAAAAAATAAAAAATAAATAAAAAAATTGGCCACTCACCCAAAGAGAAACAGGCAAATCTCCAAGACACTCATCCCAAAAAATTCCTTATAAAAAACAATTCCTGGAAATGAAAATACAAAAGTTTAATTCTATGTCTTAGAAAACATTTATTGTTTTAAGAGTGGAAATGGAAAAGAAGGGGAGGGGAATACGAAGGGGAGGGGAATATGAAGAGGGAGATATAATGAGGAGGGATATGAAAGGGGGGTGTAAAATGAAGAAGGTTAAATAAAGGGAAAGGGGGGGGAGTGACCAACGTAAATCTTTGTTTTTAGTTTTGTCATTTTCAATGGATGAAAGTTCAATGGTTAGAATGCTAAACTTGAGGACTATTTATTTGAAATTTTTTAGATGAAGCTTGATAATTTGTATTATTTGGACTTTTCAGACTATTGTCCTCATCTTTATTGTCATATACATAACATTTCAGCTGATGTGCCCTCTGGCCTTCTTCAGGTATTTCTTGTCAGACTTGGGAACCTTCTTGTCAAACTCGGGAAACTTCATGACGTAATCAGGAGCCTTCATAGAACTTCAAACCAAACCCTTTTTTTTAATCCATTGGGGTAGATTGTTCTCATTCTGTTAACCATAACTGGGAACAAGTGTTAAGCTATGTTAAATATTCTGTTATTGCATTTGGCCAGGATTGAACCTGAAACCTACAGATGATTGTCACTTAGAACTGTATTAACTCAACCCGTATATCTGTTGCGCCATGTGTCCAACTGGACACATGACGCAATGGATATAAAGGTCTATCGAAGTGAAGGTTCCTGAGTTCAGCAAAAAAACACCTGAAGAAGGCTGGAGGGCACATCGGACAAAACGTTTGTGTATGTAACATGAAGACATATGGCCGAAAATAATCCAAGTTAAATTTGAGGTGATTTTGGCTGCATAAATCCCCCCTCAAAAGTTTCTCTTTTGATTTTTGGAGTTAAAAAAATTCTTGTTTTTCAGATAAAAAGAAAAAAATCAGTTTTTTTTTATTAGCAATAAGTTTTCTTTTCTGTTGAGACAAAAGAAAAATTGGAAGAATTTGTTTTCCTGAAATTTTATTTCAGTTCTACAATTTTTTTTTTTTTTTTTGGGGGGGGGGGGGGGTATTTTTACATCTGATCAGTGATGCTGATAGCTTTTTGATTTAGTGCATCTTGGGATGTACACATTTACTTTAAATGAGTCCCCAGGAAAATTTATGGGTCCCTAAAACTAGAGCCTTCTAACTCCTAACCTATCCTGTGTAATTCATTTCTAAGAAACTATTGAAATGTATTTACAGTTAGCTTGAAATGGTGAAGGAAGAAAAAAGAAAACCACTGGGATGCATGGATATGATTTTACTGCATTCTTTTACATTTTTGTGCGTCAGGGGCGTAGGATGCATACCTATCAGCATCTCTGTGTGATGATGATCTTTTGTTTTAATTAAGGTGTGTGTGTGTATGTGTGTGTGAGATGAAAAAAGAAGAATAAATACCAGCGATTATAGCACTTATGGTGAAGAAAACAAAATTGGTTGGAACAACAACAGTGGAGTTGAAATTCTTCATAGCCAAATTCAAATACCTGAAAAAGGAAAAAAAAAAAAAATGGTTAGTTCTGCAAGTGGAGGGGGGGGGGGTGATAATTCTTTAATAAACAAAAAGGGAGATAACTCTAGGAAAGACAAAAATGATGTCACAAATTTGAGAATATGAATTACAAATAAAGAAAAAGTAATTCCCAATTTACAATGAATTGAAATTAAAATTGGTTATTTCCTATAAGTCTAACATGATCAAAGGGGAACCACTCTTGACTGATAAATTATTTATTCATTTATTGATCTACTAGGAAAAAAGAAGACAGGTTTAGGGTTAAGGTTAGTTTAATGGGAAAATAAATAAATAATTTATCAGTCAAGAGTGGTTACCCTTTGTTTATGTTAGACTTATAGGAAATAATCGAATATCATGTCATAAAATTTTAATTTGTAAAATTCTTGACTCAGATTTCATTTTATTCTTCTCTAATAATAAATGCGAATGTCAGTGTGTCACATTTTTCAATTTTACTCCTAGAAGCCATAGCTCAACATATCATACCATTTTGAAATCGATCATTCTGAATGCGGCTGAGGTTTTAAATCTCAAGAATTAAATCAAAATTAATGGAGATGAAATGTCTGGAAATTTTTATCTTATGAAAAAGACATAACTGACTTTTTTGTTTTGAAATCATTAATAAAAAATGCAAATGTCAGTGTGTCATATTTTTTCAACTTTACTCCTAGAGGCCATAGCCCAACATATCATACCATTTGCGAATCAGGCCGACTGTGAGCAAATTAAAAACATTCTGGGCCAAATCCAGACCTACAATCCCGGATTCTCAAGTTTTAATTACTGCAATTGTTTTTGGCAATAAATTCTTTTGTCCGATAGAAATTTCTATAATTTGGAAATAAATTAGGGGAAAATATTGTTCAAGTTTGATAAAATTCAATACACACTCAATACATGAAGTGTCATTGTTGGGCCGAAGCAGAAGCTAGCTTAACTGCCGCCCAATAGGGCAGCTTTTAAGGTAATTATTTATAAATTCAACTTCATTAAAATAGCCAAGAATTTTTTTTTTTTTTTTTTTACTGCTCCTTCATTTCTGTCTTTCTCAAAAGCTTTCAAATATCTTAACTATCAAAAATGAGATCCCATCAAGAATAAGTAAAATGTCTTTGGCATAAAATAACCCAACAGAGGTTGGCATGCCGTAAAATCTAACCAACCAGCCAACAACTTTCTTTGTCTTGGAATAAATTCAAAACAAAGACAACAGTAAATTTGAAAAAGTTTTAAAATAATCTTTTTCTTTTTTTAAGTGTTATGTAAGAGGTTAAAGAAGTCAGAAAAGAGTTACGTCCCTTGTTTTATGTACTTCCGCTTGTTGAAATAATTACGACGATTGATAAGTTTTGTGTTTTGTTTGTTTGTTGATAATTGACAAAACAGACAATTACACAAACAAAAAACGAACCACAGATGTTTACACTTGAAATTGACAATTAAATAAAAATGGTTGCATTAGTTGAATGTCGACGAAAATTAAAAATAAAAATGTCCGTCATTCAAGAGAAATAAGTGGAAGATGCAAAAAATAAATTGTTGACATTTATTTTGAACTTAAGTGGAATTTTTTTTTAAATTAAAAAGGAGAAATTTTTGGCCAAGAAAAGTTTAAGTTATGAGAAGAAAAAATACCACTAAAGTTGCGGGGGGGAGGGACATTTCAAGTGGTTTTAAAAGAAGAGAAAATGATAGAATGGAGAGAATACACGTGACTAAATTCTTTTTTTTTAATTAAAATATCTCCAACAACACTTGATTCTCTTCTATTGGATGATACTTAAAAAATCAACTGGCGATAATTGACATTGAATTGGTGAAGAAGAAGAATCGCCTACAAGGTTCACCACAGAAATTAACAGTGAGGGGGGGGGCGGAGAGACAGAGAGAGTATAGCACAGTTACTGGGAGATAGAGAGAGAGAGAGAGAGAAACTTGTACAGTTACTGGGCAGTAGAGAGAGAGAGAGAGAGAGAGAGCGCATAGCACAGTTACTGAGTGAGAGAGAGAGAGTCATATCTGGATATTTGGTGGGTGGAACTAGATTCCATGATTCTTAAGCAAGGTCTTAATAATCACTTTAAATTTCACATCAACATGGCTCTTCTTTTTCCTTTTGTTTTTTAGCAGATAGAGAGAGAATGAGAGAGAGAAAGAGAGAAAATGAGAGAAAATGAGAGAAAGAAAGAGAGAATGAGAGAAAGAGAGAGAGAGAAGAGAGAGAGAGAGAGAGAGAGAGAGAGAAGAGAGAAAGAGAGAGAGAATGAGAGAGAAGAGAGAGAGAGAGAGAGAACGAGAGAGAACGAGAGAGAACGAGAGAGAACGAGAGAGAGAGAGAGAGAGAGAGAGATGAGAGAGAGAATGAGAGAAAGAGAGAGAATGAGAGAAAGAGAGACCGAGAGAAAGAGAAACTGAGAGAGAAAGAGAGACAACTTTTTATTGTACTTAGGAGAGAGAGAATGATTTTATTTTAAACATGAAGATATTCCGCCAAGCGTTGGTATTTACCCAATCTATTTGTCACACACACACACATATATATATATATATATTATATATATATATATATATATATATATATATATTTGTCACACATAGGATGTGACACAAGATTAGAAGTATGGGGCATCTAGTAGGGATTAAACTCACTATTCACTAGTAATGGATCTGCGAGACTAACTTGATAACCATTACACCATGAAGAGACACCCTAATATTCTGCTAAGAGTTTCTATATATCAATACTGGTGTTCTTAAATCTTCCGTTCATTATCATCCTGAAACACCCTCTGGTTAAAAATGAGACCATCCAAATTGTTCAAGATGCAATGCAAAAATGTAAATTCAGATTATCTGGTGTTGCTTAATCACAGATTTCTTATTTGTCCTATTTTATTTCACCCAATTTTAAAAATGAAACATTCCAAATGGTCTTGCTTTCCTTAAATGCACAATGTAAAATTGGAATGATTTGAAAAAAAAAATTTACATCTTTATTTTATTTTACATCTTTGTTTTATTTGTAATATTGAAATTGTGAATTACGGAATATATTTTGTTAATCTTGATTTTATGGCGTCCCGACCTCCTGCCTTAATTTACGCTATGTTTTAGCGAACCAGCGTCAGGTGAATTTCTGGTCCAACTTAGATATTTTCCAAGTTTTTATCACTTTTTTGTCAGCAAATTAATGTAGATATTTAAAACGCCTACCCCCAAATTTTTATCGGCAAATCAATGTAGATATTTTACAACACCGCTTTTAAGAAAGAGTCAGAGTTAAATCAAGATTATTATACTTTTTACATATTGAACTATTTAGCAATAGCTCTTAAGTAAACATATCAAATGTTGTAATAATTAAATTATCATACTGTGGTATATCCACAGGTCCTGCTATTTTATTATTAATTCTCACAGTAGTAATATCTGGTTGGTTGGATTTTATGGCATGTCAACGCTTGTTGGGTTATTTTATGCTGAAGACATATTGTTTTATTCATTCTTGCTGGGTATTCAATTATCTTTTTTCAAACTCAACCCAAAGATGTGACCCTAACAAGTACTTCCATTCTGGGTCAGGGTGGATCTGGGAGTAATAAGTGATAAAGGGGTAGTCCAGATTCACCAGAGTTCAAGAATTGGTCCTTCCCCATTAGATACAGTTTAATGTCATATCAACCTTTGCAGGTTACTTAATGCCAAAACTAAACTGCATCTGATGGCGAGGCTCCAGTTCTGGAAATCTGAGGGAGTGTGGGTTGGTTTCTTTGTTTAATGGCATATCAACCTTCATGGGTTATCTAATGGCAAAGCCATCCTAGTACAGTAGAGGTACTACTTAACCAATAGCTGAGGGGGATAAGGGGGTTCATACCTTTCCCAAAGGTATTAGTCCGAATGTAAATGTAATAGTGTAGCTGGAGTTTGAGCTTGTTTACTACAATGCTGCAATCCAGCATGTTACCCACAATGCCACGGGGACCACCCCTCCCAAAGCCCCCCCCCTGTCGATCTTTTTGGGTTGTAGTTAAATCTAGTTAAATCTAAAGTGTGACAGAAATTACACCTGAGTGTTTAAATGTTAGTATTATTTGTATTATCCGGACTACTGTCCTCATCTTGTTATCTATACGTTTCGGCTGATGTGCACTCCGGCCTTCTTCAGGTATTTCTTGTCAAACTTTGGAGCCTTGTCGAATTCGGGAACCTTCTTGTCATAATCAGGAGCCATTACAAAACTTTGAACTCAACCCTCTATTCAATCCACGGGGGTATCCACTAACCATAGCTGGAGTACAGGTGTTAAGCTGTGTTAATTATTATTTTATGTTACTGTCGCCTTTGACCAAGATTGAACCTACAGCCTAGAGATAACTGGGTTATTTCCTATAAGTCTAACATGATCAAAGGGGAACCACTCTTGACTGATAAATTTATTGATTTTCCCATTAAACTAACCCTAAACCCTAACCCTAACCCCGTCTTCTTTTTTCCTAGTAGATCAATAAATAAATAAATAATTTATCAGTCAAGAGTGGTTCCCCTTTGATCATGTTAGACTTATAGGAAATAACCGATAACTCTCACTTAGAACTGTCTTAACCCAACACCTTTATCCACTATGCTATGTGTCCAAATAATACTAATGACCAAGCCTCATCGCAAAAATTCAGAGAAATTGTTTAAATATTGTTCAGCCCTTTTTTTGTTTGTCTGTCCGTTAACACTTTTCTAGATTCATTTTTATCTTAAATTCTGAAGGACAAAAAAAGGATTTTCTAATTGTGGCTAGGGGATGTCATAGCTGAAGTCCCATTTCCGGTCCTAGTTCCCACGATGCAACTGTCTCAGGAGGCAACTGTCCCCTACTCATCAAGGGGTGCAACTCTATATATTTTTTGTTACCTAGCAATCAGTTTTGTACTCTAGTGGGGAGAACTGCTGCGAGCGGTTTAAAGTAGGAGTTAAGTCATTTACTTACTTGATCTGTACAACAATTGTGATGATCATGACAGCTAACATGACGTACAAGATGAAATATCGAAACTGGGGAATGCCTGACATTGACAAGTGGAGCATACTCGACACGGCTTTTGCTGAGATCACTGTAAATGAGGCTGAAATAGAAAGAAAAATAAGATTTTGTTTAAAAGAATTTTAACAATTTGTTCAGTTAAAACGAAAATAGAAAATTTTCGGTTATTTCCAATAAGGTTAACATGATCAAAGGGGAACCACTCTTGACTGATCAATTATCTATTTATTTATTGATCTACTAGGAAAAAAGAAGATGGGGTTACGGTTAGGGTTAGTTTAATGGGAAAAATAAATAAATAATTTATCAGTCAAGAGTGGTTCCCCTTTGATCATGTTAGACTTATAGGAAATAACCAAATTTTCTTTCTTGAAATGATTGCATATCAAACAGATTTTAGTAAATTTAATGTCATCTCAAATATCTTTATATAATAAAGATTCGGTGTCTGTCTGTAACCAAAACTATGTCACTGCTTATGTCACAGTACCCTGAGGAATTGCATAAGTTTATCCATCAGTATTAAATTTATAGTAAAAATCATTAATACATAGAATAAAGAACAAAGCTATATTATATATACTCAGAAATTAAGTATGCAACATTAAACAGTTTACAAGTTTTAATAAATACATGCCAAATATTATTGATTTATATATAATTTGTTTTATTTAAATATATATTTAAAGTTATCTAATGTATAGAGTTTTATGAGAAAATCATTTACAAACAAGAAATTGTCAAATAATGTTCTTCTACATTCAATTTGAAGATGTATTAACTGTATCCGGTTTAGGTTTGCACATGTCTGGGTAGTATAAAAATTAATTCCAAAATTACATAAAAGGATTATTTTGCCATGCCCTTTCGTAAAAAAATGTAAACAGATCTTTTAAATCTTTTTTTTTTATTTTTAATAATAGACATAGTTTTGCTGTCAAAATTCTAATAAAACCTTTTGTAACAGTTAAATTCAAATATGTCAATTATTTAAGAAAAAATAGAAGATTTAAATGATTTATTTACATTTTTCTTATGAAAGAGAATGGCAAAAAAAATCCTTTTATGTAATTTTGGAATTAATTTTTACACTGACTGTAGATCAGTTTTTTTTTTGTAGTTAATTAAAGCACAACTATTTTATTTTGGTTATTCAAAATTCGTTATTCTCAATGTGAAGTGGAGAAAAAAAAAGAAAAGTTTTCAAAAATGGACAACAGATTTATATATGAAATTTTTTATTCACTTTGTGATATCTATTCTAAAAATTTAAAAGAAAAAAAATAACTAGTTTTCTTTTGTTTCTTTTATTTATTTTTTTCCTTCCAAATGCAAAATTGAAGAACTTAGAGTTATCTCCCTTTGTTTTTAGATTGAAAACAGACCTAAAAAAGAATAATAAAATTTGCTTATTATTCATAAGAGGTGATCAGTTTTGAATCCAAATATAGGCATTTACAATGACTAGCAGGACCTGTGGATATACGACAGTGTGAAAATTTAATTATTACGTCTGATAAGTTTACTTAAGAGCTATTGTAAATGGTTCAATATGTAAAAGTAAAGTGAAATTGTCAGGGAAGCCTAAAGTAGGTATCAGCGAGACAGCGAGGGAGTCTATCCCCTTTTTACTATGGCTAGACCAAGGAGATTGTTTTGGTATCTGAGGTGAAGCGCCACCCCTACCATCAACTCCTCACTTTACCACACAAATCCCTGTGCTACTCATACGATATTTCTTTCTCACTCTTTTTTTCTTTTGTTTTTGCCTTCAAACAGATTATTGTCATTACTTCCACACGCTCATCCCCTCTCTTTCTTTCTTTCTTATATTTTTTCTGAGTAGCATGTCCTTTTTCTTCCCTTTCTTTATTTATAATAAAAAACGAAACAGTCCATTATTTAGCTGAGGTGACAATGCTTGTAATAAATAAGAATGCAGCAGATAAGCAACACCAGATAATCAGGATTTACATTTTTGCATTTCACCTTGGATGTGGTTTGGAGTCTTGATAAAAGTAGCATCAGTGTAAAAAGTTTATTTTGCTGACCTTCCACCATGCGAGACTAACACAAGATCTTTTTAATGGGGGAACCCTGCACAAACCGCAGCGCATGCTGTGGCAAGTGCAAAAAGTGTGTGAATCCCTTCAACATTACCCATTCAGGCCCGGGCAATAATCCCGGCACTGCCCCTTTTAGACAATTTAGGGGATACACTCCCTCGTTATTTGGCTGATACCAACTTTAGACCACCCCAATGACTTTACTTACTTACTTAGACAATGGGAAGACTGGTTTTACAAAGACATTTTGGAAGCTGTCCGATGAAAGAAAAAACTCGGTAATCTGAACATTAGCTACATAAATGAAAGTAACCTCCACTTGTTTATTTCAATTTGAGGAAAAAAAAACAAGTTTCTACAGTTTCTGTTGTAAAAATTAGAAATCTTAATTTTTTTTTTAAAGTGGTGAACGAGCAAAACACATCTGTTTGACTTGTCAGGTTTTGTTTGAACCAAACTAAAGAATCATACCCACCATTGATGGGTGGTTTTATAGGGTGTGGTCTCGCTGTCTCGTTTGTGGCATGAGCGTGGGAGCACCTATACAAATTAGGCCCACAAGAACAATAGGATAAAATGAGCTTGTCGTGGCATGTGAGCAGTGGTAAAATTAGGTACAAAGGAGGACTACTGTGAGATTGCTGCAGGCAGAAAGACAGTTGCAGCAAAGGGCTTAACGGGGTGGCAGAAAGACCGTTGCAGCAAAGACTCAAGTCCCAAAAAATTTACAAATTTATTTTGTAAGATTGTAAATATTCTTTTATCAAATTTTTGGAAAATTCTCAAAGGACAAATAATGGTTATTTCCTATAACTCCAACATGAACAAAGGGGAACTACTCTTAACTGATAAATTATCTATTTTCCCATTAAACTAACCCTAAATCCTAACCCTGTCTTCTTTTTTCCTAGTAGATCAATAAATAAATAATTTATCAGTCAAGAGTGGTGAATGTGGAGTATCCCTTCATCACCATTACTCCCAGGTCCACTCTGCCCTGGAATGGTAGTACCTGTTAGTTAACATCAGTTAAATAGGAAAAAAAATGAATTGGAAAAAAAATTGCATGCTCAACAATAAAACAAAATATCTTCAGCATAAAATAACCCAAAAAGGGTTGACATGCCGTAAAATCAACAAACCAAACCTTAATACTCATGTTTCTTCCTATTATTTCTCTATTAACTCTGATACTTGAGTTACAACAGTTAATTCAACCTAGCAATTGCTAATTACTCTGTTCACCTTGTATCCTTGCTTAGTAAACCTTTTTTTCTATCCTTAGTACTTGTTGTGTTTCTTCCTATTATTTCTCTATTAACCCTGATACTTGAGTTTCAACAGTTAATTCAACCCAGCATTTGCTATTTACTCTGTTCACCTTGTATCCTTGCTTAGTAAACCTTTTTCTCTATCCTTAGTACTTGTTGTGTTTCTTCCTATTATTTCTCTATTAACTCTGATACTTGAGTTACAACAGTTAATTCAACCTAGCAATTGCTAATTACTCTGTTCACCTTGTATCTTTGCCTAATACACATTTTAAAACAAAACAATGTTTATTTTTATTTGTTTACAAATTAAGAAAATGATAAAGAAATTAACTTTTGCAAAAAAAGTCACACACAATAAAAGACACATGAAGTGTTTTTTTCTTTTTTTCTTTCTTTTTTCTTTTTTTTTTTTTAAAGAGAAGTACTTACTTGAAATGAATAAATTGTGGAGAAAGATTTTTATATAGACTCCCCCCCCATTAGTACTTGACCTTCTTATTAAAAAAAAACCCTGCAATCATCTCTGAACTAATGTTAAGCATTATTCCAATGGGAAGACACTTGAGACCACGCCCCCCCACCCCACACCCTTCAAGTGACCCTAACAACAAACGCTGCATCCACGCTGCGGCTTTGTACTAACTGACCCCACACCAAAAGGTCTGATGTCGCTTTCATATCAACAAATGCAATGGGATCTTTTTTTTTTTTTTTTTCTACTCTTCCCTTTTGACTCTTAAAGGGTTTTTTTCTTTTCTTTCTTTTTTCTTTCTTTTTTCTTTTTATATAAAGATCGACATTTTTATGTGCATTTGTTGAACGATGTGAAAAATTGAGGGAAAATCTGACGACTGGTCATTCAGATTTTCATAAAAGATTCTTCCCAGAAGACAAAACTGGTTCTTTGGAAAAGAGATTGGGGGGGGGAGAAAGAGAGAGAGAGAGAAAGAAAAAGAAATGGAAATGGAGAGAGAGAGAGAGAGAGAGAGTGTGAAGAAAGAGAAAGAGAGAGTGAAAGAGAAAGAGAGAGTGAAAGAGAGAAAAAAGAGAAAGAGAGAGAGAGAAGAGAAAGAGAGAGAAGAGAAGAAAAAAGAGAGAGAGAAAGAGGGAGAGAGAAAAAAGAGGGAGAGAGAGGGGGGAAAAGAGAGAGAGGGGAAAAAGAGGGAGAAAAAGAGAGAGAGGGAGAGAGAGAGAGAGAGAGAGAGACCTATACGTGATCAGGATCGCATGGAGGCATGTGGTGTAATGGTTAGAGTCGTAGGAAATGGATTCGTTGACTTGAGTTCAAATCCTGGACAAGGCTGTTTGCATTTCACATAGCACTAATACCTTTGTGAAAGGTATGAATACCACTATTCTCCCTCCAGCTATGGGTAAATAGTATGGAAGACTGGGCTCTTTATCCTTGGCGAGGTAAACAGTCTAGAAGAAAGTAAACTTAAAATTCAGACCTGTTAAACTTTGCTTAAGAAATTGACCTTGCTCATGTGGAGGGGGTTGGTATATATATATATATATAAGTTAAAAGAAAGGAAATGAATCCGACGGTATGAGTATAGATAAAAGGATATGAAAACACCACAAATTGCTGTTAAAGTGAAAACATTTTATATCATATTCATAGCTGATATTGAACAATATTTCGATTTTATAAAAATCATCTTTTTTGCAACATCAAGGTTTTTGTTTTGAACTCATATGACTTTTGTCTCCGTTCTTAACAACACGGAGTATAAACAAGCTCTGAAGATGATTTTTATAAAATCGAAATATTGTTCAATATCAGCTAAGAATATGTTATAAAATGTTTTCACTTTGACGGCATTTTGTGGTGTTTTCATATCATTTTATCTATACACATGTATGTAATCAGGACCTGATCAACATTTTCACAGGTAGATAATTCTTTTTAATCCTTCTAGAGTTGGCAAATTATTTTCTATACACTGACATTGAATTAGTCAATGAGTAACTCATAGAAAAATGCCTTACATTGAGCTATCATGGAAAAAAAAAAGAAAATAAGAAAAAGAAAGAAAAAAAAGAGAGAAAAACAAACATATATAATCAAGATCTTATTAACACTTTCACAGCTAGATAATCTATATATCAAAACTCGTGTTCCTTAAAAGTACGGCTGTTATCATCTTGCAACACCCTCTGGTTAAAAATGAGACCGTCGAAATGATCCAAGATGAAATGCAAAAAATGTAAATCCTGAATATCTGGTGGTGCTTATCCAAAGAATTCTTATTTCTTGTGAGTGCCGTCGCCTCAGCTAAATAATGGACCATTCAGTTTTTATCATAAAGAAAGAAAGGGAAGAAAAAGGACATGCTACACAGAAAAAAGATAAGAAAGAAAGAAAGAAAGAAAGAGTGGAGGGGGAGATAAAAAGAGGGGTGAGCGCACATTTCAATTTAATATAATGAAAAGATGAAAAGAAGGAATGAAAAAAAAGTGAGGGAGAGTTAAATTAAGATTATTATATTTTTTTACATATTGAACTATTCAGCAATAGCTCTTAAGTAAACATATCGCATATGTACAGTACTCAGGTGTATTAAAACTATCAAAGGTGCATGTATAGTACATGGAATAATGTACAAATGTCAGAAAAATGAACCTGTGTGTGTGTGTGTGTGTGTGTGTGTATGGAAAGGGGATACCAGGTATAAGTAAGTAAAGTCATCGGGGCGGCTTAATGTCGGTATCAGCCAGACAGCGAGGGAGTCTATCCCCTTCTCACAAGCGCTAGACCGAGGGGATTATTTTAGCATCTCAGGTGGAGTGCCACAGCTACCATCAGCTCCTCACATTACCTCACAGATCCCTGTGCTACTCATACGCTGAGTTGGCGAGGGCCGGTATTGAACCAGGAACTGCGTGATTCCGAGCTGAACACTATCAACTGAGCTAAATCAGCCCAGATATCAGGTATGGTGTTTGTGAGTTTCAAGAAAACATCAAGATTTTAATGAATGCTGTGTCTCAGCAGCTAACAACTAATGCAGGTAGTTTGTTCCATGCTTCAGTAATTCTGTGCATGAAAAAAATGTTTCTGAAAGTCATGGGAATTGTGCTGTTTTCTGACTTTGTAGACATACCCACATAGACAAATGAAAATTAAAAAGGTGCTCAGAATTGTTGTTGGTAAGATGGTTTAAATTCTATTCCCTATCATTTTCGCTTCCTTCCATAAAAATCTAGCACACCCTCTCCCCCCTTTAAACATTGGTTGGTTGGTTGGATTTTATGGCACATCAACCTTTTTGAGTTATTTTATGCCTTAGATGTTTTTGTTTTATTCATTCTTGTTGGGTATTCAAATTTTAAAAAAAACTCACTTTTGATCTATTTAGCCCATAGATGAGACCCAAACAGGTATTACCACTCCGGGTCAGAGTGGACCTGGGAGTAATGGTAACAAACGGGTACTCCACACTACCTAGAGCTCGAGAACTGGTACCTCACCACTAGATGCAGTTTAATGCCATACCCAAGACCCTCAGCCACCGCCTTGTAGCACATATGATAAAAAAGGATTGGGTGTTTGCCATAAGAGCAATATGGTTGGGACAATCATATAGGTGCTAGGGCTTGATTGATTGGAGGGGGCCCTCTTCGACCACCTATTTAACCCAAGTGAGGGCCAAGGTAGAGTGTCTAAACATGATCAACCATACCTGATTTAAGTGTCTTCACAGATTATAGCTTTCCAATATTGTTTAATGTTGGTTGGTTGGTTGGTTGGTGGATTGATTTTAACGGCATATCAACCCGTTTGGGGTTATGTCATGCCTAACGGTTATGAAGTAATATATGTTGTATATTTATATTTATACTTTTTAGTAATTTGTTTTAACAATGTGTTAGCACCATTGGGGATCATGTTGTATGGTATTGATTAAGTTCATGTCTATATTCTATGGTATAATTTTATTTCCTTCAAAAAGGAGAGAATGTCCTTCATGTTGACATTTTCCAATATTGTTTAAGTCTTATTCTTAGAAGACAGCGTTTGTACACTGTGTCATTCTGGTCATCAAAAAATACAACAGATAGACAAGATAGCAGCTGAAACATTTGGATAAATAAAAAATGAAAAGCCTATTACTATGAAATATCCAAAATAAAAGTTTAAAATAGGAAAGAATCTTTTAGTTTCATCCCAATCTGTTTAGAAATTAGAAAATATTCATTATAAAAAATAGGCACAAATATGTGCCCTCCACCGGGCGTAAATATTTAAGTTTTAATGTAATAAAATATATTAAATCAGAAAGACTAATTAAACTAAATAAGAACACATAAAAAGATTACACTTATTTTCTTTATTCTAATTGATTTCTATAAGAAATTATATATAGGATTGTTTTTTTTTTGAGAATAAAACAATAATATTGGAAATCAATAACACTAAGTAATTATTTATCAAACCCAGTTTTGTTAAAACCAGTAAGCAAATTATTCACACCATATATTATGTAAAACTTTATTTCTTAGTGATACTAGCAAAAATATGTGACCTACAGATGCAAGTATTTAAGTTTTAATAAATAAAACATTATAATAAATTAGAAAGACTAACAAAACGTATATAAAAATATTGCACTTATTTTTGTTTTATTTTAATTGATAATGCAAATGAAATTATATATATGATTGCTTTTGATAAATTTGAAAATAAAACAATATTTGAAATCAATAACATCATGTAATTATTTATTAAACCCAGTTTTGTTAAAACCAGTATGCAAATTATCAACACCATATGCAATGTAAACCTTTATACACATTGCAGGATTTTAAATGTATGAATAACATGGGCTGTTTTGAAGCAAATCTAAATCAGTTAGACTTTAATAGAGATTACATAAGATGCTAATTAAGATTAAATAATGATTAGCTAATAATAATTGAGAATATAATTTAAATAACTAAGGGAATAGTGTCATTGGTGGTGAGGTAGTTTCGGTTACAGACAAACACACACATAATCTCCATTATAATAAGAAAGATAAGATAAAAATATTTTTTTTTGCTTACCTGAGATAGCAGTAATTAACAGGTAGACAACAACATGTTCGATTTTCATTTTGTACAAAAGAATGAACAATGTGAGAAGTGCCACTGCTTCAAGACTCTGAAAAGAAAATCAGAATAAAAAAAAAGAAAAAACTTTTGTAAGTTTAAGAAATGTTCAGAGAGTAAGTAATTGTTTCAGAACAGATTTCAAAATGTGCATGTGTAGAAAAAAAAAAAAAAACACTCTCAAAAATAAATAAATAAATAAAGTGTTTTATAATTTGTTTGAAACATTGTGTTTATATTGGTTTGGTGGTTGGTTTTGAAGGCTATCACAATGCAAGTGTAAAGAAAAATAAGGTAACTATGGTGTTGTTTGTTAACCTGTAATTTATTCTTAATAATTCGAGATAAAATTTCTTCAACAGAAGATTTCTGAAACTGAATCTGTTGCTAGTGATCGTCCATTGCTTTGTGTCTCATATCTTCCAAATTCTCTGCATGTGTGGGGGTGGGTGTATGTGTGTATGTGTGTGTGTTCAACAATAATAAATAAATAATAAAAGAAAAAAAAAATTAATTTCTATGTTGAGGCAACTTTTTGTTTGAGAATCAATTTTGATTATCAAAGATTTTTTTCTAGAGAATTTTAGAAGCAATTAAAGAAAAAAAAAAAAAAAAGAAAAAGAAAATCGCCATTTTCTTGAGTTTCAATACAAAAAATCCTAAAAATTGTGATGTGTTTCTTTAGAAACAAAAATATTGGTGTTCATTTTTTTTCTTTTCATTTGTTTCAAGTTTTTGTCATCATGGAAACTGACTTACAATGTAGACGATAAAGGATGGTTCAGTTACTGCTTCTGTTATTTCATCTCCATTTAAAATATGTTTCTTTCTGAAAAACAAAAACAAAAAAATAAAACAAAAAAAACTGTTTTAAACGGAAAAAAAAAAAAAAAAAAGCAGCAGAAAGCATCAAATTGATTAAATTCATTTTCTAATCGAATTTAAATAAGAAAAAGAAAAAAAACAAAAAGGTTTAATGACAATCTAAATTTGACTTGTGAGGAATCGAATAGAATGACACAAAAAAAATAAATTCTCACAAATCTGAAATACACATTCCAATATCGACATTTAACAGATTTTTATTGTGAGGGTTTCATGTATGCTTGTTTATTTGTGTTATGAAAAATAAAGTTAAAGTGCTGGGGTTTTTTTTAAGCATGAAAAGATGGGGGATGTCTAATGTTTAAGAAATACTTTACCAATTGTGTCTGAATTGAAAATGTAGTTGATACTGTAGTGTTGATATATATATATATATATATACTCATTATTTTATTACCCAATTAAGGGAGTAAAATTGCTAATGTAATGTTTTTGAAGAAAACCCATTCACTTAAAAAAAAATTTACAAAAATTTATAAATAGAGAAAGAAAGAAAGAGAAAAAAAGAAAGAGAAAGAAAGAAAAAGAGAGAGAAAAAGAAAAGAAAAAAAAAAAAAAAGAGAAAGAGAAAAGAGAAAAAAAGAAAAAAAAAGAGAAGAGAAAAAGAAAAAAAGAGAAAAAGAGAAAAAAGAAAAAAAGAGAAAAAAGAAAAGAAGAAAAAGAAAAAAAGAAAAAGAAAGAAAGAAAAAAGAAAAAAAGAAAAAAGAAAAGAAAAAGAAAAGAAAAAGAAAGAAAAAGAAAAAGAAGAAAAAGAAAAAAGAAAGAAAAAGAAAGAAAAAGAAAAAAGAAAAAAAAAAAAAGAAAAGAAAAAAAGAAGAAAAAGAAAAAAAAAGAAAGAAAATCTTACTTTTGTGGCAAATATCACAAGGAGACAGGCACCAACAATGGCCAAAGCAGAACCTTAAGAAAGAAAAAAAAAAAGAAATGATGAAATTAAAAGTTTATCATTCAAATTTAAGATTTGAGCAAATAAGTTGATTTTAAAATTAAACCAAACTATCAATAAAAATCCTGTTGCATACACAGTATCCTCATCAAAGGTACCCCCACCCCCTCATCCCCTCTCCCCAGCATCTCAGTCACATCCATTCCAATCACCGACACCCTCAATCTTCTTCCTGTCATGCTTTATGTACCCCCCATCAACTTTACCAGACTAATTTCTTGCATGTGATCTCCATTGCAGCTGTCCCATTCCACCCATCAACCACTCCCCCACAGTGACTAATATTGTGTCAAGACCAGTAGTGACAAAAGCCCTCCCCCCCTTCACACATATAATCACCTTTAATGTTAGCAACTTGTATCAGGGTAACTTTATTGGGTAAAAGGAGTTACTGCTGCGATAAAGCCCCAAACCCTCCCTCCCTCCCTCCCAATTTTCCTGTGTGCAGCATTTAGCTGTGGGGTCTGCCTGGCTGCACTGATCTGTCAATTCTGGGGACTCGTCTCTTTGCTCTTCTTAAACGTAACCAATTAAATATCTGCAGTTGTCCTTTGCCTCCCTATATCTTACCCCCCAAGAGCCTGCATCTTATAAATAATTAGCACCCCCACTAACATTCATTATTAGGTCACCCAGGGTTTTTTATACCAGGCAATTCTTGGGAGGGAGAGAGAGGGGGGGTGCTAACCAGCTTTAAAATTATCTCAAACCCTTCTAATCTTGTCGGTATGGGGGGGGGGAGTCCCTGTGGTGAAGTGGCTAACAGGCTGTACTGCAACATTATTGTGGCGAGAGAAATCATGTATGTGGTAGCTCAAAGTGTGCACGAATATGTCTGGTGTGCAAAATGAGATCAGGAGGGAGTGTAGTGGGCGATTAGGGAGATTGAACTTGTATCCTCCTGATCATGAGTTGTGGCTTGACGTCAGACTACCTCATTGGTGCGCATGTAAATTACTACAATGCGCAATTGACCCGGATGTGAGATTTTAGTATGATTATTTAAGGCCTGTCTTAACACATCAGGGGTTTGTGTTCCAGTCTTGATGATGAGGGCACTGACGTACGATAAGGAACAAGAGGCGAGTGAGCTTTGGCGAGGGATAATTGCAGGCAACAAGGACTTGGTCAGGAAAAAGCTGGGAGAACGTCTTTTTTTAGTGGAGAGATCCGGCTGTCCAACCCGACGGATTGTTCTATTCATTTATTATAGATTATAAGAGAGGGGAACCATACACAAATAGAAGCTCATGTGAGGCTAGTGTTTAAAATTTGCGTGAATACTCTCGGCCTTTCTCTTTTGAGGCACCCCAGACACTGGGCAATAAAGCCAGCCCTGTCCCTTTTAGACGAGGCAGCAGGTGTTGCCTGGGGGAGGGTCCCTTGAAATCACTCTTTTGTATTTACCAGTCCAGTGGCCGAGGCCCCCGAATATTAGGTAAGTATAGTTTCTCCTTGGTCTAGCGCTAGTGAAAAGGGGAGAGAAAGGGGGTGGGGACTGCTAAAAAAGATTGTTGCAGGCAACAAGGGCTTGGTCAGGAAAAGCTGGGAGAACGTCTTTTTTCAGTGGAGAGATCCGGCTGTCCAACCTGACGGATTTTTTATTCATTTATTATAATTATAGTATGCAGGGATTTATGGGTAGTATGTGTAGGTCCTTTTTAATGTATCAATGCACCCCTTCCCCACTCCAACCGCAAGAGGTTAGAAAAGTGTGGAATATCTTAAAGCTTCTTTACAAACTTAATCTTAATCCACTCAAATCCTAATCCGTATCCTCTTCACACCATAACAATTCAACCTGACATTTCAGATCTTTTAAAACAAGAATAGATTGTTGTGAAAGGGAGTGATATAAAAATGACATTGGTTGGTTGTTTTATGGCATATCAACACTTTTTGGGTCATTAAATGCTGAATCAAGTCGTTTTGATGAACAGAGGACTCGGGTTGCTTACAGTAACTGCTGTTGCTTAAGTGATCACTCAATTAAGTATTGGACAGGCTCATCACTGCTTAATATTGGGGATCTAGCATGAACCGGTCTTCAGCATGAATTGCGGGGGGGGGTTTAAGATATCTACATTAATTTGCCGACAAAAAAGTGACAAAAACATGACTCAAAAAATATCTATCTAGCATAAATTAAGGCAGGGGACCAGGACAACATAAGATTAAAATTACCAAAATATTTTCCATAAATCCCAATTCCAATATTACAATTATAACAAACATGTAACTTCTTTTTTTTTTTTTCAATTTATTTTAATTTTATGTTGGGTATTTAAGTGACACAAGACCATTTGGAATGTTTCATTTTTTAAATTGGGTGAAATAAAATGGGACAAATAAGAAATCTGCAATTAAGCGATACCAGATAATCTGGATTTACATTTTTGCATTGCATCTTGAACAATTTGGACGGTCTCATTTTTAACCAGAGGGTGTTGCAGGATGATAACAGATGGAAGATTTAGGAACACCAGTATTAATATATTGATTATTTCCTTTAAAATGTTGATTAGTATATAGCAAAAAAGACTGTTCTTTTACAATGTAAATCTACAGAGTGGCCTATTTTTGGTATCAGCCAAACAGCAAGGGAATTTATCCTTTTTTCGCTAGCACTAGACTATGGAGAAGTGACACACTAACTACCAGCCCCGAGATGCTTAACTGCACAGATCAGATTACCCAATCTATGCTACTCATACGCTGAGTTGGAACCGAGAACTTTGTGATTCCTAGGTGAATGGTCTACCAACTGAGCTAAACCCTAACCCTTTTACAATATTAAGTAAAGTAAAAATAAAGTAAAGTCGTCAGGGTGGCCTAAAGTTTGCATCAGCCATACAGTGAGGGAGTCTATCTCCTTTTCACTAGCACTAGGCTAAGGAGATTATTTTAGCATCTGAATTGAGATGCCACACCTATCATCAGCTCCTTACTTTATTGCACGGATCCCTGTGCTACTCATAAGCTGAATTTATGAGGACCAGTATTGAACCCAGAACGATGTGATTCCTAGGCAGACGCTCTACCGACTGAGCTAAACTGGTTCGGGGAGGGGGTTACAATATATTCTAGCATAAATAAGCACAGGCCAAACAATAAACATAAAGAAACCCTACTTACCAAATAAATGTTCAGGACGTATTTTTTCTTTTAAAAACATGGCAGCAAGAAATATGTTGGCTGAAAAGAAAAACAAAAATCAAATTCAAAATTTGAATTAAAAATCTAAAAATAAAAAAAAGAATTTTTACACTTTTAAAATTTAACTCATACCATGTTTCCCCAAAAATAAGACCAGGCTTATATCAAGTTTCACTCCAAAATATAATACAAAGGCTTATTTTTGGGAGATGTCTTATTCATCATATATCGAAAGATAACATTAAGAAGTAGAAAATTACAAAGTTTCTAAATAAACAGAAATTACTAAAAACGATCTACATTTATTTACCATTAACATGTTCTTTTATTCAAAAACCCATTAACAACAATTCATTAAAAAATAATATCATCATCCTCTGAAATGTTATTATTCTTCAAGTCCCTGAATTCCAAAATTCCTGCAGAATTTTCATCCCTATTCTCTCAGGTCGGGTAATAGAGGTCTTGTTGAATGAGAAGTTCTTATACAGGGAGCCTGTTTGTGCTTATTTCTTTCATCTGTCTGCCGCTCTCAACTAGGGCTTATTTTAAGGGGAGGGCTTATATTAAAATCATGCTAGGTCTTATTTTGCAGGTAGGTCTTATTATCAGGGAAACACGGTGCTACACAAAATATAAACAGCTTGAGTACTCTAAAAAAAGTACAAGAGATGAAAAGGTGAAAAAATGAAATGCTTATATATATATATATATATAAATTCTCCATCGCACTATAGGTAAATAGTAGAGCAGACTGAGGTCTTTGAATGTATTAAAAGCAATCCTATGTATTGGATCAGTTAAAGTAAAAATAAGTATAATTTTTTTTGTGTTCATATTTAATTTCATTAGTCTTTCTAATTCAATATAATATTTAATTATACTAAAACCTAAATACTTGTGCCTGGAGGGCGCATTTCTCAAAGGTACACCCATGGAAATGGTAACAATTCTTTTTAATCACCTATGGAAAATTCCAAGAATTTCTTAACAAGGAAGGTGAACAGATGTAGACTGAAATTATATCATAAATGTCCTCCCATAGAAGTGGGAATATTTTTTTTTTCTAATCATCCTGTATTAAAAGCAATCATTTTTTTTTTTTTTTTTACAATATTTGCATTCAGATACAAAAATGTAAAAAAAAAAAAAACATATATATATCTTCTGAAAATCAAAGAAAGTAAAAAAGAATATATATTTACCTACGACTGTCGTTGTTCCAAGAGGAGCTACTAAAGAGGCTGGGGCGTATCCGTAGGCAGAAAAATTTCCCAGTTCTCCGAATCCCATCATCACTAAACCGAGCCACCACAATGGATTATGCAAATAATGCTCAGGTGATTGCTGGAGTGCATTTTTTGTGTGGGTGTATTTCTAACAAAGAAACAAGAGTATTAAGGATAGAGAAAAAGGTTTACTAAGCAAATATACAAGGTGAACAGGGTAATTAGCAATTGCTAGGATGAATCATCAGAGTTAAGAGAAAATAATAGGAAGAAACACCTAAGCCAAGATACAAGGTGAACAGTAATCAGTAATTGCTAGATTAAATTAAAAGTCCTAGGAGATCGTGTTTTTCTCTTACAAGGTTTCGCCATACATTATTTAGAGGAAAAACGGACAATTCCATTGTCATTATTTAGGTACTATATGATGTTATTTTCATATCTCCACCACAGTGGATTATGCAGATAACGCTGGGATGATTGCTGAAGATAATTTTTAGTGTGGGTATATTTCTGACAAAAAGAAAACAATTTCAAGTTCAATTTGTTGGCTTTAGTTTCATTTATTTAATGACACATCAACCTCCTATGGGTTATTTAATGCCAAAATTTGATTCATTTGTAAATGTCTGATTATATTCTGTTGTAACTTGAATATCAGAGTTAATAGAGAAATAATAGGAAGAAACACAACAAGTACTTAGGATAGGGAAAAAGGTTTACTAAGCAAGGATACAAGGTGAACAGAGTAAATAGCAAATGCTGGGTTGAATTAACTGTTGTAACTCAAGTATCAGAGTTAGTAGAGAAATAATAGGAAGAAACACAACAAGTATTAAGGATAGGGAAAAAGGTTTACTAAGCAAGGATACAAGGTGAACAGAGTAAATAGCAAATGCTGGGTTGAATTAACTGTTGTAACTCAAGTATCAGAGTTAGTAGAGAAATAATAGGAAGAAACACAACAAGTATTAAGGATAGAGAAAAAGGTTTACTAAGCAAGGATACAAGGTGGACAGAGTAATTAGCAATTGCTAGGTTGAATTAACTGTTGTAACTCAAGTATCAGAGTTAGTAGAGAAATAATAGGAAGAAACACAACAAGTATTAAGGATAGGGAAAAAGGTTTACTAAGCAAAATTACAAGGTAAACAGAGTAATTAGCAGTTGCTAGGTTGAATTAACAAGTCCCGTGAAATCTTGTTTCTATCTTCTGAAGTTTTAATCAGACATTATCTATAGGAAAAACAGATGATTCCATTTTCATTATTTAGGTACTATATGACATATTCATAACTATTCTATATTTGCAACATTTCAAATATTTCTATCTAATACAAATAATCTATACACAGTTTTATGGTTTCAAGTTAATATATATAAAAATATATAATATAACAATATATATAACATATGCAACATATACTATATAACATAATATACATATTACAATATAATAAAAATATATATATATATATATATATATATATATATATATACATACACATATACATGTATGCAGAGATGCTGATAGGGACGCATGATGTGTACCTGACACACAAAAATCTAAAAGGACACAGTAAAATCATATTCATGCATCCCAGTGTTTTTGTTTTTTCTTCCCTCACCATTTCAAGTTAACTGCAAATACATTTTAATAGTTTCTGAGAAATGAATTACACAGGATAGGTTACAAGGTAGGAGTTAGAAGGCTTTAGTTAGGACCCATCATTTTGCGGGACTCATTCAAAGCAAATATATGCATCCCAGGACCCACTAAATCGAAAAGCTATCAGCATCACCTAGTATTTTTCCTAGTTTGTTTTTTTATCAGAACCAAAGCTACAAAATTTTGTTAAAATTTAAAAATTTCTCACTTCCAATTTTTCTGAAATTTTGTCCAGTTGTGGACTATCTTAAAGTTAGACAATCCCCAAAATTTGAGCTTCCAATTTCAAAAATTGGCAGAGTTATGTCGATTTTTAACTTAATGGTGACTTTTTGTAATCTATTTTTGTCTGTAAAATGAGTTCTAGAGCTTCTCTACTCCTAAAAATTGGTTTATCAAACAAGTCTGAAAACTAACTAGTTTTAAATTATTAATGATTTCTGATTTGCAAAATTTTAACTGATGTAGCTTCGGTTCTGGGCAAACACCAAACTATATTTTTTGGTACAAATAATGTTCAATATATGTGAAATATAATAGAAAAAATTTGTCTGAAATTTCCTGCCAATCGGGATATTGATCTTGATATGAAAAATTAAAAATCATCAATAACTTTGAATTGGTGACTTTCAGACTTTTCAATAGCATTTTTGGAAGTTTTCTTCGGGTAAAATGCATTTTATAAACTTTTTGGAGAGTGGAAGCTCTAGAACTCATTTTACAAACAAAAATAGGATTACAAAAATGTCGCCATTTTTGCAGCCCACCAAGTTTGGAGAATCAACTAAAAAACTTGACATCTAACGCCGCCCAATTTTTGAATTGGAAACTGAAATTTTGGGAATGTCTAACTTTAACATACTTCACACCTTGTACCAAAATTTCAGCAAAAATTGAAGGGGTTGGGTGACAATTCTACTTTTTTCGTGGATGATCCTCATTAGGTCGCCCGACTACATTATACCCTGATGCCCGCTCTCACATACATATGCACACACGCGCACACATACATACATGCATATTACTACTGTAATCTGTTCATGTTCCTGACACTAATACATTATTCTGTGTACTTGACATGAGACTTTGATGAGTTGTGGTGCACCTGAGCACTGTACACAATAAATTTCATTATCATTTGACATGGAATTCCCCTAGTGGTAATATTTTTTTTTTGAGAGAGAAAAAGAAGATCCCAGTTAGTAATTAATTTTGCTTTTCAGGTAACAGAGGTTCAAACAGTAAGATTAAGAGAATTTGACCCCTGGTTGACCTGTGATAGTGTCTGATGATCGCTGGTCGAATAACACGATGGAGCCAATCGAAAGAAAGTTGAAGAATCAGTGAGTCAGCCCTTGCGGATGGGCGCATAATGGCATTCTCTGCTTGTTCCTCCGTGTGCATGTTGGTGGATTGAAAAATTAATGTGTACACCAAAAACAATTAAGTCTCCGTGTTCTTGATTTGATAAGAACTAAGATGGATGCGGAGTGAAACGACCTGATGAAGAAGAAACCCAGAAGATGTCCTCAACACGGTCAATAGAGAAGATAGCAGTGTTACATAATTTATGCTACCATATAAATTATTGACAAACCCTGTAGAATAAGGGGCCATTGGCTTTCAGATCAGCCAGTGGAAAAACACAGGACTGTTGATAATCCCATCTGACCCCTAAAGAACACATCACAAGAAACACATGACTAGTTTTAGATTTCACGTTTCAGACTAAGAGATGGATGCAGCGCGCAGAATGTATTGCCATCTAGAAGGTTGATTCTCCCGCATGGTGAATCAAAAACATCGCGCCAGACCAGATAAAATATCTTGATCTGCTAGTGATTATATAATCCAAAAAGTAAAGATGAAACAGACAGACAAGAACTAGCCCCAGAAGCAGTAAAGCGGAAGAAACATGGCCCGACTCAGACCCCGTAGCCCAGAAGAAATGACAGGCCCCAACACTTTTTGTATCAGGCGCTTAAGAAACCAGTTTAGCAGAGAGAAAGAGCAGAAAACCACAACACGAGCCTGCATGTCCTGAAAAGCTGAACAATGAGCCACCATCGCGACTCAGCATCGCGCTCACGACGGGAAAAGAGACACAGCCCACCCCACTCCACGAGAGTACAAGATGGAACTGAAACGAACGAACTACCGACGGAGAAAGAGAGAAGAAATAGAGAAAGAGAGACGAAGTAAGAGCAGAGAGAGGAAAGACAGAGAGAGAAAGAGAGGAGAGAGAGAGAGAGAAAGAGAAGGAAAGAAGAAGAGGACGGAGAGGAAAGAGAAAGAGAGAAGAGAAAGAAGAAAGACCACCGACGTCGTTTTTGCACCGAGAGACAACAACCACAACTCAGCAACCACAGCGCAGAAAGCAGACGACCGCAAGAGGACAAGAAGAGCCAGTAGAGACAAAGACGAAGCGACAGACCCGAGAGACAGCAGAAAGAGGACGCGCCTGGAAAGCCTGACCACTCCAGACCGCCTGGCGAGAAACACCGAACAACACCAAGAACGCTGCCGAACAGACGCAGACCAAGAGAAAGAACCCTAAGAGAGCAACGAGAAACGCATCAACGAACGGAGAGACACGAAGAAACAGAGACAGGGACAAAACACCCACCAACAGGGACAAGAAAAAGAGGGAAAGAGACAGCTGGACAGCGAGAAGCGACACGTAATCAAAAAAGAGAAGACAGAGAGCAGAGAGAGAGAAAGAGAGAAAGAAGGAGAGAAGAGAGAAAGAAACGAGAGAGAAAGAGAGAGGAGAAAGCAAAGAGAAGGAGAAAAGAGAAGAAGAGAGAGAAAATAGAAAGATGAAGAAAAGAGAGCGAGAAAGGAGGAGGAAAAAGAGCAGAGAGAAGAGGAGAGAGAGAAAAGAAAAGAAGCAGAGCAACAGAGAAAGAAAAGAGAACGAGAAAGAAAGAGAAGAGAAACAGAGAGAAGAGAAAGAGAAACAAGAAGAGAAAGAGAGACCAGAGAGCAGAACGAGAGAGAGAAAGAGAGAAGAGACAGAGAAAGAGAGACGAGAAGACCGAGAGAACAGAGCAAGAACAGCGACGAGAAACGACAGACGAAAAGAACGAGAACCAAGAGAGAGAAAGAGGAGAGAGAGAAACTTGACTGTGGAGGTCTATTGGATACAAATTGCAACACACGAATCAACAAGTAACGTCTTGACTTCTGTATCTCTCTACTCCTCATCATCAACGAAATCAGCTCCCTCATGAATATACCCAATGCAGGCGTATACAACAGCAGACAGTAGAAACAACAGAGAATCGTAACAAGGTTAAATTTGATAAGAATCTATAAATCAATACTTGTGTTCCCTCAATTGTGACAGCGTACCTTATCATCTTTGCAACACCCTTGCTGTATACAAAGATGATGCACAACTCACAAATATCCATACTGGCATAATAGTAGCAAAATCCTGATGATCTGGCGAGTCCTGGCCTCTATCCGCCAATTCTTATGAGGCGTCATCACCTCAGCTCAAGTAACCGGAACCATCTGATTTCTTATTATAAAGAAAGAAAGGGAAGATACAAAAGGTACAATGCTACACCACCGATGAAACCAAACTAATTAAAAGAAAGAGTGAAAGAAAGAAAGTAGAAAGAAAGATAGAGAATCAAGAGGCGGTGAGCGCACAGACAAGTCTATATATTGCTTATCCGATTTTCAATACAAATCTCAAAGGAAAAATATGAAAAGAAAGAACAAAAAGAGAGCGAGTTTTAAATGACAGATCGTCCTTAGTGACTATCTTCTACCTTAATTAGACCAGTATTTCTGCAATTAGCCAACCCTTCATCTTAAGCAACAACTATTTATCAACACCAGTACTGATAATTAAATCATCCATACTGCACTCTCATGGTACCTACATCTACATTAAGTCCTGCTAGTTCTATTTTTTCCCAAATTTTTGATTTAGACTTAGAGCTAGTTGTTACTTGCTCATTTTTAGAAACGGCGGCCCAATCTGAAAAAAAAAGCAGGGCCTGTTCGTTTTGTATTTCTTGATTGCTTGAACCAAGAGAGAAGAATGGGAGAGAGAAAGATGTTTAGAGAGAGAGAAGAGAGAGAGAGAGATGAGAGAGAGAGAGGTTAGAGAGAGATGGGTTTTTTGGTCATTTGACACAATAAATAAATAAATAAATAAATAAAAAACAAAAAAACTGCAGGCTCAAATAAGTTTGACCTTTTCGCGCTTGTCAATTGTTTGTTTATGCACCGCGTGTTGCGAAAAATCCCAAAAGCGGTCCTCCATCATCAAGGCATCAGGGCCCTTGGCCACTACATCTGTTTGGAAAATGCTGTGGCATTACAAGGCATCTTCTTCCCCTGGACTGATATACATGCAGGGTTGAGACCGCTTGTGAATTTTTTATTCCCCTTGTACTCCTTTAATGAATATCCACCACAGGGAATTTGTTGGGCGGAGCATCTTCCTTGGTTTCAATACCTCTTTTCTTACTTACTTACTCTATTCTTCTTCTAGGCGTCTCTTCTAGCGTCTGGACTTCATCTGGGGACTTTCATGTCTGGTCTTCCATTGAATTTCTCTTTATCAGAAGCCCCTTGTGTCATTGGTAGTTTTTAGATAACACAAGACTTGATTTACTTGGATCATATTTTATTTCCGAAATCCCCCCACCAGACTACCTTGCGCAATTTGAGTCGGAGCATGCATAACACGATTACCACCTTCGTGGTCTTTTTTGGACCCGACTGACTAAAAATCTCGTTTCTAATCTAAACCGGAAGAGGGTCTTCTCCACCGATTCTCACAGTATCCCACCGAAAAGGATCAGGATGAGGTCAAGCCTGTTCCACTCATCTTCAAGGCGTGGGCTGTAACTTATAAACAACGCATTTTGAATTTCATACACTACTGTACATAAATATAGGAATCTAATAATCTATTGTAACAACTCCGTGTATCATCAGGAATCAAAACAGGTTTTTTTTGTATACTTGTCACTGCATCCATTGGAAAATCTGTGGCAAAACAGGGAAAATCTTCTTTCCCCCTGAACGGGATATGCATGCAGAGTTGGAGGCCGGCTTGTGAATTCCTATTGCCTTGTTAATACTTCTATTGAATTCACCACAGGTGAATTTTGTGGATGGAGCTGCTCGACCGACCCAGAGTGAATGCCATCACAGAAAAAGAGAAAGAGAAAAAAAAAAAAATGAAAAGAACTGCAAATATTCTTCTACGTAACATTAAAGAAATGCTAACAAAAAGTTCCTGCCAACGGCCAACAGCAAACCAACAAGCAAATCCACAAAACAGAAAAAATTGAAACAAAATCAATTTAAATCGATTTAAGTTGAAAATAATTCTTCATTTGACTAGCAAAATTGGCTGCTCAAAAAGTATCTACTCAATACTCAACCTCCACCGCACAAGCAGGAACCGACAAATGGTCCATTTTAAGCGGAGTTAACAGGATGAAATTCAGAGTTTATCCTGAATATTACAGCAGTTTTCCTTGGAAAAAGTTCAGAGTTCTCCTTCGGTCTTTAGATCAATTGCTATACGCCAGGAGATCAATAGCTTGCATCTTATAAAACTTGTGATCTAGCTGGAAATCTGGTTTCAAAAAGATGGCATCTCTTTTTTTTTCTCCTAACCAGAGTATGCATGCAGGTTGAGGGACTGCTTGTGAATTTTATGTCCATTATTACTACTCTTGTCCATGAATTCAACTACAGGTGAATTCGATTTGTTGGAGCCGACTCAAGCGACCGCAGGTGAATACTGTAACAAAAACAGAATAACTGCTATTACCAAGAATTAAAAATCCCCAGTCTGCCCTACATTTTTAACCTATGTAGGTCCCTCTTTTACTGTTCAATTTTGTGCCGAGTTGATATATTGAGAGCATTTTTTTAGTTGGAGATAGAAATAGGAGGACGGGAGAGAAGGAACTCTTAAATTAGTTTTGACGATTAAAAACCACTTTCAAAACCGACCAAAATTATCCTTTCATTATACAGCAGCACGCTTCAGCTAGGGGACTTCATTCATAGGTGGGTTTGTTTTTTCACCTATCACTGCCTAGCATTTTTTTAAGGCAGGAGGCTGGCACGAAATAGTACGATTTCTTTAACATTGTGCCAAATTATTTATACAAAAAGCAACAAACAGAATAGCAAAAAAGCTTTACAAAACATTGGATGAATTCAATTTTGTTTATAACTCTATGTTCTTTCATTTAACCCATAGATGGGACCCTAACAGGTACTACCACTCCCAGTCAGAATGGACATGGAGCAATGGTGATGAAGGGGTGCTCATACATTCCCCCAGACCTCCAGAACTGGAACCTTCACCCATCGATAGAGTTTAAAGTCATTCCCAGATGAAAGTCACCTGGTTAACGGTTGGAGGAGTTGGCCAGTTAAAAAGGACACTAACCAAAAATAAATAACCTCTTCTGAAAGTTTATAAAGTAATGTATGTAATCAGTTCAGAGTAGCTCAATTGTCGGTATCAAGGCCGATAGAAAAAGGAGTCTATACCCTTTTTGCTAGCGCTAGACCAAGAGAAGATCTTATTTTATGTGTCTGAGGTGTTGCCCACGCATACCTTGTACTGTCAGCTCCTCATCTTTTACCGCAGAGAAGCTGTGCTACTGTTACGGCTGACTGGCGAGGACGGGTATCGATCTTTGGCAACGTGGTTCTGAGACAGACGCTCTACCAACTGAGCTAAATCAACCCTAGTTAAACATATCGTGACAAACGAACATAGAAATCTCCAATGGATCAGATCTCTACCACTGAAGCATGAAAGAAAGCAGCAGCCTGGAAAAATATTAGAAGAATGAATTTCTTTGGTCCAGTTCACAAAATCACTGAAATGGAACGGAATGGTGGCTGAGGGTGGGGGTGACATCTTTTTTTTTCTTTTTTTGCATTGAAGTGATCTGGTTTAAAGAAAATTTTGTTTAAAAATAAAAAAGTTTTTTTAAGAGAAACTCCTACACCGCCTCCATCTACTTTCCTTCCCCCACAAAAAGAATCAGGCGTCATAAAATGCAATTGAAAAATACACGGCCATAAAAAAAAGTGGGTGAGTTGGGTGCATTGGCTGTACAAAAAAAAAAAAAAAGAAGAAAAAAAAATCCTGACTTTAAAAAATGGTCTTGGAAGCTGCAACTTTTAACAGAAAACTTTTTGAGACTTCTTCATTTTGAAAAAACAACAGCAGGCTACTGTAAGCAAACAAAGTCGTTTGGTAATCAGATTTGGCATTAAATGACTCCGAAAAGAGTTGATATGCCATAAACAAAATAAACCAACCAAAACCAGTTTGAAAACCACCTATCATTATCTTGGAAGTGAGCATTGTATGATAGAATGGTTAGCCAAAACTAACTACTAACTTACTACTACTACTACTTACTAGGCATTTGATTCTTCACTGAGTGTCTCTGTTAGATTATCTATTGGTATAAGATATATGCCAATCACCACTCCTAAATTTATGAACTTTGCCCAACCTTGCAGCAGGCACTCTGTAAAAATGGCCAATGAGAAACGTATACAGAAACGCATTTAAGATTTTGTCAGCTGTCCTTGAATGGAATTGACTTACTACCAAGGAACACCAAGGGACTAGGATACCAAGGCGTACTACTGATACTACATTCTTTTCTTACTGAGGGACTAGATTACAAGGAGATCTACGAACCCAAACCAATACCGAATTGGGATTTACCACAAAGAGAACTCTGCGCCTTAAATTGGCCGACCAGAATTTTTACAGTCCTAAACTTTTTACATTGGCCAAAACTAAGCTATGGATAAAAGTTATTTGAGATTGCAATAAAACAAAATAAAAGGAAGACAAAAAAAACAAAGTAAATATGTAGGGGGCTTTTAATAAAGTAAGACAAATGTTTTGGAAAAAAGCAAAAATAAATTGTTTTTTAAGAATTCTTTTTTTTTCCATAAATTAAAGTTTTGGCATCCGTTTTGGATGTTGGCTAAAGTAAAAATAATTTGTAATCTTTGCCAAAAATATTATTTGAGGTATTTGAAATGGTGATGAGGATCCAAACAGAGTGCTCTAGGACTTTGAGAGGGTATGTCAGCAAATTTTTGCAGGCTAAGAAGAGCAAAACCATTTGAAAATTAACAGAAGATATGTGTGATGTGTGTGAAGAACCATGTTTTAGTAAAAACAATGTGACCTTTAGGCACCCCATTTGCGATCTCATTCATAAGAACAGGTCTTTTCATTGCACTGTTCAAAAATCTGTTGTTTGTAGGGGTTAGGTTAAAGGTTAGTTGTATAAATTAAAAAAGAAACTCTAAAAATCGTCTATTAAACAAACCAACCAAAATTTTGACGGTGTAAATGAAAAACATGTCCTTATGAATTAGAGATCGCAAAAGGGGTGCTAAAGGTCATATGGTCAAGAAGTTATAAATTGGCTAAACATGGGTTTGCCACTATTGAGCCAGGGTTGAAAAGACAGTCCATGGAGAGGAAACACACTGGCTGTCTCTAGTAAAGAAGCGCAAACTGTCAGTAAAGAAGGTCATGCTGATAGTTCTATGAGAACCAAGATCATGGCTATTTTCTTGAAGACATACAACTCCTTAGCAAAATTCATTTTTATTCAAAATTCCAATTTAAGCACAATTTGATAAAAAAAAGGTGGGGCGTTGCCATAGAGCAAAGGGGTTGGGGACAATTCATTAATAGGTGCTAGGGTTGACATGACCAGCTAATGATTGGAAGCAAGATTCTCCAACCGTCCATCTAGCCTATGTAAGGGCCAAAGTGGAGTGATGCAAGTTATGCTAGAAAAGAGTGTCGTATTAGTAATTTGTCCCGTTGTAAGTCCTCGGTCGTAGAGGTTGATCGCAGAAATGTTCAATTTGCCATGGACTTCAGCACAATTACTAACGATCTTAAATGCGTTCGTTATACATTTCTCATTGGCCAATTTTTACCAGAAGTGCTACTGCTGATGTTGGGAAAGTTTAATAAATAGGATTGGCAATTTGGCGTATATGCTTATATTTAGATATTTCGCCAACACCAGATCAAGTATACGTCAGCCAAGTATCTGGCTGACCCTTGTTTAGCACCCAGTATCCAGCTTGTTTCCACAATGCACCAAAAAGGGAGGTCACTCCCTCTTTACTCATCAAGGGGAGCAACTCTCGATATTTGCTAGAGATTGAACCTAACCACCTCCCTGTTTGAGCTAACAATAGTGAGCATGCATATGGGTTAATTTGGAAGTGTCTTATTCAATGCAATTGCATTTTTGGCCAAGCTTTACTCCCATTTGCAATGGTTTGTTTGTTTTTACGACATATCAAAACCTCAGATGGGCATTTAATGCTTGATAAAGTTTTGAAATAAATTCAATCTTAATGGATAATACAATTTTTTATAAATACATTTTTCTATTAAACCCATAAATGGGACCCAACAGGTTACTACCACTCCGGGTCAGAGTGGACCAGGGAGCAATGGTGATGAATGGGTTGCTCCACATTCCCAAACCTCCAAAACTGGAAACCTCCTTCAGATAGAGTTTAATGTCATTCCAGGACAATGTAGACCCGCAGCCAGCCTTCTAGCACCCATATGATAAAAAGGGGGTTGGGCTTGCCATAAGGGCCAATAGGGTGGGGCAATCATATAGTGCTAGGCTTAACGTGACCAGCCAATGATCCAAGATTAGGGCCAAGTGGGAGTATTGCTGTCATGAATTGCTCAGTCCACCTGGGCTCTATCCTTAAGCATCACGGGTCGCCACCCACAGCTAACAGTGCCCCATTGGGGGAGTCTTACCCCGCTGCAAAGGTGCAGTCGGTGCATTTCTAACGCCCAAGCCGACAGGGCGATTGCATTGTTTGGCATACATTGTCAAATTATGCTGGTGTAATCAGAGATGTAAATGAATTTTTGTGCAAGAATTGATTTTTCGAACTTGCACATCATAGATAGACTTTATTTTTCTTCTATGGATTGTATCTGGTGTGCACCTCAGCCGTCCAGGCCTATTAATTTCTCACAACTTAAATTTATATTAAATCAATCCTCATGTTATACGGAAAGTTCCCATGACCACTCTCAAAACCGTCCCTGATTGGCATCACTCTAGTGTTCACATAATAATACATTGCCAATTAATTAAGGATAAGGCCGGGTTTAGCTCAGTCAGTAGAGCATTCGCTAGAAACCAACAAGTTTCCTAGTTCGATACTGGCCCTCGCCAACTCAGCGATGAGTAGCACAGGGAATCTGTGTGGTTAAAGTAAAGAGTTATGGTAGGTGTGGTGCTCCCACCTCAGATGCCAAAAAACCATTCTCCTTGGTCTACATTATTGAAAAAGGGGATAGACTCCCCTCCGCCGATTGCTGATACCGGACTTTAGGCCACCTGACTTTAGTCAATTATGTAGCTTGGAGGTTTATATGAATAAATTACAAAGATATCAGCAACTCTAAGAATGAGCCACAAAACTCTCTGGTTAACAATAATATTACGAGTTTTAATTGCAGACAATAAGGAATGAAAATACAGACTTGTATTTTTAACAAAAAATGTTTCTTATTGTACTGCAGGAGCTAATTGCTTCCATGAAAATTGTAACAAAATCTAAAACCTATATTGTCATTCAGAGTCATGAAAATAACCGTAAAATGATAGACAAGGCTAGCCTTTCGTTTGAACCTTATCAGCAACTATCTGTGATTGGTCAATCAAATCGTGAGAAACAGTAAGTAGAGTTAGAGTGCTAGTTTTAACTAGTTGTGACTGAAACAGAACTGATTTCACATTAGGGTGTCTGTCTTCTGTAAGCTACTTCTTCACAGTACGGTTACTAAAAAAAAAAAAAAAAAAAAAAAAAAAAAAAAATTGAAGCTGCTAAATAATTCTTGTAAATCACACCACCACACAAACCTTCAGTTTACAACACAAGAAGTAACGACTACAATTGGGGTTTCAAGTCTTCGACGTCACGCAGGCGAAGCTGTATGAGAACTGCCACCCACGTTCCACTCACCTGTTTTTAAAATGCTCCGCTGCTATCTTATGCAAGATAAGTCGTAGCATAAAAATGGCAGTTTTGCGAAGTCTCTCAAAAGTAGATCGACACGCGAGACAGAGAATTGCCTTTAGCCTTTTTTCCAGTAAAAGTTTTTTTTTCCCAATTGGTTTTTTCCCACTTTTTCTAATTACAATTCTTAATACAAATAACTCAGTTTATATGGATCAGTTGTAAAAATATAATGATTTTATATAGATTATTTGACCACAGAGGGGACCCTAAAAAGGACTACACTCTAGGTTTGAATGGACGCTGGGAGAATAGCAATGCTGGGGTACTCCAGACTCACCAAAGGTCTTTTCAGAAATTGGAGCCTCACCCCCAAAAGGTATTTCAGTTCATAATCAGGACACTCTTTTATGGTGTCTTTACCAATCTGCAGAAGATACTAATTACTCCCAGGTCCATCAGACCCAGAGTAGTAGTCTTTTTTTAGGGTTCAACTCTGTGGGTCAAATAGATCTATTTAAAAACATGTATCTAAGATAATTATGTTATTTTATGAATACTTTTGTTTGGCTCCAGATTGTTCTGCCCCCATTTAGTTCCAGAAAATAAACAGAGTGCTAAGTACATGTTGTATAATTTTTCCTTCACCTGTTTTATTTCAATACTGAAATATGAACTGACCTACAAAATTTAATGCAACAAAAATTAAATTGATTTTAAATGCTGAATGGTAAAAAGAAATATTCATATTAATATTTTTGGTGATTAATGAAAAACAAGAAAATATATTTCTTCATTTCTGAATAATCTATTTCAATAAACCTAATTTTCTGATTTTGTTTTTGTTTTGTTTTACGGCATACTCAACCTCGGTGCGCGTCATTTAATGCTGAAAGTTGTGTGAAATAATTCATTCTTAATGCATATTACAATTTTGTTTATAAAACTTCATGTTTTTTCTATTCAACCTATAGATGGACTCTATCTGATGGTGAGGTCCAGTTCTGGAGGTTTGGGGAATGTGGAGCACCCCTTCAGCACCAGCTCCCTGGTCCACTCTGATAGTTGGTAGTACCTGTAGGGTCCCAATCTATAGTTGAATAGGAAACAAGAGTTTATAAAACAAAAAATTGTAATATGCATTAAGAATGAAATTTATTTCACAACTTTTTCAGCATTAAATGACCCACCAGGTTGATAAATGCCGTAAAACAAAACAAAACCAAATCAGAAATTAGGTTATTGGAAAATAATTATTCAGAAATGAAGAAATTATTTTTTGTTTTCATTAAATCACCAAATAAATATTAATTATGAATATTTCTTTTTACCATTTCAGCAATTAAAAAATCCAATTAATTTTGTTGCATTTAAATTTTAGGTCAGTTCATATTCAGTATTGAAATAAAAACAGATGAAGGAAAAAAATATACAACATTGTACTTAGCACTCTGTTTATTTTGCTGGAACTTAAATGGGGGCAGACAATCTTGGAAGCCGTTAAAAAGTATTTCATAAAAATAATAATTATGCTTAGAATACACTTGATTTTTAAATAGATCATTTGACCCACAGAGTTGACCCTAAAAAGACTACTACTCTGGGTTGAGTGGACCTGGCAGTAATAGTATCTTCTGCAATTGGTAAGACACCATACAAAAGAGTAGTCCTGATTATGACACTGAATAACTTTTAGGGGTGAGGCTCCAATGCTGAAACCTGGTGAGTCTGGGTACCGCCAGCATGCTATTACTCCCAGGTTCCATTTCAAACCTAGAGTAGTAGTCTTTTAGGGTCCCCTCCGTGGGTCAAAGAATCTATCATAAAAATCCATTCATATTTTTACATGATACCATATAACGGAGTTATTTGTATTAAGATTGTAATAGAAAGTACAAATGACCTTACTTGAAGCTAAAGGCGCATCTCGTCTCGCGGTTTTCGATCTAACTTTCGAGAGACATTCGCAAAACTGCATTTTTTATGCTACAGACGTATTTGCATAAGATGTAGCAGCGAGACATTTTAAAAAACAGGTGACTGTGGACGTGGGGTGGCAGCTTTCTCATACCGGCTTCGCCTGCGTTGACCGTCGAAGACTTGAAACCCAATTGTAGTCGTTACTTCTTGTGTTACTGAAGGTTTCTGTGTGGTTTTGTTGTGTGAATTTACAAGATTATTGTAGCAGCTTCATTTTTTTTTTTTTTTTGTTTTTTTTTTTTTTTAGTAAACCGTACTGTGAGAAGAATAGCTTACAGAAGACAGGGACACCCTATGTGAAATCAGTTAAATTCTGTTCAGTCACCAGTTAAAACGAGCCACTTCTAACTCTACTTACTGTTCCACGATTTGATTGACCAATCAGATAGTGCTGATAAGGTCAACGAAAGGCTAAAGCCTTGTCTAGCATTTACGGGTATTTTCCATGAACTCTGAATAGCAATATAGATTTTAGATTTTTGTACAATTTTCATGGAAGCAATTAGCTTCTGGCAGTAAAATAAAAACCATTTTTTTTGTAAAAATACAAGTCTGTGATTTTCATTCCTTATCTGTCTGCAATAAAAAACTCTGAATAGTTATTGTTAACAGAGGAGTTTGTCTTCATTTTTAGAGTTGCTGATATTCTTTGGTAATTTATTCATATTATAAACCTCCCAAATTGCTACATAAATTGATAAAGTCAGGGTGGCCTAAAGTCGGTAATTCAGCCCAATCGGCGAGGAGTCTATCCCCTTTTCAATTAATGCTAGACCAGGAATGGTTTGTTGCATCTGAGGTGGAGCACCACACCTACCATAAAGCTCTTTACTTTTACCACACAGATCCCTGTGCTTACTCATACGCCTGAGTTGGCGAGGGCCAGTATGAACTTTAGGAACCCTTTGGGTTGCTAGCCGAAATGCTCTACTGACTGAGCTAACCCGGGCCCTTATCCTAATTAATTGGCAATGTATTAATGTATGTGAACACTAGGAGTGATGACAATAGGACGGGTGTGAGAGTGAGTCTTGGGAACTTCAGTATAACATGAGGATTGATTTATATAATTTAAGTTGTGAGAAATTATGCCTGGACGGCTGAGGTGCACACCAATAACAATCCATAGAAGAAAAAAAAAGTCTATCTTATGATGTGCAAAGTTGAAAATCGAATTTCTATGCCACAAAAAATCATTTACATCTCTGATACACCCAGCATAATTGACAATGCTATGCCCAAACAAATGCAAATCCGCCCTGTCGGCTCTGGGCGTTAGAATGCACCGAACTGCACCCTTTGCAGCGGGGTAAGACTCCCCCAATGGGGCCACCTGTTAGCCTGTGTGTGGGCGACCCGTTGATGCTTAAGGATAAAGCCCATGTGGATGGAGCAATCATTGACATGCAATACTCCCCACTTTGGCCCTATCTTGGATCAATTGGCTGTCACGTTAAGCCCTAAGCAACCTAATATGATTGCCCCCAACCCTATTGCCGCTTATGGCAAAGCCCCAACCCCTTTTTAGTCATTATGGGTGCTCTAGAAGGCGGTGGCTGCGGGTCTACATGTCCTGGGAATGACATTAAAAACTCTAATCGTGATAGTTTGAGGTTCCAGTTTTGGAGGTTTGGGGCAATGTGGACACCCTCATCACATTGCTCCCTGGTCCACTCTGACCCGGAGTGGAGTACCTGTTAGGGCCCATTTTATGGGTTAAATAGAAAAATGTATTTATAAAAAAAGTTGTATTATCCCATTAAGAATTGATTTATTTCAAAAACTTTATCAGCATTAAATGACCCACTGAGTGTTGATATGTCGTAAAACAAAACAACCATGCAATGGGAGTAAAGCTGGCCAAAATGCAATTGCAATTGAAAAAGACACTTTCCAAATTAACCATATGCCATGGCTCACTATTGGTTACTAAACAGGAAGGTGTTAGGTTCATCCTAGCAAAATATCGAGTTGCTCCCCTTGATGAGTTAAAAGAGGGAGTGACCTCCCTTTATGGTTGCATTGTTGGAAACAAGACTGAACTGGCGGCTAAAAAGGGTCAGCCATGATACTGGCTTGGACGTATATACTGATTCTGGTGTGGAATATCTAAATATAAGAATACGCCAAATTGCCACTCCTATTTATGAACCTTTCCCAACATCAGCAGTAGCACTTCTTGGTTTAAAAATTGGCCAATGAGAAATGTATACAGAACGGCATTTAAGATCGTTAGTAATTGTGCGAAGTCAATGGCAAAAATTGAACTTTTCTCGATTCAACCTCTAACAGACGAGATTACAAGGAACAATTACTTAATTACGAACACTCTTTTCTACATAACTTGCATCACTTCCCACTTTGGCCCTTACATAGGCTAGATGGACGGGGGGAGAAATCTTCTTCCAATCAATTAGCTGCGTCATGTCAAAGCCCTGAGCACTCTATATGATTGGTCCCAACCCTATTGCTCTATGGCAAGCCCCAACTTTTTTTATTCAAATATGTGCTAATTGAATTTGAAAATTAAAATGAATTGCCTAAGGAGTTGTATGTGCTTCAAGAAAATAGATTTGATCTTGGTTCTCATAAGGACTATCAGCATAACCTTCTTTACTAGGACCAGTTGCGCTTCTTTACTAAGAGACCAGTGATGTTTCCTCTCCCATGGACTGTCTTTCACCTGCTCATATGGCACCCTTAATGTTAGCCAGTTATTAAAACGTAATGTGAGTGGATCTTACCAATTCTTTAGGCACCCCTTTTGCCGACTGCTATTTCATAAGGGACATTGTTTTTCATTTACACCGTTCAAAAATTTTGGTTGTTTTGTTAATAGACGATTGTTAGAGTTTCTTTTTTATTAAAAACAACCTTTAACCCTAACCCCTAACAAACAAACCAGATTTGACACAGGCAAAGGAAAGACCTGTTCTTATGAATGAGATCGCAAATGGGTGCCTAAAGTTCACATTGTTTTACTAAAACATGGTTCTTCACACACATCACACATTCGGTTCTGTTAAATTCAAATGTTTGCTCTTCTTAGCCTGCAAAATTTGCTGACATACCTCTTTCAAGCTAAGCACTCTGTTGAATCCATCACCATTTCAAATAGCCTCAAAATAATATTTTGCAAATTACAATTATTTTACTTTAAGCCAATCCAAAGGGATGCAAACTTTAAATTTAGATAAAAAAAAGAATCTTAAAAAAACAATTATTTTGCTTGGTTTTTTCCAAAAACATTGTCTTACTTATTAAAGCCCTTACATATTTACTTTGTTTTGTTCATTTATTTTTTATTGCAACTCAATAACTTTTATCCATAGCTTAGTTGGCCCAATGTTAAAAATTAGGACTGTTTAATCTGGTCGCCATTTAAGGCGCAGAGTTCTCTTGGTGGTAAATCCAATTCGGGTTTTTGATTGGCAGGTAGATTACTCTTGTAATTCCTAGTCCTTCAGTAAGAAAAGAATGTAGTATCAGTAGATATTTCCCTTGTAATCCTATCCCTGTGTTCCTTGTAGTAAGTCAATTCATTCCAGGACAGCTTGACAACAATCTTAAATGCTTTCTGATACGTTTCATTGGCAATTTTGACCAAGTGCCTGCTGCCAATGTTGAAGTTCATAAAAATAGGAGTGGATGATTGGATATATTCTTATACCAATAGATAATCAACAGAGACGACTCAGTGAGAAACAAATGCAGTAGTAATAGTATAGTAGTAGTAGTTTCTAGTTTGCTAACCATTTCTATCATTACATATGCTCACTTCAAGATAATATAGTGGTATTTTCAAATGGGTTGTGGTTATTTTGTTTTATGGCATACAACTCTTTTCGGGTCATTTAAATTTGTGCCAAATCTGAATTACCAAACCGACTGTTTGTTACATACCTGCTGTTGTATTCAAAATGAGAATCTCAAAAAGTTTCTGTTAAAAGTGCAGCTCCAAGACCATTTTAAAGTCAGGATTTTTTTTCTTTTTTTTTTTGTACCGCCAATGCACCCCAACTCCACCCACTTTTTGGCCGTATTTTTCATTTTGCATTATGACCCTGACTTTTTGTGGGGAAGGAAAAGGTAGATGGAGGCGGTTTTTTGTAGGAGTTTCTTAACTTTATTAAAAAAAAATTTTCTTTAAACCAGATCAACTTCAAAATGCAAAAAAGAAAAAAAAAAGATGTCACCCCCACCTCACCATTCCGTTCCATTCCATGATTTTGTGAACTGGACCAAAGAAAATTCCATTCTTCTAAATATTTTCAAGGCTGGCTGCTTTCTCCATGATCAGTGTAGGAGAAGTCCATGGAGATCTAGTGCAGTTTGTCACGAATTAACTAGGGGTGATTAGCTCAGTTGGTTGTTAGTGAGCCTCTGGCCAGAACCACGTTTCCAAGATCGATTACCCGTCCTCGCCCAGTCAGCCGTTACGGATAGCACACTTCTCTGCGTAAAATGAGGAGGCTGACAGTACGGTATGGTGCAACACCTCAGGACACATAAAATATCTCTCTGGTCTAGCGCTAGCAAAAAAGGGTATAGACTCCTTTCTATCCGGGCTGATAACCGACAATTGGCTACTCTGACTTAGATTACATTACATACTATAAACTGTTCAGAGAGGTTATTATTTTGGTTAGTGTCCTTTTACTGGCCAACTCTCCAACCGTTACCAGGTGACTTTCATCTGGGAATGACTTAAACTCTATCTGAGGGGTGAGGGTTCCAGTTCTGGACGGTCTGGGGAATGAGAGGCACCCCTTCATCACCATTGCTCCCATGTTCCATTCTGACTGGGAGTGGTTAGTACCTGCTTTAGGGTCCCAATCTATGGGTAAAATAGAAAAACATGAGTTTATAAACAAAATTGATTATTCCAATGTTTTGTCAAAGCTTTTTTTGCTATTCTGTTTTGTTGCTTTTGCTATAAAATAATTTGCACAATGTTAAAGAAATCGGTACTATTCCGTTGCCGCCTCCTGCCTTAAAAAATGCTGGCGTTGATAGGTGAAAAAACAAACCCACCGATGAAATGAAGTCCCCAGCTGAAGCGGTGCCTGCGTTATTATGAAAAAGAATAATTGTCGGTTGAAGTGTTTTTATGTCAAAAACTAATTTAAGAGTTCCTTCTCTCCCGTCCTCCTATTCATCTCCAAACCTAAAAATCTCTCAATATATCAACTCGCACAAATGAGACAGTTAAAAAAGGGACTACATGAGGTTAAAAATGTAGGCAGACTGGGATTTTTAATCTTGGTATAGCAGTTATTCTTTTTGTTACAGTATTCACCCTGGTCGTTGAGTCGGCCTCCAACCAACGAATTCACCTGTAGTTGAATTCTGGAAAGAGTTAGTAGTAATAATGGAACATGAAATCACAAGGCTAGTCCCCAAACCCTGCGATGCATTATCCTTTTAGGAAAAGAATGCATTTTTTTGGAACGCAGATTTCCACAGACACAGTTTATAATTTGATGCCAAAAGTGATTGATTCCTGGCGTTTTAGCAATTGATCTAAGAGAAGGAGAATCTGAAACTCTTTTCAAAAGGAAAAACTCTGTAATCATTCAGATAAACTCTGGAATTCAACCTGTTAAACTCCACTTTATATATATATGGACCATTGTCTGGTTCTCTTTGTGCGGTGAGGTTGAGTATTTGTAATTGATACATATTGACTTATCTCTATTTGTATAGTCAAGAAATTTTTATTCTATATATATTTTTTGTTTCAATTTTTGTCTGTTTTTGTAGGATTTGCCTTGTTGGTTTGCTGTTTGGCCGTTGCAGGGAATCTTTGATTAGCATTTCTTAAAGTTCAGTAAAAGAAATATTTGCAGTTCTTTTCATTTTTTTTTTCTCTCTGTGTGGCATTCACTCTGGTCGGTCGAGCCAGCTGCCATCCAAACAAATTATCTTTGAATTCATAGGGGGAAAGTATAACAAGGCAATAGGAAAATTCACAAGCCGGTCTCTATATATCTATCATTGCATATCCCGTTCAGGGGAAAGAGATTTCCCTGTTTGCCACAGATTTTCCATGGATGCAGTTGACAGTATACAAAAAAATGTTGATTTCCTGCATGATAATGGAGTGTTACATTAATTATTAGATCCTAATATTTATGTACAGTACGATGTAGAAATCAAAATGGTTGTTTATAAGTTATACAGGCCCACGGCCTTTGAAGGATGAGTGACAAGGCTTGACCTCATCCTGATCCTTTCCGGTGGTGATTACTGTTAGAATCGTTTATATATATCTTCTTCTCCGGTTTAGAATTAGATTATTAGAGATTTTTAGTCATGTCGGCCAAAGACCACGACGTGGTAATCGTTTATATGCATGCTCCGACTCAAATCTGCGCAGTAGTCTGGTGGGGATTTTCGGAGATAAAATATGATCCAAGTAAATCAAGTCTTGTGTTATCTAAAAAAACTACCAATGACCAGGGCTTCTGATAAAGAGAAATTCCAATGGAAAGACCAGACATGAAGTCCCCAAGATGAAGTCCAGACGCCTAAGAAGAGACGCTTAGAAGAAGAATAGAAAAGTAACGACCAGTAAAGAAAGAGGTATTGAAACAGGAGTATTGCTCCGCCCCAAACAAATTCACCTGTGGTGAATCATTAAAGGAGTTAACAAGGGAATAAAATTCACAACGGTCTCCAAACCCTGCATGTATTATCTCTATGGAAAGGAAGATGCCTTGTATGCCACAGATTTTCCACAGATGTAGTTGACAAAAGCCACTGATGCTGAATGAGACGCTTTTTGGATTTTCGCCTATATCTCTCTTTGGCTGGTTGTGACCTAATATCACCTGCGATGCCAGACCTGTGTCTACCTTATTATATTGTGACGTGGACTGAAAAGGCAGCCCTATGAACAAGCGGAATTCCCACCCCCCACAAAACAAATGGCGCGTCAGGATATGTTTTGGCCTGTGGCAAGCGCTACGGATACTCGACTCGGTACCTCCTCGTAGCTGAGGTGTTGTAGTAGAAGACCAAATTAAAGTATATCTGAATTTGCATAAGCGCATTTTCTGAACGAGCAGAAATAAAGATGGACGTCGCTGACAGAGTGAGTGAGGAAGAAAGGTTTGGTACGGCAAGTGAAACTGACGACTTGCTATTTGAAGTGAGAGTGGCGTGTTCGGTTCGGGAAAAGGAATTGCATTTCATTCAGTTGGGAGGAAGACTTTCAAAGGTTGATATTACCTGAATATTTTTGACCCTTTCAAAAGATAACTCTACCAGAACTTAAGTTTCCCTGACGTCATGGCCTCGACATTTACCAAGTTTACACGGCCCTGTTGTGATGGGGCACGGGTTGAACTTTAGTAAAATAATTGTAGATGACTGTTGAGCAAAGAGCATCCTCTGCCCTTATACAGATCTTGTTTTTCGTTCTGCAGGATATCTAAGCCACCCTCACTCACCAGTCAAAATCTGTGGGATTAACAGTTTAGTCACCAATGATCGGACTGAAACAGATGAGTACTGGTACATGGGTATCAGTTGCATATTGAGTGACCTGATACAGAGGTTCTCCTTTACCAAATAACTTTGGGGGGAATTTTGTTTTTTACTTTTGTTCTACTTTATTTAGAACAAAAAACATTTACTTAGTACTTACAGAGATTTGTTCTTTATGAATATCAACAGGGGTTATTGTAAAGTAAGCTCCTTTTCCTTATTCTAAAAATCTTATAATTTATCTGAGTCATTTTTTACAAAAAATTGAATATGAGAAGAATACACATAACATGGAAGTCTTATTTAATGTTCTGTATGGGCACCAGCATTCACCCCAAGCCTCTCAAAGCTGCCATGAATTAGAATTGAATTAAACGTTCCAGACATCTTTATTAGGCTTGAATTTTGAAACAAAATTAATGAATTTGAAAAGAAAAACAACACAGATTTAATGCCATATATTAAGGAAGATCATTAAAGAATGAAGAAAAATATAATTGCATATAAAAAAATTATAGTTTGAAACAGGGAGTTAATTTGTAATCACTCTGTCATTTTTTTAGTGCTCAAGAAGAATATTATTTTTTTGGCTGTATATTCAATTTTTATTTGTAAGCTTAATAAATTAAAATTGTTAACTGTAGTTGATTATTTCCCTTGTTTGGTGGGTCAAGAGGAGCAAATATGAATCTTCACCCGTGCTTGCCAGCGTGCATAAGGTGTGATGTTGCAACTAACTAAACTAACCCCTCCTCTTCTATCTGTTGTGGGACTCAACAGATATGCACTAGACAAGTTGTGTCTTTGTCCACTTGGACTTGGAGGGGGGACTTGCTGGACTTGCTCCCAACGACAGGCTATACCTATGTAGACGCAGCCCCTTCTACACCCCTTGCGGTCCACTGAAATTACACGCACCAGTTGTTCTTTACCGTTACCTGTTTACATTGATAGTTTTTTCTACAAGTAATTGACCACTTCTATTTCCATTTTGTAGCCTAAAGATTTATCATACAAAGACATTTTTCCCTTTTAGAACTTTTGTTCTTAGTTTTTTTGTATTGTAAATGTTCGATGTTGCTCAAGACATAAAGTCGTGTGATTTGTTATGACTGTTGGAATTTTGTTTTATAGGAATATGTAAATTCACCTGCATTCAGTGGCTTTCTGAGGCCTCCTAACGCATTATAAGAAAGTGTTTAGCTTACTGAAGTTAAAAACCATCTTTTAATTCTTATAAACTCATTTAAGCTGCAGTTTTTTCCCATCATTTATTCTGTGTCAATTTGATCCAATAACCTCAACAGCTCAAGTTCTCTCTCTCTCTTTTTTCTCTCTCTTTCTTTCTCTCCCTCTCTTGCTCTTCTTTCTCTCTCTTTCTCTTTTTGTCCTTTCTCTTTTTCTCTCTTTCTCTTTTTCTCTCTCTCTTTTTCTCTTCTTTCTCTTTCTCTCTTTTTCTCTTTCTCTCTTTCTCTCTCTCTCTTCTCTCTCTCTCTTCTCTTTTCTCTCTTATCTCTCTCTCTCTTTCTCTCTCTCTTTTTCTCTCTCTCTTCTCTCTCTTTCTCTCTCTCATCTCTCTCTTCTCTTCTCTCTTTCTCTCTCTGCTCTCTCTTTCTCTCTCTCTTTCTCCTCTCTCTCTCTCTCTCTCTCTCTCTTCTCGGCTCTCTCTCTTTCTCTCTCTTTCTCTCTCTCTCTTTTCTCTTTCTCTCTCTCTCTCTTTCTCTTTTCTCTCTCTCTCTCTCTTTCTCTTTCTTCTCTCTCTCTTTCTCTTTCCTCTCTCCTTTCTCTCTCTCTCTTCTCTCTCTCTCTTTTCCTTTCTCTTCTCTTTCTTCTTCTCTCTCTTTCTCTTTCTCTCTTTCTCTCTCTCTTCTCTCTTCTCTCTCTCTCTTCTCTCTTCTCTCTCTCTCTTTCTCTCTCTCTCTCTCTCCTTTCTCTCTTCTCTCTCTCTCTTTCTCTCTCTTGTCTTCTCCTCTTTCTCTCTCTTTCTTTTCTCTCTTTCTCTCTCTGTTCTACCAAAAATCCTTTCAACAAACTCGTTCCTCTACAAAGAAATTATAACAAAGAATGATATTCATTTTTTGTTGGCATTAATGATCCATTTGGTTGATTCTGCCATAANCGATCCCTATCGATACTGAACAGTCATATCAGTTGCAGCAGGACAGACCCTCCCACATGCCTGCCTTTCTTTCAAATGCTGCACCATCAGTGCATAAAACATTGGGAGGGAGCGACGCCTAGTGTAGGTAGTCGGCAGGAGCTGCTTTTGGGCTTTTATCGCTAAGCGTAACTCCTTATTACCCAATAAAGTTTACCCTGATACAATTCGCTGATAACTATTCAAAGGTGATTATATGTGTGAAAGGGGGGAGGGCTTTTGTCACTACTGGTCTTGACACAATATTAGTCACTGTGGGGAGGTTGATGGGTGAATGGGACAGCTGCAATGGAGATCACATGCAAGAAATTAGTCTTGGTAAAGTTGATGGGGGTACATAAAGCATGACAGGAAGAAGATTGATGGGGTGTCGGTGATTGGAATGGATGTGACTGAGATGCTGGGGAGAGGGGATGAGGGGGTGGGGGGTACCTTTGATGAGGATACTGTGTATGCAACAGGATTTTTTATGATAGTTTGGTTAATTTTAAAATCAACTTATTTGCTCAAATCTTAAATTTGAATGATAAACTTTTAATTTCATCATTTTTCTTTTTTTTTTCTTTCTTAAGGTTCTGCTTTGGCCATGTTGGTGCCTGTCTCCTTGTGATATTTGCCACAAAAGTAAGATTTTCTTTCTTTTTTTTTTCTTTCTCTTTTTTTTCTTTTTTTTTTTCTTTTTCTCTTTCTTTTCTTTTCTTTTCTTTTCTCTTTCTTTTTTTCTTTTTCTTCTTCTTTTCTTTTTTTTTCTTTTTCTCTTTCTTTTTTTCTTTCTTTTTTTCTTTCTTTCTTTTTTTCTTTTTTCTTTTTTTTTCTCTTCTCTCTTTTTCTCTTTCTTTTCTCTTTTTTCCTCTTTCTCTTTTTCTTTTTTTCTCTTCTCTTTTCTCTTTTCTCTTTCTCTCTTTTTTCTCTCTCTTTCTTTTCTTTCTTTCTTCTTTCTTTTTTTCTTCTTTCTTCTCTTATTTATAAATTTTTGTAAATTTTTTTTTAAGTGAATGGGTTTTCTTCAAAAACATTACATTAGCAATTTTACTCCCTTAATTGGGTAATAAAATAATGAGTATATATATATATATATATATCAACACTACAGTATCAACTACATTTTCAATTCAGACACAATTGGTAAAGTATTTCTTAAACATTAGACATCCCCCATCTTTTCATGCTTAAAAAAAACCCCAGCACTTTAACTTTATTTTTCATAACACAAATAAACAAGCATACATGAAACCCTCACAATAAAAATCTGTTAAATGTCGATATTGGAATGTGTATTTCAGATTTGTGAGACAATTTATTTTTTGTCATTCTATTCGATTCCTCACAAGTCAAATTTAGATTGTCATTAAACCTTTTTGTTTCTTCTTTTCTTATTTGAATTTCAATTCGATTAGAAAATGAATTTAATCAATTTGATGCTTTCTGCTGCTTTTTTTTTCCGTTTAAACAGTTTTTTGTTTTATTTTTGTTTTTGTTTTTCAGAAAGAACATATTTTAAATGGAGATGAAATAACAGAAGCAGTAACTGAACCATCCTTTATCGTCTACATTGTAAGTCAGTTTCCATGATGACAAAAACTTGAAACAAATGAAAAGAAAAAAAATGAACACCAATATTTTTTTTCTAAAGAAACACATCACATTTTTAGGATTTTTGTATTGAAACTCAAGAAAATGGCGATTTTCTTTTTCTTTTTTTTTTTTTTTTCTTTAATTGCTTCTAAAATTCTCTAGAAAAAAATCTTTGATAATCAAAATTGATTCTCAAACAAAAAGTTGCCTCAACATAGAAATTAATTTTTTTTTTCTTTTATTATTTATTTATTATTGTTGACACACACACATACACACATTTACACCCACCCCCACACATGCAGAGAATTTGGAAGATATGAGACACAAAGCAATGGACGATCACTAGCAACAGATTCAGTTTCAGAAATCTTCTGTTGAAGAAATTTTATCTCGAATTATTAAGAATAAATTACAGGTTAACAAACAACACCATAGTTACCTTATTTTTCTTACACTTGCATTGTGATAGCCTTCAAAACAACCACCAAACCATATAAAACACAATGTTTCAAACAAATTATAAAACACTTTATTTATTTATTTATTTTTGAGAGTGTTTTTTTTTTTTTTCTACACATGCACATTTTGAAATCTGTTCTGAAACAATTACTTACTCTCTGACATTTTTCTTAACTTACAAAAGTTTTTTCTTTTTTTTATTCTGATTTCTTTTCAGAGTCTTGAAGCAGTGGCACTTCTCAACATTGTTCATTCTTTTGTACAAAATGAAAATCGAACATGTTGTTGTCTACCTGTTAATTACTGCTATCTCAGGTAAGCAAAAAAAAATATTTTTATCTTATCTTTCTTATTATAATGGAGATTATGTGTGTGTTTGTCTGAACCGAAACTACCTCACCACCATGACACTATTCCCTTAGTTATTTAAATTATATTCTCAATTATTATTAGCTAATCATTATTTAATCTTAATTAGCATCTTATGTAATCTCTATTAAAGTCTAACTGATTTAGATTTGCTTCAAAACAGCCCATGTTATTCATACATTTAAAATCCTGCAATGTGTATAAAGGTTTACATTGCATATGGTGTTGATAATTGCATACTGGTTTTAACAAAACTGGGTTTAATAAATAATTACATGATGTTATTGATTTCAAATATTGTTTTATTTTCAAATTTATCAAAAGCAATCATATATATAATTTTCATTTGCATTATCAATTTTTAAAATAAACAAAAAATAAGTGCATATTTTTTATATACGTTTTGTTAGTCTTTCTAATTTATTATAATGTTTTATTTTTAAACTTAAATACTTGCATCTGTAGGTCACATATTTTTGCTAGTATCACTAAGAAATAAATTTACATAATATATGGTGTGAATAATTTGCTTACTGGTTTTAACAAAACTGGGTTTGATAAATAATTACTTAGTGTTATTGATTTCCAATATTATTGTTTTATTCTCAAAAAAAAAACAATCCTATATATAATTTCTTATAGAAATCAATTAGAATAAAGAAAATAAGTGTAATTCTTTTATGTGTTCTTATTTAGTTTAATTAGTCTTTCTGATTTAATATATTTTATTACATTAAAACTTAAATATTTACGCCCGGTGGAGGGCACATATGTGCCTATTTTTATAATGAATATTTTCTAATTTCTAAACAGATTGGATGAAACTAAAAGATTCTTTCCTATTTTAAACTTTTATTTTGGATATTTCATAGTAATAGGCTTTTCATTTTTATTTATCCAAATGTTTCAGCTGCTATCTTGTCTATCTGTTGTATTTTTTGATGACCAGAATGACACAGTGTACAAACGCTGTCTTCTAAGAATAAGACTTAAACAATATTGGAAAATGTCAACATGAAGGACATTCTCTCCTTTTTGAAGGAAATAAAATTATACCATAGAATATAGACATGAACTTAATCATACCATACAACATGATCCCCAATGGTGCTAACACATTGTTAAAACAAATTACTAAAAAGTATAAATATAAATATAAATATATTTACTTCATAACCGTTAGGCATGACATAACCCCAAACGGGTTGATATGCCGTTAAATCAATCCACCAACCAACCAACCAACCAACATTAAACAATATTGGAAAGCTATAATCTGTGAAGACACTTAAATCAGGTATGGTTGATCATGTTTAGACACTCTACCTTGGCCCTCACTTGGGTTAAATAGGTGGTCGAAGAGGGCCCCCTCAATCAATCAAGCCTAGCACCTATATGATTGTCCCAACCATATTGCTCTTATGGCAAACACCCAATCCTTTTTATCATATGTGCTACAAGGCGGTGGCTGAGGGTCTTGGGTATGGCATTAAACTGCATCTAGTGGTGAGGTACCAGTTTCTCGAGCTCTAGGTAGTGTGGAGTACCCGTTTGTTACCATTACTCCCAGGTCCACTCTGACCCGGAGTGGTAATACCTGTTTTGGGTCTCATCTATGGGCTAAATAGATCAAAAGTGAGTTTTTTTAAAAATTTGAATACCCAACAAGAATGAATAAAACAAAAACATCTAAGGCATAAAATAACTCAAAAAGGTTGATGTGCCATAAAATCCAACCAACCAACCAATGTTTAAAGGGGGGAGAGGGTGTGCTAGATTTTTATGGAAGGAAGCGAAAATGATAGGGAATAGAATTTAAACCATCTTACCAACAACAATTCTGAGCACCTTTTTAATTTTCATTTGTCTATGTGGGTATGTCTACAAAGTCAGAAAACAGCACAATTCCCATGACTTTCAGAAACATTTTTTTCATGCACAGAATTGCTGAAGCATGGAACAAACTACCTGCATCAGTTGTTAGCTGCTGAGATACTGCATTCATTAAAATCTTGATGTTTTCTTGAAATTCACCAACACCATACCTGATATCTGGGCTGATTTAGCTCAGTTGATAGTGTTTGGCTCGGAATCACACAGTTCCTGGTTCATTACCGGCCCTCGCCAGCTCAGCGTATGAGTAGTTCAGGGATCTGTGAGGTAATGTGAGGAGCTGATGGTAGGTGTGGCACTCCACCTGAGACGCTAAAATAATCCCCTCGGTCTAGCGCTTGTGAGAAGGGGATAGACTCCCTCGCTGTCTGGCTGATACCGACATTAGGCCGCCCCGATGACTTTACTTACTTATACCTGGTATCCCCTTTCCATACACACACACACACACATACACACACGTTCATTTTTCTGACATTTGTACATTATTCCATGTACTATACATGCACCTTTTGATAGTTTTAATACACCTGAGTACTGTACATATGCGATATGTTTACTTAAGAGCTATTGCTGAATAGTTCAATATGTAAAAAAATATAATAATCTTAATTTAACTCTCCCTCACTTTTTTTTTCATTTCTTCTTTTCATCTTTTCATTATGTTAAATTGGAATGTGCGCTCAGCCCTCTTTTTTCTTTCTTTCTTTCTTATCTTTTTTCTGTGTAGCATGTCCTTTTTCTTCCCTTTCTTTCTTTATGATAAAAACTGAATGGTCCATTATTTAGCTGAGGCGACGGCACTCACAAGAAATAAGAATTCTTTGGATAAGCACCACCAGATATTCAGGATTTACATTTTTTGCATTTCATCTTGGATGATTTCGACAGTCTCATTTTTAACCAGAGGGTGTTGCAAGATGATAACAGCCGTACTTTTAAGGAACACAAGTTTTAATATATAGATTATCTAGCTGTGAAAGTGTTAAGATCTTGATTATATATAGGTGTTTGTTTTTCTCTCTTTTTTTCTTTCTTTTTCTTTTTTTCTTTCTTTTTTTCTTTCTTTTTCTTTTTTTCTTTCTTTTTCTTTTTTCTTTCTTTTTCCATGGTAGCTCAATGTAAGGCATTTTTCTATGAGTTACTCATTGACTAATTCAATGTTAGTGTATAGAAAATAATTTGCCAACTCTAGAAGGATTAAAAAGAATTATCTACCTGTGAAAATGTTGATCAGGTCCTGATATATATATAAAGTAAAAAATGTAATCGGGGTGGCCTAAATCAGCCACTCAGTGAGGGAGTCTATCCACCTTTTACTAGTACTAGACAAGGAGATTATGTTTGCATCTAAGGTGGAGCATGACACATACCATCAGGTCCTCACTTTACCGCACAGATCCTTGTGCTATTCATACACTGTGTTGGCAACGGTCAGTATCGAACTAGGAACCTAGTGGTTTCTAGTCGAACGCTCTACCAACTGAGCTAGCCTGGCCCAAATATATACACACACACATACACACACACATATATATAATTATAAATATTATATTATATATATATATATATATATATATATATAAGTAAGTAAAGTCAATGGGGCAGCCTAAAGTCAGTATCAGCCAGTCAGTGAGGGAGTCTATCCCCTTTTCAATAGCGCTAGACCAAGGAGATTGTTTTTAGCATCTGAGGTGGAGCGCCAAACCTACCATCATATATATATATATATATATAATATATATATATATATAAACAGTCTAATTCAGACCTGTTAAACTTTGCTTAAGAAATTGACCTTGCTCATGTGGAGGGGGTTGATATATATATATATATATATATATACACACACACCAACCCCCTCCACATGAGCAAGGTCAATTTCTTAAGCAAAGTTTAACAGGTCTGAATTTTAAGTTTACTTTCTTCTAGACTGTTTACCTGGCCAAGGATAAAGAGCCCAGTTTTCCCTACTATTTACCCATAGCTGGAGGGAGAATAGTGGGATTCATACCTTTCACAAAGGTATTAGTGCTATGTGAAATGCAAACAGCCTTGTCCAGGATTTGAACTAGAGTCAACGAGTCCATTTCCTACGACTCTAACCATTACACCACATGCCTCCATGCGATCCTGATCACGTATAGGTCTCTCTCTCTCTCTCTCTCTCTTTTTCCCCCCTCTCTCTCTTTTCCCCCTTCTCCCTCTTTTCCCCCTCTCCCTCTTTTTCCCCCTCTCTCTTTTTCTCTCTCTTTTTTCCCCCTCTCTCTTTTTCCCCCTCTCTCTCTTTTCCCCCTTCTTTTTCCCCCTCTCTCTCTTTTTTCCCCCCCTCTCTCTCTCCTTTTCTCCCTCTTTTTCCCCCTCTCCCTCTTTTCCCTCTCCTCTTTTTTTCCCTTTTTCTCTCTCCCTCTTTTTTCTCTCTCCCTCTTTCTCTCTCTCTCTTTTTCTCTCTCTCTCTCTCTCTTCTTCTCTCTTTCTTTCTCTCTTTCTCTCTCTCTCTCTTTCTCTCTCTTTCTCTTCTTTCTTCTCTCTCTCTCTCTCCATTTCCATTTCTTTTTCTTTCTCTCTCTCTCTCTCTCTCTTTCTCCCCTCCCCCAATCTCTTTTCCAAAGAACCAGTTTTCTTGTCTTCTGGGAAGAATCTTTTATGAAAATCTGAATGACCAGTCGTCAGATTTTCCCTCAATTTTTTCACAATCGTTCAACAAATGCACATAAAAATGTCGATCTTTTATATAAAAAAGAAAAAAAAAAAAAAAAAGAAAAACCCTTTAAGAGTCAAAAGTGGAAAAGTAGAAAGAAAAAAAAAGATCCCATTGCATTTGTTGATATGAAAGCGACATCAGACCTTTTGGTGTGGGGTCAGTTAGTACAAAGCCGCAGCGTGGATGCAGCGTTTGTTGTTAGGGTCACTTGAAGGGTGTGGGGTGTGTGTGGGGGGCGCGGTCTCAAGTGTCTTCCCATTGGAATAATGCTTAACATTAGTTCAGAGATGATTGCAGGGTTTTTTTTAATAAGGAGGTCAAGTACTAATGGGAGGGGGGAGTCTATATAAAAATCTTTCTCCACAATTTATTCATTTCAAGTAAGTACTTCTCTTTAAAAAAAAAAAGAAAAAAGAAAGAAAAAAAGAAAAAACACTTCATGTGTCTTTTATTGTGTGTGACTTTTTTTGCAAATGTTAATTTCTTTATCATTTTCTTAATTTGTAAACAAATAAAAATAAACATTGTTTTGTTTTAAAATGTGTATTAGGCAAAGATACAAGGTGAACAGAGTAATTAGCAATTGCTAGGCTGAATTAACTATTCTAACTCAAGTATCAGAGTTAATAGAGAAATAATAGGAAGAAACACAAGTATTAAGGTTTGGTTTGTTGATTTTACGGCATGTCAACCCTTTTGGGGTTATTTTATGCTGAAGATATTTTGTTTTATTGTTGAGCATGCAATTTTTTTTTCCAATTCATTTTTTTCCTATTTAACTGATGTTAACTAACAGGTACTACCATTCCAGGGCAGAGTGGACCTGGGAGTAATGGTGATGAAGGGATACTCCACATTCACTACTTTTGACTGATAAATTATTTATTTATTGATCTACTAGGAAAAGGGTTAGGATTTAGGGTTAGTTTAATGAGAAAATAGATAATTTATCAGTTAAGAGTGGTTTCCCATTGTTCATGTTGGAGTTATAGGAAATAACCATTATTTGTCCTTTGAGAATTTTCCAAAAATTTGATAAAAGAATATTTACAATCTTACAAAATAAATTTGTAAATTTTTTTGGACTTGAGTCTTTGTAATCAACCCCGTTGACCCCTTTGCTGCAACGGTCTTTTCCCACGTTGACCCCTTTGCTGCAACGTCTTCTGCCACCCGTTGACCCCTTTGCTGCAACGGTCTTTTCTGCCACCACGTTGACCCCTTTGCAGCAACGGTCTTTCTGCGTCCACGTTGACCCCTTTGCTGCAACGGTCTTTCTGCCGCCACGTTGACCCCTTTGCTGCAACGGTCTTTCTGCCGCCACGTTGACCCCTTTGCTGCAACGGTCTTTCTGCCTGCAGCAATCTCACCGTAGTCCTCCTTTGTACTTAATTTTACCACTGCTCACATGCCACGACAAGCTCATTTTATCCTATTGTTCTTGTGGGCCTAATTTGCATAGGTGCTCTCACGCCCACGCCACAAACGAGACAGCGAGACCACACCCTATAAAACCACCCATCAATGGTGGATATGATTCTTTAGTTTGGTTCAAACAAAACCTGACAAGTCAAACAGATGCGTTTTGCTCGTTCACCACTTTAAAAAAAAAAATAAAGATTTCTAATTTTTACAACAGAAACTGTAGAAACTTGTTTTTTTTTTTTTAATCTCTCTTCAGTGACTCTAGAGAGATTTCCATTGATTATTTCTCAACCAATCAAAATCAAGGTAACACAAACTGTTTGGGATAGGACAAAGGGGAGACTACTCTTGTTGGATAGTCATATTATTATTTTTATTATGTTGTTTTATCTTTTTCAATCTTCTAAACTCTGCTAAACTTTCTCGCTGGTCAAATTGAGTTCTCTAAGGTTTTTGTCTCGGTCTTTTTTTCTGGTGTCTCTTGGTTGTAAATCTCTGTTCATATTTTCCATTCTTATCAAGGAACACAAATGTACGGATTGTTTTTGATGCATTATTTTTATTTCCTCGAGATCCAAACTCTTAAAAACACGAAGAAGAACTGAGAGGACTTTATTTTTGTGTCTGGTTACTACATTCCCACTGATGATTTCAGTCATGTGACTTTCTACCAAGCAGAATATCACGCTACAGGTCAATCAGAGGTCAGCGTCAGTCTTCCATACCTATTTGAACCTGTAACTTTCAATGACTCTTCTCCAAACGTTAACTTTTAAATTTAGATAATTTTATACTACATTACAAAAGGAATAGATTACCCCCTCATTAGAGCCCTGTCGGCTGGGGGTTTAGAATACACCGGCTATACCTCTGCAAATACCCCCACTCTCAATGGGGTTGGCTATGGGTAGCAACCTGTGATGCTTAAAGATGGAGCCCTAGTGGCTGAGCAATCCATGACATGCAACACTCCAGTTTGGCCCTTACTTAGGCTAGATGGGTGGTTGGAGAGGCCCCCTCCAATCAATTGGCTGGTCACATCAAACCCTAGTACTTATATGATTGTTCCAACCCTATTGCCCTTATGGCAAATGCCACTTTTTATCATATATGTGCTACAAGGCAGTAGCTGAGGGTCTTAGTATCCTGCTTTTGATGTTAAACTTTAGTGGTATACCACTTCATCGCCATTACTCCCAGGTCCACTCTGATCCGGAGTGGTAGTACGTGTTAGTGTCCCATCTATGGGTAAAATAGAAAAAAATGAGTTTTAAAAAAATTTGAGTACTTATCTAGAATGAATATAACAAAATGTCTTCAGCATAAAATAATCCAACAAGGGTTGACATGTTGTAAAATCCAACTAACCAACCAGAATTAAACATTAACTTGAATTTGAATATTATACACTACATTACAAAATGAATAGGCTACCCCATTCATTATGTTATACTAGCATTTGAACTTGAGTCACACTATACCTTTCCTATGTTAATAACATATACATAACAAGTTCCGCAAAATGTAACTTTCCATAACTCTTCAACAGAATTAAACATTAACTTTTGAATTTTGATATCCTACACTACATTACAAAATGAATAGGCTACCCCCATTTATTATGTATCACTAAGAAGACTACACAGATACTACACTCTAATCTAATTGCGAAACTTTTGACTCACCCTAGTATTTATATCAACTACAGTTACACAACATTACAAAATGAATAGGCTACCCCACTCATTATGTTATACTAGGATTTGAACTTGAGTCACCAAGTCCATTTCCTACCACGCAAACATTTTCAAAACGGGCGCTTCAAAAATCTAATGTTCAGTGACTCTTCACCACAATTAAATGTTAACTTTTGAATTTGAATATTCTACACTACATTATAAAATGAATAGGCTACCCCACTCTTTATGTAACATTCATCCACCCATCCAACACACATTCACAACAATCTAATACATTCAAATACACTCTGTATAGAATTTGACTGATTGAACACTGAATTGTTTTAGCAATTTTTACTCAAGACAAACAAGACATTGATAATAGTTTTTGGTAATCTGAACATTAGCTACATAAATGAGAGAAACCTCACCTTGTTTATTTCACTTTGAGGAAGCCATATTCTTAATAACAATTAAGTTTATTTCAAATAATGTGCAAGTACAATTAAGAACACATTTTATGATATTTTTGTGTTAAAACATGCAGTTGCATTGATTCGAACAAATTCGTATTTTCAGTGTAGATTTAAGGTAAAATGAAAATGGCCACCCAAAACATATGGCTTCCTCAAAGTGAAATAAACAAGGGGAGGATACTCTCATTTATGTAGCTAATGTTCAGATTACTGAGTTTTTTCTTTCATCGGACAGCTTCCAAAATGTCTTTGTAAAACCAGTCTTTCCATTGTCTAAGTAAGTAAGTAAAGTCATTGGGGTGGTCTAAAGTTGGTATCTGTCAAATAACGAGGGAGTCTATCCCCTTTTTACTAGCACTGGACCAAGGAGATTGTTTTTGCATTTGAGGTGGAGTGCCGCATCTACCATTAGCTCCTTACTTTACTGCACAGATCCCTGTGCTACTCATACACTGAGTTGGTGAGGGCTGGTATCAAACCAGGGACCTTGAGGTTTCTAGGCTGATGCTCTACTGACTGAGCTAAGCCGTCTAAATTATTCTTAAAACTCTTTCTGGCATTCAGGGGCTTTGGCTTCTAAACTGCTGAGTGAAATAAAATTAATCACATGGTCTTAAGGGGTTTGTCCCCACAAGCATCACCTGGCACCTTGTCTAAAAGGGGCAGTGCAGGGATTATTGCTGAATGGGTAATGTTGAAGGGATTACACTGGCCACAGCATGAGCTTCGGTTTGTGCAGGGTTCCCGCATTAAAAAGATCTTGTGTTAGTCTCGCATGGTGGGAGGTCGGCAAAATAAACTTTTTACACTGTTGCTACTTTTAACAAGACTCCAAACCACATCCAAGATGAAATGCAAAAATGTAAATCCTGATTATCTGGTGTTGCTTATCTGCCGCATTCTTATTTATTACAAGCATGCCAAAACAATCTCCTTGGTCTAGCGCTAGTGAAAAGGGGATAGACTCCCTCGCTGTCTCGCTGATACCTACTTTAGGCTTCCCTGACAACTTCACTTTACTTTTACATATTGAACCATTTACAATAGCTCTTACGTAAACTTATCAGACGTTGTAATAATTAAATTTTCACACTGTCGTATATCCACAGGTCCTGTTATTCATTCTAAATACCTATATTTGGATTCAAAACTGATCACCTCTCCTGAACAATAAGCAAATTTTATTATTCTTTTTTAGGTTTGTGTTTTCAATCTAAAAACAAAGGGAGATAACTCTTTCTTCAATTTTGCATTTGGAAGGAAAAAAAATAAATAAAAGAAACAAAAGAAAACTAGTTACTTATTTTTTTTTTTTTTTTAATTTTTAGAATAGATATCACAAAGTGAATAAAAATTTCATATATAAATCCGTTGTTCATTTTTGAAAACTTTTTTTTTTTTTCTCCATTTCACATTGAGAATAATGAATAACCAAAAAAAAAAAAAAAAGTTGTGCTTTAATTAACTACAAAAAAAACTGATCTACAGTCAGTGTAAAAATTAATTCCAAAATTACAAAAGGATTTTTTTGCCATTCTCTTTCATAAGAAAAATGTAAATAAATCATTGAAATCTTCTATTTTTTTCTTAAATAATTGACATATTTGAATTTAACTGTTAAAAAGGTTTTATTAGAATTTTGACAGCAAAACTATGTCTATTATTAAAAATAAAAAAAAAAGATTTAAAAGATCTGTTTACATTTTTACGAAAGGGCATGGCAAAATAATCCTTTTATGTAATTTTGGAATTAATTTTATACTACCCAGACATGTGCAAACCTAAACCGGATACAGTTAATACATCTTCAAATTGAATGTAGAAGAACATTATTTGACAATTTCTTGTTTTAAATGATTTTCTCATAAAACTCTATACATTAGATAACTTTAAATATATATTAAAATAAAACAAATTATATATAAATCAATAATATTTGGCATGTATTTATTAAAACTTGTAAACTGTTTAATGTTGCATACTTAATTTCTGAGTATATATAATATAGCTTTGTTCTTTATTCTATGTATTAATGATTTTTACTATAAATTTAATACTGATGGATAAACTTATGCAATTCCTCAGGGTACTGTGACATAAGCAGTGACATAGTTTTGGTTACAGACAGACACCGAATCTTTATTATATAAAGATATTTGAGATGACATTAAATTTACTAAAATCTGTTTGATATGCACTCATTTCGAGAAAGAAAATTTGGTTATTTCCTATAAGTCTAACATAAACAAAGGGGAACCACTCTTGCCTGATAAATTATTTATTTATTTTTCCCATTAAACTAAACCTAAACGTAACCCCATCTTCTTTTTTCCTAGTAGATCAATAAATAAATAAATAATTTATCAGTCAAGAGTGGTTCCCCTTTGATCATGTTTGACTTATAGTAAATAACTGAAAATTTTCTATTTTCATTTTAACTGAACAAATTGTTAAAATTCTTTTAAACAGAATCTTATTTTTGTTTCTATTTCAGCCTCGTTTACAGTGATCTCAGCAAAAGCCGTGTCGAGTATGCTCCACTTGTCAATGTCAGGCATTCCCCAGTTTCGATATTTCATCTTGTACGTCATGTTAGCTGTCATGATCATCACAATTGTTGTACAGATCAAGTAA
>CM042160.1:70802562-70805062 GCA_023376005.1 Doryteuthis pealeii | reverse complement strand
ATACCTCGGGACCGTTTGTTAAATTCGCTCTTGGAGTGGCCGACGATCGAGACAGCTGTGAAGAAGAAGAAATGGGGTAGAAGCTAATATTAGAAATGTGCCTCGATCGTGTAATAGAGAACGAGTGGGGAGGAGGAGGAGGTGGTGAAGAAGGAAAGAAAGAGATTTACGGCCTGGAATCTGCAGTTGTAATATAAGGTGCTGATAATGCTCCATTCGACAAAAATGGTACTTTGTGGCTCTGGTCTTAGAGACTTAGCACTTGAAGTAGAATTGAAAAGAATATTATGATAACATGTACGATGGCCGCGATAGAGGCGCTTTCTGTAAAGTTAGCGACACGCATTCTGTGACTGACAATAGAGCTTTTGTTAACTCTCATAAGGCAACTGGGGTATATTTGTTTTGTCTTGTTTTGTTTTTTAAGAATACTAGACGATCTGTGATTCAGATGGGTTCCCATTGACGAAGTAATTCATGGATTTAGGAAATGAAAAATTCAAATTAGCATTGCATAATTATCTCGAAATTTTCCCCACAAAAATTGGTATCCTGATTATGACACTAAACTGCATCTGATGGAAACATCCATTTTTTTAAAATCAAAATAACAGTCGAATTTATGTAGATGTAAATTTGATGCTACAATATTAGTCACGTGACAACATTGTACTCAGAAGCAACAGAATTTAGCAGTTGAAATCATTAGATCTTGTGCTAGCTCCATTCGAGCATCCATTCCTTTGCGGCGCCGTGTCATTTGATGAATATCCTTTGTTAGTAGTAATTTCCACGGATCTTGTTGGGATTTTTTTTAAAGTAGTTATTTTCAAAACAATCCTCATAGAATTTAAGAAGAATTAAAGGTGAATATTGAAAATAAGAAATTAAGCATAAGTGAACTAATACCACAAAATGTGGTTCAAATATATAAAGAAACGTGTACGAACCTCTATCTATCTATCTATCTATCTCTCTCTCTCTCTCTCTCTCTATATATATATATATATATATATATATATATATATATATATATAAGGGCAGTTGTGTCTATGTATGTCCGGAGGAAACTACGAAAATACAATAATTAACGACAAAGTATATATATATATATATATACATCAAATATCACCAGAGTTTTCTTTTTGTGCAAAAATAATGAAGATCTTATTGATATTTGGGAAGATATTTAAAAGTTGAAAATTAAAATTCTAGAGATCTGGTTGTAACATTGCGGGATCAGTTAAACTTTTATAGATAAATCTTCATTCGGAATCCAGTTGAATATGTGCCGTGGTGGGACCTATTTAGAGTAGATGTATCATCCGTGATCAGAATTTAACCAGCAAGTTACAAATCATTATCACTTAGAACTGTAATAACTCAACCCGTATATCCGTTACGCCATGTGTCCAACTGTTATTTTGTCCTCTATTTGTTTTCTGTCTGTTTACTTTCATCTTTTGTTTGATCACTAAAAAAAGCCGCTTTATTTTTCTTGATTTGCTTGCATCGTTCCTTTTATTTCTGACCGGAATATTTACATATTCAACGACAGATCTATATTAACACGCGGTGATTATTGTTAATGAGTCCGATTCTCACCGGGTGCCCGTACTTCTGGTTGTGTTCCAGACTAAGATTACCTAAGGCGCCGAATTCTTATTTCTTATGAGTGCCGTCATCTCAGTTGAATAATGGACCATTCCGTATTCATTATAAAGAAAGAAAGGGAAGGAAAACAACATGCTACACAGAAAAATATGGAAAGAAAGAGAAAGACTGAAGGGTTAGCGCGCGAAAGCAATAACGCTAATCTGTTTCAATTGAACATGATGAAAAGAAGGAACGAAATAAAACTGAGAGAGAGTTAAATTAAGATTATTATACTTTTTACATATTGAACCCCTAAAAGGGGCGGGTTAGATCAGTCGGTAGAGTGTTCGGCTAGAAACCACAAGGTTCCTAGTTCGATACCGGTCCTCGCCAACTCAGCGTATGAGTAGCACAGGGATCTGTGCGGTAAAGTAAGGAGCTGATGGTAGGTGTCGCGCTCCACCTCAGACGCCAAAACAATCTCCTTGGTCTAGCGCTATTGAAAAGGGGATAGACTCCCTCGCTGATTGGCTGATACCGACTTTAGGCCACCCCGACGACTTTACTTTTACATATTGAACTATTCAAAAATAGCTCTTAAATAAGCATATAAAATCTTGTAATAATTAAATTATCATAATATGGTATATCCACAGGTCCTGCTAGTAAGTCACTTAACTCATTTTATTGAGATATTTTATTTAAAGAATTTCCGGAAATATTTTGTAAGTTCGATTCAGAGTTGGTGCATTACAATTCAAGTCTTGTGCCAAACTAAGTAAAGCTTAGTAAATAATTTACTGATACAGAAAATCGGCGCCTCGATCTTAAATCCCACAGACCAATGCTTTTATTCTTGGCCTAAACCTGCAGGTGATTCGGTATTCGACTGTAGGCATTTTCT
>CM042160.1:70782562-70795062 GCA_023376005.1 Doryteuthis pealeii | reverse complement strand
ACAGGTACACGGTAAAGAAACAACTGGTGCGTGTAATTTCAGTGGAACCAAGGGGTGTAGAAGGGGCTGCGTACATACATAGGTATAAGCCTGTCGTTGGGGAGCAAGTCCAAGCAAGTCCCCCCTCCAAGTCCAAGTGGACAAAGACACAACTTGTCTAGTGCATATCTGTTGAGTCACAGATAGAAGAGAGAGGGTTAGTTTAGTTAGTTGCAACACCCCTTAGTGGCAAACGCTGGCAGCAAGGGAAGATCATTTTTGCTAATCTTGACCCCAACCAAACAAGGGAAAATAATCACTACAAGTTCAACAATTTTACATTTATTAATGCTTACAAAATAAAAATTGATATACAGCCAAAAAAATAATATTTTCTGACACTAAAAAAATGAGAAGTGATTACAAATTAACTCCCTGTTTCAAACTATAACTTTTTTTATATGCAATTATATTTTTCTCAATTCTTTAATGTATCTTCCTTAATATATGGCAATTAAATCTGTGTTGTTTTTCTTTTCAAATTCATTATTTTGTTTCAAAATTCGAAGCCCTATAAAGATGTCTGGACGTTTAATTCAATTCTAATTCATGAGCAGCTTGAGAGGCTGGAGGTGAATGCTGGTGCCCATACAGAACATTAAATAAAACTCCATGTTATGTGTATTCTTCTCATATTCAATTTTTTGTAAAAATAATGACTCAGAAATAAATTATAAGATTTTTAGAATAAGGAAAGGAGTTACTTACAATCACCCTGTTGATATTCATAAAGAACAAATTCTGTAAGTAACTAAGTAAATGTTTTTTGTTCATAAATAAAGTAGAACAAAAAAAGTAAAAAACAAATTCCCCCCAAAGTTATTTGGTAAAACGAGAACTCTGTATCAGGTCACTCAATATGCAACTGATACCATGTAACCCAGTACTATCTGTTTCAGTCGGATCATTGGTGACTAAACTGTTAATCCCACAGATTTTGACTGGTGAGGAGGGTGGCTAGATATCCTGCAGAACGAAAAACAAGATCTGTATAAGGGCAGAGGATGCTCTTTGCTCAACAGTCATCTAGCACATTATTTCTAAAGTTCAACCCCTGCCCCATCACAACAGGGCCGTGTAAACTTGGTGTGTCAGAGCCATACGTCAGGAACTTAAGTTCCTGGTAGAGTTATCTTTTGAAAGGGTCCAAAATATTCAAGGTAATATCAATCCTTTGAAAGTCTCTCCCAACTGAATGAAATGCAATTCTTTTCCCAACCGAACACGCCACTCTCACTTCAAATAGCAGTCGTCAGATTTCACTTGCCGTCCAAACACTTTCTTCCTCACTCACTCTGTCAGCGACAGTCCATCTTTATTTCTGCTCGTTCAGATGCGCTTATGCAAATTCAGATATACTTTATTTGGGTCTCTACTAACAACACCTCAGCTACGAGGAGGTACTGAGTTCGAGTATCCGTAGCCGCTTGCCACAGGCCAAACATATCCTGACGCGCTTTGTTTGTGGGGGCTGGGAATCCGCTTGTTCATAGGGCTGCCTTTCAGTCACGTCACAAGTTACCTAAGGTAGACAGGTCTGGCATCCAGTGATATTAGGTCCACAACCCAGCCAAAGGGGCTCTGGCGAAAAATCCAAAAAGCGTCTCCATCATCAGGCATCAGTGGCTTTTGTCACTACATCTGTGGAAAATCTGTGGCATACAAGGCATCTTCTTCCCCTGACTGGGATATACATGCAGGGTTTGGAGACCGCTTGTGAATTTTTTATCCCTTGTTACTCCTTTAATGAATTCACCACAGGTGAATTTGTTGGGCGGAGCATCTCCTGTTCAATACCTCTTTCTTTACTTACTTACTTTCTATTCTTCTTCTAGCGTCTCTTCTAGCGTCTGGACTTCATCTTGGGGACTTCATGTCTGGTCTTCCATTGGGATTTCTCTTTATCAGAAGCCCTGTGTCATTGGTAGTTTTTAGATAACACAAGACTTTGATTTACTTAGATCATATTTTATTCCGAAATCCCCACCAGACTACCTGCGCAGATTGAGTCGGAGCGTGCATAACACGACTTACCACCGTCGTGGTCTTTGGCCGACTGACTAAAAATCTCTTTCTAATCTAAACCGGAAGAGGATCTTCTCCACCGATTCTCACAGTATCCACCAGAAAGGATCAGGATGAGGTCAAGCCTTGTCACTCATCCTTCAAGGCCGTGGGCTGCAACTTATAACAACCATTTTGGTTTCTACACTACTGTACATAAATATTAGGAATCTAATAATTATGTAACACTCCATTATCATCAGGAATCAACAGTTTTTTTTGTATACTTGCCACTGCATCCATGGAAAATCTGTGGCAAACAGGGAAATCTTTTCCCCCTGAACGGGATATGCATGCAGAGTTTGGAGGCCGCTTGTGAATTTCCTATTGCCTTGTTATTACTTCTATGAATTCACCACAGGTGAATTTGTTGGATGGAGCTGGCTCGACCGACAGAGTGAATGCCATCACAGAAAAAGAGAAAGAGAAAAAAAAAAAAATGAAAAGAACTGAAAATGTCTTCTTACCTGAACATTTAAAGAAATGCTAATCAAAAGATTCCCTGCAACGGCCAAACAGCAACCAACAAGCAAATCCTACAAAACAGAAAAAATTGAAACAAAAATCAATAAATCATTAAGTTGAAAATAATTTCATTGACTATCAAAATGGCTGCTCAAATATGTATCTACTCAATACTCAACTCCACCGCACAAGCAGGAACCGACAAATGGTCCATTTTTAAGTGGAGTTTAACAGGTATGAACAGAGTTTACTGAATGATTACAGAGTTTTCCTTTGAAAAGATCAGAGTTCTCCTTCTCTTAGATCAATTGCTATACATCAGGAATCAATAGCTTTTGGCATCTTATAACTGTGTCTGTGGAAATCTGCGTTCAAAAAAATGGCATCTCTTTTCCCTAACCAGGATATGCATGCAGGGTTTGGGGACTGCTTGTGAATTTTATGTTCCATTATTACTACTCTCTTTCCATGAATTCACTACAGGTGAATTCGTTGGTTGGAGCCGACTCAAGCGACCCAGGGTGAATACTGTAACAAAACAGAATAACTGCTATACCAAGATTAAAAATCCCAGTCTGCCCTACATTTTTAACCTATGTAGTCCCTTTTTACTGTCTCAATTTGTGCCGAGTTGATATATTGAGAGATTTTTTAGTTTGGAGATAGAATAGGAGGACGGGAGAGAAGGAACTCTTAAATTAGTTTTGACGATAAAAACACCTTCAACCGACAAATTATCTTTTCATATACAGCAGGCACCGCTTCAGCTAGGGGACTTCATTCATAGGTGGGTTTGTTTTTTCACCTATCACTGCCTAGCATTTTTTAAGGCAGGAGGCTGGCACGGAATAGTACCGATTTCTTTAACATTGTGCAAATTATTTTATACAAAAGCAACAAAACAGAATAGCAAAAAAGCTTTGACAAAACATTGGATAATCAATTTTGTTTATAAACTCATGTTTTTCTATTTAACCCATAGATGGGACCCTAACAGGTACTACCACTCCCAGTCAGAATGGACATGGGAGCAATGGTGATGAAGGGGTGCTCTACATTCCCCAGACCTCCAGAACTGGAACCTCACCATCAGATAGAGTTTAAAGTCATTCCCAGATGAAAAGTCACCTGGTAACGGTTGGAGAGTTGGCCAGTAAAAGGACACTAACCAAAATAAATAACCTCTCTGAAAGTTTATAAGTAATGTAATGTAATCTAGTCAGAGTAGCCAATTGTCGGTATCAGCCGGATAGAAAAGGAGTCTATACCTTTTTGCTAGCGCTAGACCAGAGAGATTATTTTATGTGTCTGAGGTGTTGCACCATACCTACTGTCAGCTCCTCATTTTACCGCAGAGAAGCTGTGCTACTCGTACGCTGACTGGGCGAGGACGGGTATCGATCTTGGAAACGTGGTTCTGAGACAGACGCTCTACCAACTGAGCTAAATCAACCCTAGTTAAACATATCGTGACAAACTGAACATAGAAATCTCCAATGGATCAATCTCTACCACTGAATCATGAAAGAAAGCAGCAGCCTTGAAAAATATTTAGAAGAATGGAATTTTCTTTGGTCCAGTTCACAAAATCACTGGAATGGAACGGAATGGTGAGGGTGGGGGTGACATCTTTTTTTTTCTTTTTTGCATTTGAAGTTGATCTGGTTTAAAGAAAATTTTTTTTAAATAAAAAAGTTTTTAAGAAACTCCTACACCGCCTCCATCTACTTTTCCTTCCCCCACAAAAAGATCAGGGTCATAAAATGAAATGAAAAATACAGGCCAAAAAAAGTGGGTGGAGTTGGGTGCATTTGGCGGTACAAAAAAAAAAAAAAGAAGAAAAAAAAATCCTTGACTTTAAAAATGGTCTTGGAAGCTGCACTTTTAACAGAAAACTTTTTGAGATTCTTCATTTTGAAATACAACAGCAGGTACTGTAAGCAAACAAAGTCGTTTGGTAATCAGATTTGGCATTAAATGACCCGAAAAGAGTTGATATGCCATAAAACAAAATAACCAACCAACCATTTTGAAATACCACCTATCATTATCTTGGAAGTGAGCATTGTATGATAGAATGGTTAGCAAACTAGACTACTACTACTACTACTACTACTACTAGCATTTGATTCTCACTGAGTGTCTCTGTTAGATTATCTATTGGTATAAGATATATGCCAAATCACCACTCCTATTTATGAACTTTCCCAACATTGGCAGCAGGCACTTCTGGTAAAATTGGCCAATGAGAAACGTATACAGAACGCATTTAAGATTGTTGTCAGCTGTCCTTGAATGAATTGACTTACTACCAAGGAACACCAAGGACTAGGATTACAAGGGATATCTACTGATACTACATTCTTTTCTACTGAGGACTAGGATTACAAGGAGTATCTACTGAACCCAAACTCAATACCGAATTGGATTTACCACCAAGAGAACTCTGCGCCTTAAATGGCGACCAGAATTTTAACAGTCCTAAACTTTTTACATTGGGCCAAACTAAGCTATGGATAAAAGTTATTTGAGATTGCAATAAAACAAAATAAAATGAACAAAAAAAACAAAGTAAATATGTAAGGGGCTTTTAATAAGTAAGACAATTTTTGGAAAAAAGCAAAATAAATTGTTTTTTTAAGAATTCTTTTTTTTTCCTAAATTTAAAGTTTGCATCCTTTGGATTGGCTTAAAGTAAAAATAATTGTAATCTTGCAAAAATATTTATTTTGAGGCTATTTGAAATGGTGATGGATCAAACAGAGTGCTCTAGACTTGAAGAGAGGTATGTCAGCAAATTTTGCAGGCTAAGAAGAGCAAACCATTTGAAATTAACAGAAGAATGTGTGATGTGTGTGAAGAACCATGTTTTAGTAAAAACAATGTGACCTTTAGGCACCCCATTTTGCGATCTCTATTCATAAGAACAGGTCTTTCATTTGCACTGTCAAAATCTGGTTGTTTGTTAGGGGTTAGGGTTAAAGGTTAGTTTTATAATTAAAAAAGAAACTCTAAAAATCGTCTATTAACAAACAACCAAAATTTTGACGGTGTAAATGAAAAACATGTCCTTATGAATAGAGATCGCAAAAGGGGTGCCTAAAGGTCATATGGTCCAAGAATGTTTATAAATTGGCTAAACATGGGTTTGCCACTATGAGCAGGTGTTGAAAAGACAGTCCATGGAGAGGAAACACACTGGCTCTCTAGTAAAGAAGCGCAACTGTCAGTAAAGAAGGTCATGCTGATAGTCTTATGAGAACCAAGATCATCTATTTTCTTGAAGAACATACAACTCCTTAGGCAAAATTCATTTTATTTCAAACTCAATTAGCACATATTTGATAAAAAAAAGTTGGGGCTTGCCATAAGAGCAATAGGGTTGGGACAATCATATAGGTGCTAGGGCTTGACATGACCAGCTAATTGATTGGAAGAAGATTCTCCAACCGTCCATCTAGCCTATGTAAGGGCCAAAGTGGAGTGATGCAAGTTATGTAGAAAAGAGTGTCGTATTAGTAATTTCCTTGTAATCCTCGTCTGTAGAGGTTGATCGCAGAAAGTTCAATTTGCCATTGACTTCAGCACAATTACTAACGATCTTAAATGCGTTCTGTATACATTTCTCATTGGCCAATTTTTACCAGAAGTGCCTACTGCTGATGTTGGGAAAGTTCATAAATAGGAGTGGCAATTTGGCGTATATCTTATATTTAGATATTCCAACACCAGATCAAGTATACGTCAAGCCAAGTATCATGGCTGACCCTTTTTAGCCCCAGTTCCAGTCTTGTTTCCACAATGCACCATAAAGGGAGGTCACTCCCTCTTTACTCATCAAGGGGAGCAACTCTCGATATTTTGCTAGGATGAACCTAACACCTCCCTGTTTGAGTAACAATAGTGAGCATGCATATGGTTAATTTGGAAGTGTCTTATTCAAATGCAATTGCATTTTGGCCAAGCTTTACTCCCATTTGCATGGTTTGTTTTGTTTTACGACATATCAACCTCAGTGGGTCATTTAATGCTGATAAAGTTTTGAAATAAATCAATTCTTAATGGATAATACAATTTTTTTATAAATACATTTTTCTATTTAACCCATAAATGGGACCCTAACAGGTACTACCACTCCGGGTCAGAGTGACCAGGGAGCAATGGTGATGAAGGGTGCTCCACATTCCCCAAACCTCCAAAACTGGAACCTCACTATAGATAGAGTTTAATGTCATTCCCAGGACATGTAGACCCGCAGCCACCGCCTTCTAGCACCCATATGATAAAAAGGGGTTGGGGCTTGCCATAAGGGCAATAGGGTTGGGGCAATCATATAGGTGCTAGGGCTTAACGTGACCAGCCGATTGATCCAAGATAGGGCCAAAGTGGAGTATTGCATGTCATGAATTGCTCATCCACCTGGGCTCTATCCTTAAGCATCACGGGTCGCCACCCACAGCTAACAGGTGGCCCCATTGGGAGTCTTACCCCTCTGCAAGGTGCAGTCGGTGCATTCTAACGCCCAGCCGACAGGGCGGATTTGCATTTGTTTGGCATACATTGTCAATTATGCTGGTGTATCAGAGATGTAAATTAATTTTTGTGCCCAGAATTGATTTTCAACTTGCACATCATAGATAGACTTTATTTTTCTTCTATGGATTGTATCTGGTGTGCACCTCAGCCGTCCATGCCTGTAATTTCTCACAACTTAAATTATATAAATCAATCCTCATGTTATGCTGAAAGTTCCCATGACTCACTCTCACAACCCGTCCCTATTGGTCATTACTCCTAGTGTCACATAATTAATACATTGCCAATTAATTAAGGATAAGGGCCGGGTTAGCTCAGTCAGTAGAGCATTTCGGCTAGAAACCACAAGGTTCCTAGTTCGATACTGGCCCTCGCCAACTCAGCGTATGAGTAGCACAGGGATCTGTGTGGTAAAGTAAAGAGCTTATGGTAGGTGTGGTGCTCCACCTCAGATGCAAAAAACCATCTCCTTGGTCTAGCATTATTGAAAAGGGGATAGACTCCCTCGCCGATTGGCTGATACCGACTTTAGGCCACCTGACTTTATCAATTATGTAGCATTGGGAGGTTTATATGAATGAATTACCAAAGATGTCAGCAACTCTGAGAATGAGACAAACTCTCTGTTAACAATAACTATTACGAGTTTTTATTGCAGACAATAAGGAATGAAAATACAGACTTGTATTTTTAACAAAAAATGGTTTTATTTACTGCAGAGCTAATTGCTTCCATGAAAATTGTACAAAATCTAAAATCTATATTGTCATTCAGAGTCATGGAAAATACCCGTAAAATGATAGACAAGGCTTAGCCTTTCGCTGACCTTATCAGCAACTATCTGATTGGTCAATCAAATCGTGAGAACAGTAAGTAGAGTTAGAGTGCTAGTTTTAACTAGGTGACTGAACAGAACCGATTCACATAGGGTGTCTGTCTTCTGTAAGCTATTCTTCTAACAGTACGGTTTACTAAAAAAAAAAAAAAAAAAAAAAAAAAAAAAATGAAGCTGCTACAATAATCTTGTAAATTCACACCACCACACAAAACCTTCAGTACACACAAGAAGTAACGACTACAATTGGGTTTCAAGTCCTTCGACGTCACGCAGGCGAAGCCTGTATGAGAACTGCCACCCCACGTCCACTCACCTGTTTTTAAAATGTCTCGCTGCTATCTTATGCAAATAAGTCTGTAGCATAAAAATGGCAGTTTTGCGAATGTCTCTCAGAAAGTAGATCGACACGCGAGACAGAGAATGCCTTTAGCTTCCAGTAAGTCATTGTCACTTCTATTACAATTCTTAATACAAATAACTCAGTTATATGGTATCATGTAAAAATATGAATGGATTTTATATAGATCTATTTGACCCACAGAGGGGACCCTAAAAAGACTACTACTCTAGGTTTGAATGGACCTGGGAGTAATAGCAATGCTGGGGTACTCCAGACTCACCAGGTCTTCAGAATTGGAGCCTCACCCCCAAAAGGTATTCAGTGTCATAATCAGGACACTCTTTTGTATGGTGTCTTACCAATCTGCAGAAGATACTATTACTCCCAGGTCCACTCAGACCCAGAGTAGTAGTCTTTTTTAGGGTCAACTCTGTGGGTCAAATAGATCTATTTAAAAATCAGTGTATTCTAAGATAATTATTATTTTATGAATACTTTTTATGGCTCCAGATTGTCTGCCCCCATTTAGTTCCAGAAAATAAACAGAGTGCTAAGTACATGTTGTATATTTTTCCTTCATCTGTTTTATTTCAATACTGAAATATGAACTGACCTACAAAATTTAATGCAACAAAAATTAATTGATTTTAAATTGCTGAATGGTAAAAAGAAATATTCATAATTAATATTTATTTGGTGATTAATGAAAAACAAAAAAATATATTCTTCATTTCTGAATAATCTATTTCAATAACCTAATTTCTGATTTGTTTTGTTTTGTTTTACGGCATATCAACCTCGGTGGGTCATTTAATGCTGAAAGTTGTGAAATAAATTCATTCTTAATGCATATTACAATTTTGTTTATAAACTCATGTTTTTCTATTCAACCTATAGATGGGACCCTAACAGGTACTACCACTATCAGAGTGGACCAGGGAGCAATGGTGCTGAAGGGGTGCTCCACATTCCCCAAACCTCCAGAACTGGAACCTCACCATCAGATAGAGTTTAACGTCATTCCCAGGTCATGTAAATCCTCAGCCACCACCTTCTAGCACCCATATGATAAGATGGATAGGGGTTTACCATTGGGGCAATCATATAGGTGCTAGGGCTTGACATGACCAGACGATTGATCAGAGGTGGCCCCTCCGACCACCCGTCTAGCACAAGAAGAGCCTAAAGTGGAATATTGCAAATCAAGGACTGCTCATTCACCTGGGTTCTATTCTTTAGCATCACAGGTCGCCACCCACGGCCAACAGGTGGCCCATTGGGGGAGTCTTACCCCTCTGCAGAGGTGCAGTCGGTGCATTCTAACACCCCAGCCAACAGGGCAGTCTAATTTCTGAATAATGTATGTTATGATAATGGAGATTGTGTGCATGTCTGTAACCAAAACTATGTCACCACCAACGTCACATGTTTATTAAATAATCATTATAAATTTAATCTTAATTAGCATTTTCATTAACAATGTCGGATTTAAGGTCTAGCTGAGATAAATTTACCTCAAAACAGCCCATATTTCTAATGTGCTTAAAATCCTGCAATATATAACTTATATATCATTAAGAAATAAAAATGTTTACATAGTATATGGTGTGAAAAATTTGCAGACCGGTTTTAATAAAACCATATTTAATAAATAATTACTTGGTGTTGTTGATTTCTAATATTATTGTTTTATTCTCAAATGTATAAAAAGCAATCCTATGAATAATTTTATATTGAAATCAATTAGAATAAAATAAAAATAAGTGAAATCTTTTTTTGTGTTTGTATCTAATTTTATTAATCTTTTTAATTCAATTATATCAAATTTAAATAATTGTGCTGGCAGGGCGCATTTTTTGCTAGTTTCAATAATGTAGTATTAGTCATCATCTTCTTCGTCTTTTCTTGGGAAATTCTTTTTAACTTGGAAACTTGAATAAAGATACCAAAAATATTCCAAGTATTACATTTTTAAATAAGAACAAGAATTATGCGCAATTAGTGATTTGGACCAACATGCCCAAATATGGTAATTAGGGTCCAGACCCCCTAAAAATTAACACTTTTGAAAATTTATTTTTTCATTGCAAAAATAATATCATAATGCTTCCAACTACCCCTTAATCACCCTCAGAGGAATATTTTTAGCCAAATTATGCCGCAAATAGTGATTTTGGACCAAAATGTCCAAATATGGTAATTCAGGCCCAGACCCCACAAAAATACTTTTTTTTGAAAAATTCTTTTTTCATTACAAAGGTCATAAAAATACACTTCTAATGAGCCCTCATTAAGAGTCTCATCTCAAGTAGATCAGAAATTATTCCCAAATTTCGGCATTCTCAGCCGACTGTGTCTTCTATCTTGGGAACTTGAATAAAGAGCAAAAACATTGAAAACTATTTTGTCTTTTAATAAAAACAAGAATGGAGACAAAGTGATGAAACACCAAAGATCAACTGAAAAGGAAGATGAAAGAACAGACATCAGATGTCCAGCAATATAAGAGACATCAGACACATAGATGTCCAGCAATATAAGAGACCAACATGTCTGAGAATGTTTGTCCTTTTATTTTGGTCTGTTGCTGTTTGTGGGTTATCTTATGTTAAAGACATTTTGTTTTATCAATTATTGATAGGTATTAAAATGAATTGGAAAAAAAAAAAAAAGAAAAAAAGACAAGTTACTGTATTTGACGGCATATAGGACGCACTTTCTTTTCCAAAATTTTGGCTCAAATACGTCTTATACATCGTAGGTGAAGTTTGAGACCTTCCCGTATCAATTTTATTATTATTATTATTTCCTGCTATTGAGATGTCTTGCATATGCTTATTGCTTGCCTGTACTGCCAAATTGCTTTTATACAGCTATGTTTCTCTTGTGTAATGCACAGCTAGACAGCTAACAATATATGCTTAAATACTCTAAAAACTGTTTTTCCTTAATCTGACCTGATGAAATGGGGGTGCATCTTATATGCCCTTGCGTCTTATATGCCATCAAATACAGTACATGTTTGTTTTATTTGTAATACTGAAATTGTGAATTACAGAATTATATTTTGTTAATTTTGATCTTAAGTCTTATCTTACCTGCCTTAATTTACACTAGATAGATATTTTCCAAGTTGTGTTTTTGTCACTTTTTTGACGGAAAATTAATGTAGATATTTTAAATGCCTCCTTCCAGATTTTTATTCGCAAATCAAATGTTGTAATAATTAAATTGGCCCGTTGCTGTATGTTTGTGAGCGTAAGGCGTACAGTGCGGTACAGAGATTTCGCCCAAAGAGTGCCTCTGCTGGTGACATGCGATTTTTCACTGCACCATTTGGTGTTCGTTCTTTACAAAAAGACTAATGCCTGTAGTATCTCCTCCGCCAACTAAACTGTCAGTTGGTTTATTAGTTAGATTTTACAGCAGGTCAACCCCTTTTGGGTTATTTTATGCCAAAGACATTTTGTTTTATTCTTTCTTGGTAAGTATTCAAATTTTTTTTTAACTCAATTTATTTTAGAACATTTTTTAAAACTTAAAAAAAAATTTTTATTCAACCCATATATGGGACCCTAACAGGTACTACCACTCTGGGTCAGATTGGACCTGGGAGTAATGCCGATGAAGGGGTACTCCACACTCCCCATAGCTTCAAAAATTTGAACTTCACCATTAGATACAGTTTAACATCACCAGGACACCTAGGTTACATATAGTACCAAAGTGGTCACCCATCTAAATACTAAACAGGCTCATCACTGCTTAACTTTGGTAATCTGGCAGGAACTATTAGAATGACTTGACTTAGTCCGCTCGTACCATCTGTTATATCCAGTGATGCTAACAGGTTTTTAATTTAGTGCATCCTAGGAAGCATGGATTTGATTTTAATGAGTCCCCAGGAAATTTGATGGGTCTCAAAGAAAGGGTCTCGAAAAAGAAAATAGGGGAAAGATAGAGAGAGGGTGAGCGTGTGGAAGCTATAATGCTAATCTGTTTCAATGGAACAAGATGAAAAGAAAGAAAGAAAGAAAGAAAGAAAAAAGTGAGAGAGTTAAAGATTATTATAATTGTTACATATTGAACTATTTGAAATAGCTCTTAAGTACACATATCAAACATTGTAATAATTAAATCATCATACTGTGGTATATCGAAAGGTCCTGCTAGTTTTAGCTTTATTTTAACTGAAGAGAAACAAAAAGAAACAAATCT
>CM042160.1:70732562-70777562 GCA_023376005.1 Doryteuthis pealeii | reverse complement strand
TCTTATTATAATGGAAATTCAGTGTCTGTGTGTGTCTGTAACTGAAACTGCGTCACTGCTTACATCATTGGTTTCGATATAAAATCATTCATAGGATTGATTTTAATACATTGGAAAATAAAACAATATTAGAGATCAATAACACCAAGTAATTATTTATTAAACCTAATTTTGTTAAAACCAGTATGCAAATTAACCACACCATATATTATGTAAACCTTTATTTCTTAGTGATATATAAGACACATTGTAGGAGTTTAAATGCACTAATAACATGAGCTGTTCATAGACACCGTTAATAAATAAGATTTATTAAATATATTAATGATTTTGACTATAAATTAAATACTCATTGGTAAACTTAAGCAATTCCTGAGAGTATTGTGATGTAAGAAGTGACACAGTTTCAGTTACAGAGTAGACCTGGAAGTAATGGTGATGAAGGGGTACTCCACATTCCCCAAAGATCCAGAATTGGAACTTCATCATCAGATAGAGTTTAATGTCATAACCAGGACACTAAGACCCTCAGCCACTGCCTTTTGGCACATGTTAAAAAGAGTTGGGGCTTGCTATGAGGGTAATAGGGTTGGGACAATCATATAGGTGCTAGGGCTTGATATGACCAGCCGATTGATCAAAAGAAACCATCTCCGACCAATCATCTAGCCTAAAGTGGAGTGTTGTAAGTCATGGGTTTCTCAGCTACCAGGGTTCCATTCTTAAGCATCATTGGTCAACACCCACGGCTAATAGGTGGTCCCATTGTGGGGGGGGGTCTCACCCCTCTACAGGTGTGTAGTCTGTAGTCTATTGACGACAAGGTGATGACATATTTGTAAGTATCAATTGAACAGTGGGGAAGTCTATACCCTTATTGTTAGATGGAGGCGTGTGGTGGAATGGTTAGAGTTGTAGGAAATGGACTTGTCAACCCAAGTTCAATTCCTGGATGAAGCTGTTGGAATTTCACATGGCGCTAATACCCTTGGGAAAGGTATGAATCCAATTCTCCCTCCAGCTATGGGTAAATAGCAGAGCAGACTGGGCTCTTTAACCATGGCTAGGTAACAAGTCTAGGAGAAGGAAAACTCTGAATTCAAACCTGTTAAACTCTGCTTAAGAAATTGACCTTGTGTCACATCCTGCTCGTGTGGAACAGTTGGTATATATATATATATATAATATACACACTCACCCTTTAGTGCTGGACCAGGTAGATTGTTTTTGATCAGAGAGAGCCTCTCGACAACCAGTCTAGCCTAAGTAAGAGCCAAAGTGGAGAGTTATCGAACCCAGAACCTTTGGATTCCTAACTAAGCTCTACTGACTAAGCAAAACCATTTTATTTTATTCATAAATGCAATGAACCAAAGTAATGCTTCCACTATTTAGCCGTTATCGCTTTTGGTGCGATGTCACTGAAAAATTCAAAAATGCAGAAAAAAAAAAAAAAACAGAATAAAAACCTGCAGATGGCTCCAAAAAGTCTGTTTTGTCTAAATAAAGAAAAATTCTAAATGCAAAAAAAAGACAAAACATTTTGTTTTTTAAATTTCTAAATCCTCTTTGCAGTTTTATTTCTTTCTATATAAGCTTAAAAAAAAAAATCATTTCATGTGGATTGTTTGTTGTTCAATTGATTGAGATTGTTTTGCTTTTAGGGAAAATCTAAAACTACACGCATCAGATTATCTGCAAAAAGATTTCTTTTCCTTTGGATTGACAAATTGAATTTCACTTTCAAGTCAAAGAGACAAAATAAATTGACGCCAAAAATTTGGACCAATTTATCTTAGACTAGAATGGAACTTGTAGCATAAACCTGTGTGGGATATATATATATATATATATATATATAATATATATACACACACACACAAGGTATGTGAAAAAAGTATTGAGATTTTTTGGACTTTTTGACACACTTTGTAATCTGAAAAAAAATTAATAATATTCTTCATTTCTATTTTAGTTAAAACCGCTTTAAACTTGGTACTTTTTGACACACCTTGTATTCTGAAAAAATGAATGAATGGAATTTTTTTTTTTTTTTCAGAATACAAGGTATGTCAAAAAGTACAAAAAATTTCAATACTTTTTTGACACACCTTGTATATATATATTAATTTTCTGTTACTTTGGATATCAAAGTTAAAAGTAAAGTGTTCTCTGTGATGGTATATCTTGTTAAAGAGAGGTATTAGTGTTTGTCAAAATTCTGAAGGGATGTGGAGTCTCCTGAGGATTTAGATTCAGTGATTAACTTCTAAAGAGAATGGCCAAAACAATTATAGACAAAAAGAAGTATGGTTTCTAGAGTAGACTTGGTTTGATGATCATATAGGTGAGAAGCCACTGACTGTGACCACAATATCCTAACTTGGATATATATATTCTACCCCGATACTGAGCCCTCATATATATATATATATATATATATATATATGAAGATAGGAGGGTTGGAGTAAAATCCGACAGTATGAGGCAAATTCCCCCTCTCAGACTTGTTGGAGTTATTTTTGTTCACTTTCCTTTTACCTTACCTCATATATTATTATATATCAATGATTGGAAGGCAATTACAATGCATATAAAATAAAAACAAAAAGATGTTTTTAGTCTTATTGATTTCAAAGTAAACTTTATTTCAGAGACGGTTTTCAGAAATGGCCGTGTTTTTTGTGTCGTTATTTATTTATTTATTTTTTTTATGTTATAAACACGTGTTATATATATATATATATATATAATATATATATATATATATATATTAATATTGATAATATAGTTTGCTATATGTATTTACCAAAACCATATGCATGAGTAGGATGTAACACAAGGTCAATTTTTAAGTGGAATTTTCCTACTACTAAAACGATTGTTAAAAAGCCAAATCTGCCCTACTATCTGGATGGAGAATAGTTGGATTCATACCTTTCCCAAGGGTATTAGTGCTATGTGAAATGCAAATAACCTTTGTCAAGGAATTGAACTCAGTTCACTCTGTCCATTTCCTATGATGATAATCATAACACCATGAGCATCACGCAGTATATTTTTTTGTCTTCAACCAGTGACAAGATAACATCACACAGTATAAAAAGATTTCTCCAAGTTTCTCTTGGATCATTCCAAATATACATACATGGTGTGTCAAAAAAGTATTATTTGTACTTTTTGACACACCTTGTATTCTGAAAAAAAAAAAAAAAAGTTCCATTCATTAATTTTTTCAGAATTCAAGGTGCGTCAAAAAAGTACCAAGTTTGAAGCTGTATTTACCAAGATAGAAATGAAGAATGAATGGAAAGTTTTTTTTTTCAGAATACAAGCTGTGTCAAAAAGTACAAAAAATCTTGATACTTTTTTGACGCACCTTGTAAATGAAAAGACAATACTAACATTACTATGTTTTACAAAATCAAGGAGACCAATCTTTATCAAAATTCTTGAAATTGTACACTTAATTAGAAGACACACTAAACTACTGTAGCATAATTATTATGGTCTACTGGGAATTTGGGGACAGAAAATAAAACGGTATTCGGATTTCTGGAGAAAGAGAGGAAACAGAAATAAGAACAAAGAGAGGTTAAAGTTTGGAACTCAACTGACCGACCAATGACCTCGGAATTAAAGTTGAAAATAAAACTGGAAGTTCTAGTTTTTTGTGGAGGAGCAGATGTGACCCTCCCACCCCCGGGACGACAAACGGAAGAAGAGGAAAATCAACCTTTTTCAGCTGGACTTTCATGGGAGGCAGACGGGCTTTACTGGTTCCCCTGTATGGGTTTCGCATAGTGGTACCGAACAAGATTTACAATAGAATAATTTGACCTTACTCTCTCTCCTTCTCTCTGAAAAAGAACCCACAAGCCTAGAAAGGAATAAACAACCCCTTTGTGACTATATGTCTTGTATGTTGTTTCTGAACTAATGACGACTACTACTAATAACGACTTATACTACAACTAGAATTTGGCCCTATGCAACACTACAACCAGGAGGTTGTTGTTCTTCTCTGTCCCTTTGAAACGAAAGTATAACCAACCAAAGTTGACGGAGATTTCTTCAAAAAGTATAAAGAGGACCATTTCATTAATAGAAGAAAATCTCAGAATTATTTTCATGATAGTCTTTAGGTGCTAAATCTGGTGAGTATGGAGGATGTGATAAAGTTATCCACCCGAATGAGCCAATTTAATGTGTGAAATTTTTGATAATGCTTTAACGTCAGGCTTTTTGTGAAACTTTCAATTTTGGAAAAAAAAAAAAAAAAAAAAAAATTAAATTTACTCGCTTTTAAAACTTTTAAAAAAATTCAGCACGTATTATAATTTGCACTTTAATTTGCAATTTCTCACGTTTTTCTGGTCCAATCTTAAAAATATTTATAGGGTTGGAAAGAAAACAACATTTCTAAAATTTTATTGTAACATTTTTGAGAAAATTATTTTCAATATATTAATACTCTCATTCCTTAATTATATGACTGTTATCATCTTGCAACACCCTATGGTTAAAAATGAAACCATCCAAATCATCCAAGATGAAATACAAAAATGTAAATCCCAATTATCTGATGATGCTTATCTGCCGATTTCTTATTTCTTATGAGTGTCATCTCCTCAGCTAAATAATGGACCATTCTGTTTTTATTAGAAAGAAAGAAAGGGAACATGGCACGGAAATAAGCAAGAAAAGGATATGCACCATGCTACAAAGAAATATAATAAGAAAGAAAGAGATTAGGGGAAGATAGAGAGAGGAGGTGAACGCACACGAACAATAATGTTAATTTGTTTCAATAGAACATAATGGAAAGAAAGAAGAAAGAAAGAAAGAAAGAAAAAGTGAGAGAGAGAGAGAGTTAAATCAAGATTATTATACTTTTTACATATTAAACTATTTTGCAATAGCTCTTAAGTAAACATATCAAATATCATAATTAAACTATGAGGACAAGTCAAAAAGTAATGCCACTTTATTTCATGTGAAGTTTTTTCATAAAATTAAGGCCCATATTGAGACCCTAACGAGGCTGAGAGCAAGAATCCAATGAATAAGATCCAACTTACCAATCAACAATATCCTCCTTCTGCATAACAATGCTCGGCCACACACAAGCATCAGGACAAGGGAGAAAATTGGCTCATTCGGGTTGATAACTTTATCACATCCTCCATACTCACCAGATTTAGCGCCTAAAGACTATCCTCTCTTCAGCCCCATAAAAGAGGGTTTGAGAGGCAAACATTATTCCAGTGACGGGGAAGTAAAATCTGTAGTGAAGAAGTGGCTCAAAGAGCAGTCAACAGAATTTTACAGGGCAGGGATACATGCTCTCATTTGGGCACTCCCAAACCGTCCTTCGGGCGGGGTCCAGTGAGCTTCGGCCTCTGGACCGGTGAGGTGTTAAATTAATAGCGTTGATCCCAGAGGGCCATCCCTCCAGGCAATACCTGCCTCCTTGACTTAAAGGGGCAGGGCTGGGTTTATTGCCCAGCGCCTGAGGCGCCCCCCTTGAGGGGGAATACCGACGGGATCGACGCAATTTTTCTACCTACCACCCATGAGTTTCGGCTTGTGGGTGGTCCCACGTAAAAAGGCCTTGTGCCGTATCGTGTACAAGTGGGGTACATGTAAATACCAGGGATACATGCTCTCATTGGAAGGTGGAACATTGCTATTGAGAGAAATGGTGACTATATGGAGAAGGGATGTGATCCACAGAGGACCAGCTTCATTTTGATGTATGATATATGTTCCTGTGTTGGTAATTATACCTGTCCTAAACAAAATGGCATTACTTTTTGACTCACCCTCATATCATACTGTGGTATATCCACAGGTCCTGTTAGTTTTCATTATTGCTCTTATTCGATGAACTGAATCTTGAAATTCAACAATTTTTTTTTAACATATGACCTTTAGGCACCCTTTTTGATCTCGATTAAGAAAGGACATGTTTTTCATTTACACCGTCAATATCCGATTGTTTTAACAGACGATTTTTAGATTTTAAAAAAAAATGATAAAACTAACCCCTAACCCTAACCCCTAACAAACAACCGGATATTGACGGTGTAAATGAAAAACATGTCCTTTCTTAATCGAGATCAAAAAGGGGTGCCTAAAGGTAATATGGCCCATTTTTTTCAACAATTTAAATAATGCATTTTTAATACATAATTACATAAGCTTTGTGCAGACATTAAATACAGTATATAGGGCTTGCTAAGAGTGATTAGCAATAGGGATGAATGGCGAGAGAGAATCAAGGAAATCTGTGCTGTAGACACATATTATGATGATGAAGAGCTCAGTCTTCCCTACTATTTATCCAAACAGCATATCCATTTATGACAATTTCAAACAGGAATCTGGTGGGTTTTTAGCCTAGGTTAGACCACCAGTCTAAGAGAATGAAAACTCTGAATTCAAACCAGTTAAACTCCACTTATGTCCCATTGGGGGAGGGTTCAGGTAAATACATTTCCTCCATCTAGGGGTAAATGGTAGGGCAGACTGGGTTCTTTAGCCTTGGTTAGGCAACCATCCTGGGATGCACATATTTGATTAAATGAGTCCCCAGGAAAAATTTATGGGTCCCAACTAAAGTTTCTTAATAAATTGTAGGGTTTTTATTTATGATCTGGGGAAACAAAGCCATCTAATTCCCAACTTGTAACCTATCCTGTGTAATTTATTTCTAAGAAACTATTGAAATGTATTCAAATTAGCTTGAAATGGTGAGGGAAGTAAAAAGAAAAACACTGGGATGGATGGATATAATTCTATTGCGTCCTTTTAGATTTTTGTGTGTCAGGGATGTAGGACGTGTACCTATCAGCATCTCTGCACACATATTGTTTATGTTATGTTTCTTCTTCTTTTGGATTTTGTAAACAAACATCAAAATTGAATCTTTAGAGTTAACCATTACTGTTATTGAACCAAGAAGCAAACAACAGGAAAAGTATGCCTTCAAGTGCAGATATGATATATAAATGGAGGCGCGTGGGCTAGTGGTTAGTCGTGGAAAATGAACTCGTTCAATTCCTAGACGAAGCTGTTGGCATTTCACATAGCGCTAATACCCTTGGGAAAGGTATGAATCCATATATTCTCCCTCCAGCTATGGGTTAAATAGTAGGGCAGTCTGGGCCCTTCAGCCTTGGGTAGGTAACCAGTCTAGGAAGGGATAACTCTGAATTCAAAATTCCCTCCAGCTATGGGTTAAATAGTAGGGCAGACTGGGCCTTTCAGCCTTGGGTAGGTAACCAGTCTAGGAGAGGGATAACTCTGAATTCAAAATTCCTGAGGTCGGTCGTTGATTGGATTTGTGGCAACCCTTGATGCACCAATTCTTTCCTATCGACTGTGCCAAAAAGTGTGGATGGTCCAACACAAGCCTTCACCACTATAAACAAATCACTGTGTGGATGTTCATTGTATGAACATTCATACGTCGATCGACAGGAGAGTCCATCATGATATATAACAGTTGGTTGGTTTTTACGGCATGTCAACCCTTGTTGGATTATTTTATGAAGAAGACATTTCGTTTTATTCATTCTTAATGGGTACTCAATTTAAAAAAAACTCAATTTCTTCTGTTTAACCTATAGATGACACCCTAACAGGTACTACCACCCCGTGTCAGAGTGGACTTGGGAGTAATGGTGATGAGTGGGTACTTCAGATTCCCCAAAGCTCCAGAACTGGAACTTCACCATTAGAAATACCCAGGACAATAAGCCCCTCAGTCACCCCCATCTAGTACATATAATAAAAAAGGTTGCGGATTGCCATGAGGGCAATAAAGGTTGGGACAATTATATAGTGATATGGTTTGACATGACCAGCCGATTGATTGGAGGGCCTCTTGACCTCACGTCTAGCCTAAGTAAGGGCCAAAGTAATCAATGTCATGGACTGCTGGGCTACCAGGATTCCGTCCTTAAGCATCATGGGTCGCCTTAGGAATTGTAAACATAACATGCAAATTGAATCTTTAGAGATAGAAGTTTAGGCTTGTTAACGATTGCAGTTATTGAAGAAAGTAAGTAAGAGTAAAAAATATGCCTTTAAGTGCAGATGAGATATATAATAGTAATTAACTATCAGTCTGTAGTGATCATTCATTAAATGTGTCCCCCCCTCCTCTTATATGAGGGGGGGGATAACTACATCATGTAAATAATTTTAAGGTGTTAATATTTGTGGGGAGTGAGACAAAGAAATAGAGAGAAATTAAAAGTATTTATTTATTTATTTTGAGCCGCCACAGAAATAGTTATGAAAAGTGCTACTAATAATAAACATTAGTAGAGAGTTTTGAATTTTTTCTTTTTTGTTGTTGTTGTTGTCCTAGACACACCTCGTGATGAACAACAAATTAACATACATACACATATAAGTGCATGTGTATGTTAATTTAATTAATAGTTTAAAATGTATTAAAAATAAATTACATGTGTAATATTATTTTGATTTTTTACTAATGCTCATTATGTTACTACTTTTCAACTTAGACAAAAATTTGACTTTGATTATCGATTTAATTAATTTTAATTCGTTTTTAAAATGAAAAAGCAGACGACAAATTGGCAATCCCTAATAAACACATTTGCACTGATTAGGAGAAATAAGATGTTTAAGTATTCACAGAATTAAAAACTAGGAATGTCCAAAAAATAATTTTTTTTTAGATCAAATTTAATCTACAATTAAATTTTTTCTTTTTAAATATTTGATTCTTCACATTGTTCTACTATAAAAGAAAAACGTGGATTTTTTTAAAAATCAAGATTTCAGTTTCTTTTTTTTTAAATAATTATTTTTGTTAATAAAAAGCTTCATCGTTTCTTAAGGGGAAAAAAATCCTCGTTTGTTATGATTTTTAGTCAGCGAAAAAGATTTTTGTTTTAACCCAAATAAAAAGAAACAAAAGGGTAAACTGTGAATTCAGGGACGTAAATTTTTAATCTAGCCTACTGGATGGATGTTAGTGGAATATTAAATGAAGTCCAATGTATATACTTTTAAACTGGGATTAATACTTTTAATAAAATTGAAACTCTAAGGAAAACGTAACTTATTATGTTAATTCATTTATAATTTTTTTAAACAATTAAAAGGACAGCATTAATTGATGTTGTTGCATAGTGAGTAAGTTATACACCTTTTTAAAAAAAACTCAGCATTGTTATTTTAAGGGAATTGAGATTACAAACTTATCAAGTCCTATACTGAAATAAACTGAAAATTACTATTTGCTGGTAAAAGATTAATCCTAGTTAAGAAAATAAAAATGTACGTTAAACTTCAATATCAAATTCCACTAACATCTATCCAGTAAAAATGTACGCTATTTAATTCAGTCTGCCGAAAAAAAAGAATAAAACCCTCTTTTATAACGGTCAGTTAGTTGAAAATGAAACCCTCCGTTCTCAAAATAAATTAATTTTAATAAATTTTATTTTAAAATATTTTAAAAGAATCATTTTCCTTTGTTTAAATTGATTTTTGTTTTGTTTTTTATTTATTTTTTTCTAAAAAATAAAATATATTTCAGATTATTTCTTGAGCGACTTTTTTTTTTTAGTTCAGCTGACGATTTAGATTTAACAAATGAGCAAGATTTATTTTGATGAAATAGATAAAAAAATAAAAAAATAATTACAAAAAATAAATTTGTAAAAGTTCAAAATTAAAATAGTTAAATCTGAACATTTTTTCGTTAATGAAAAATGTTTAATAATTGTTAATAAGTTTTAATTATCGACAAATCTTGAAGAAAACGATAGATTTTCTGTGTGGATATCTCTCCCGACATTTTCATGTTATTACAATTACAGTGTAAAGAATAAAAGGGGTGAAAAAAAAAGGGTGAATAATATTTAAAGAAACCAAAAAGAATTGAATTACAGAAGAAAAAAATAATGCAATGAACGAATTAAAAAAAAAAGTTAATTAAGAGCACTTGTTTTGGATTCAAATGAATGGAGAAAATTTTGACCGTGACATAAAAAAACACTGGTGTTAATTTTCATAAATCTTCTTCTGCGATTAAAATCTACGTCAGTTTATTCATGATTTATTAAATTAAAAGAGTTTTTTTTTTATTATCAAAATTAGAAGATGAAGTTTATTTTTTAAATTTAAAAAGTTAAACTTCATCTTCTAATTTTGATAATCCCTTAATTTATATATCAAACTTTGAAAGATATAAACGATATATTGTATGGTTTTTATTTATTATTTAACATTTAAATAATAAATAAAAAAACCTACAATATATCATTTATATCTTTCAAAGTTTTATCTTTGTAAATAATATATAAAATACAATATAATATCTTTTACGTTAGGTTTCTAAGAGATTGTAAACAAACACAACATTCAAATCATTCAGAATAATAACAGGGGTAAAAAAAAAAGAAGGGGTTTAATATTAAACAATAAAGTTGTTAATGAATGAATAAAAACGAAGTATAGCCGAATTAAAAATTCAACTTTTTCTTGAATCAATATTTTTTTTAAAAAAAGACGAAACTGGAAATAAAAAAAACCCTTAAAATGAAAAAAAGCAGCTTCACAATTGATAAGCTTAAATGAAATAGCATTTCGTTTTTCTCTCTTTTTTTCTTACCTGATAAGTAAGTGTTTCATCTGTTTGGTCATCTGAAGAATTTGTCGAGATAAGACCAAGAATATCATTATTATTCGTGTAGGTCACATCCTCTGGTTTAATAAAATCGGCCGCTGCGGCCACCATCATTCCACTGAGAGATTTCGAGTTCCCACCGCCTTCATCAGAAATTCTTGTATCAACCAGGTGTGAAAACGGGGAAAAAGATTGTTTTGCTAGTAAAGGAAAAGCCATTTTGTTTCAAGTCTTTTTTTGTTTTTGTTTTTGTGAAGATATGTTAAAAAAGAAAAGGAGGACGAAAAAAATGCAAACGTCGTTTGAGCGGCTTAAAAAAACAGACAAGAAGAATGGTCGATCATTGTTATCGTCATTATAGAGAAAATGTTATAATCACGAGCCGTAAGTAGCCACCACCACCACCACCGCCGCCGCTGCTGCCGCCTCCGTTGCCGTCGCCGCCGTCTCACCCCCCGTCAACTTGACGACGAGGGGAAAACAAATTCTCTCGTGTGTCAGTCAGAAATATACATCACGAGGCGAAGAGACATGGTTGGAGTTTCGGTGTAAGCAAGTCTGAAGGGTTTTTAATTAATTATAGAATAAATTCACGTTTTTTTTTGTTGTTTTTAGCAAAATAGCATTTTTTTAAAAATCCAGTTGAGTGTCCGTAACGTCCGTGGGTTCAGTCAGTTGTAGCCATTAGATATCGCGATTGTCGGCCAACTGCTGCATCTGCATCTTCATCTTCTTCTTCTTCTTTTAAAGTCGGTGCGTGTACCGCGGTCTCTTCATCTTATTAAAATTTGAACACAACAAAATCCTTTCACTCTTTCTTCCCAACGGCAACTCTCTCAGACAGAAAAAATCCGACTCGCTTATTTTCAGTGATTCCCCCTAAAAATGTTTTTTTTTTTTTTAAATATCTGTTTAGATTTCGCCACTGCAAATAAACATCAACGTTAAGTAAAGATTTGCAGCTTATAAAAAATATATACATAAAACTCGAGATCAAATTCTTGAAGGTCCCTCAAAAAGAAAACCTCGTCGTTGATTGCCGACTACTGCTATAAAAATGTGTCTGTTTCACAATAACAACAACAACATATCATTAAAGAAGAAAGAAAAAAAACTTCTTCGATTTCTTTATGTCATTTTTTTTTCTCTCTCTTCTTTTCTCATCTAATCTCTTTTTTCGTGTTTCTTCTTTTCAATTGTAATCCAATACACGGATTTTTTTTTTCTTTTATGAATCGTTTTTTTAATAAAAAGGATATAAAGAAAGGAAAAAAAGAAAGACTGCCTACAGACAGTTGTGTAATTTTAATTCCTTCTCTCACATGATACCACGACACACAAAGAAGTTTTTATAGTGGACGTTTTTTTTGTCATTTTATTAATAATTTCTTAATTAAAGACAACAATGATGAATGAATGGAATTTCTAATGATGTTTGTTTTTTTGTTTTGTTTTGTCCTTTTGTTTTTTTCTTTGTGAGTCTCTCTCTCTCTCTCTCTCTCTCTCTCTCTCTCTCTCTCTCTCTCTCTCTCTCTCTCTCTCTCTCTCTCTCTCTCTCTCTGAACTTTATTTTCCAAACTTATTTTCTGTTAACAAAAATAAATAAATAAGATAAAAAGTTAAAGTGGGTTTAAGACTGAATGATGTAGGTACCTCCAAAATCAGGTCACGTGATCAGAATTTTAGGCAATATTGAAGAAACAAACTTAAATATATTTGAACTTTTTTTCAAATCCCCACCCCCCAAAAAAAATTACGAACATAAAAAGTTGTTATGTGGTGTAATGGTTAACAAGCTAGATTAGCAAACCAATGTTAGTGAGTTCGATTCTCACTGGGTGCCGCATAATTCTGGCCTTGTGTCGCATCTAAGTTACGCTTAGTAAATAACTATAAAGAAAAACAGTTAATTTAAAGACCAAAATGTATTCCTAAACTCGTGAGTGGTTTGAAACATTAATTTATTTTTCTAAATGCTAGTTTTTACATTTACTTATGAAGAACCGTAAAGAGTTCCACTAATCGATTGATCTTTGATTAATTAAATTCTATCATTTAATCAGTAAAAATCAAAACTTAATTTTGTACTTTTTCTTATTATGAAGATATTAATGCCTAGGCGCTATTTTAATACTCAAGGACATCTCTCTTCTGAGTTATAAGATAACACGTACATACCAAAAACACGCGATTTCTTTTTATATATAGACTAGAAGCGGATACCCAGCATCGCTTGGTTAGAGGGGTAAAAATTAGTCTCGCAGATCCATTATTGTTGAATCGCGAGTTGGATCCTCACAGGACGCCCCATTAAAATCCCTATGTAAAAAACGAATTTGCATTGATCCAGACACTCTGAAAAGACAAATGAATGTCTCCTTTTTAGTATACTAAATGCAAAAAAAAAAATCCATGCTGTTATCATTTAAATTTTATTTTTCAATTATCTTCATGAATATAAATCAAATCTTCATTATTTTTGTTTAAAAACCAAACTCTAGTGATATTTAATGTGTATATACATTTACTTTGTCATTAATTGTTTTATTTTCAGAGTTTCCTCAAGACATACATACATACATACATGCATATGTATAGATATAGATAGATGACTGTACACTATTCATTTTCCAGACATTAGTACATTATTCTATACACTATACATGACGTGGTAATTGCATTTCACTTAGCGCTAATACCCTTGGGAAAGGTATGAATCCTACTATCCCTCCAGCTATGGTAAATAGCAGGGCAGACTGGGTTCTTCAACCATGGTTAGGTAGCCAGTCTAGGAGAAGGAAAACTCTGAATTCAAACCTGTTGAACTCCGCTTAAGAAATTGACCTTGTGTCGTATCCTGCTCGTGCGGAGAAGTTGGTAATATATATATATACTATACATGAGCCTTTGATCAGATGTGATGCACTTGTGCAATGTACGCAATAATTTCATTATCACTATTATTTTATTAATTTTATTAATTTTATTATTGTGGTTTCTCGTGTTTGCAATCTTTTTCGAGTTTATGTCATATAATACAATATTTGTGTTATCGACAAGTATTATTTTTTAATGTTGTTTGGAATAGAATGGCCTTTAATTTTATTTAGATTGGTGTGAGTTTTTATTGCACTATTGTCGGATATATAATAAATTAATTTACTCGTAAGTGTCAGAGTTGTATGACCAACACATTCGTGAGGATTAAAATACAAGAAAAATAAAAGAAAATTTTTTTTTAAATCAAAAAAATATCAATCTTCCATGAGTCCTCAGATAGGAAGAAACCTCTGGGCATGCGCAGAGAAAAGGACGCACTTCCTACCACAAACGAACGATATCCCTCAGCCATTCAAACTCAGGCCTTGACTGGGATCAGACGCTACTACTGGACAGGAAGAAATTTCCTCTCTACGAAGTAGTTACGAGCCCACGAATAAAAGTCTGAAACCTAAAAATGCCTTTTGTCTTTGTCTCTTACTTTTCCCTCCTTTAATTTTTTCAGCTCGGTGACAACAAGAAGAAAAGAACCACTTATATAATGGGGTTTAAGAAAAGACATCAGAGACAACCAACGAATACACACCAACGACTTTAAATCCACATAAAACCACAACCTAACCCCATACATTTATGGGGTGGCAAGAGGTTTTGGGTGTTTTAAAGTTTAAAGGTAGCTGGATATTCTTGGTGCGTGTTCTTAGAGTTTTTGCTTTTAACCCCATCTCATTTGGTGGTTGCGCTGAAAAGGAAGGAATTCAGGGAACGAAAAGGAATTAGACAAAAGCAGAAGGTGGTTTTATGACTTAGGCTTTATTCCCGGTCATAGTCGCATGTGACAAGGGAATATCTCCCTGACCAGTAGGAGCGACTAGACCCAGTTACGGCCCAAACTAGAATGGCCAAGATATTCTCTTGGGGGTCGGAAGTCAGTCTCTTTCCTCGCACATGCGCGGAGGGTTCTTCCGGTAAAGGCCCATGGGAGTTTGTTGTTTTTCTTATTCTAATTTTAATTTAGTTTTAGTTTTATCCCCATACATTAACAATTATTATTTTCACTCTATGTGAGTTTACACTCTACTGATGTTCTTTCATTGAAGTCAAGTGACAGCAAGTTTCCTCAGATAGTATTCTATATATTTACCAACTCCTCCGCCTGAGCAGAGTGTGACACAAGGCCAATTTATTAAGCGGAGTTTAACAGGTTTACATTCAGAGTTTTCCTTCTCCTAGACTGGTTACCTAGCAAAGGTTAAAGAGCCTAGTCTGTCCCACTATTTATCCATAACTGGAGGGAGAGGGGGTGGATGCATACATTTCCCAAGGGTATTAGCGCTATGTGAAATGCAAACAGCCACGTCTCGGATTTGAACTCGTGTAGACGTGTCCATTTCTACGAGTCTAACCATTACACCACGTGCCTATCATAACAGTGCTGTGGTGTGAATTGTATTGTAAGGTTCATGGTTAATATATGAACATACAACCCCGACACGCTTGTGGGACAAAACATTTTATATATCAAAACAGCACGGAAATAAGACAATATACATAAACAATAAAATACATGTACATAACATAAACATACAGGAGTAGAGATAAAAGGACTGGAGAGTCCATACATAAAAAATCACTTACTAGTGATGGGGGGGGGGGGCAGAAGCCCCCACCGAAAAAGGTGTGACAATGTGTCTAACCCATGTGGGTACCTACGAGGAGAGGTAGAAAAGGCAGAAGAGTTTGAATCAGCCGCTTAAATACTATAGCCCCTGGCGAGAACAAGCGGAAACCCAGCGGGAAGATAACTCTTCCAGGCCAATGTGAAGATAATCCCAACAGTATCGATTACTCCTCTGATTTTGAATTTAGCTGTGTAGGAATTCTATTCCTTACTTGTCACGGTTCTCACGTTAAACACAAGGTGTCGTTCTGACCGCTAGCATAGAAGGACAGAACCGCCAAAGTCAAATTTTCTTTCTCTGGCCTTCAGAGGTAATATACACTACTTTTGTCTCCTGTCTAGGGGGACTTTGTCTCCCCATAGACGTCCAGTGTACAAGTTACCCGAGAGCCTTTTCACCCTTTGACTTCCCAGAGGTAAATATGCACAAGTTGCATTTTTTTCTACAGGACAGGGGACTTTTCTCCCTTAGGCATTCCGTGTACATGGACCCATGATACTTAAGGACAGAATCCTGATGATTGAGCAGTCCATGACATGCAACACTCTACTTAGTACCTTACTTAGGCTAGACATGTGGTCGGAGAGGCCCACTCCAATAAATTGGCTGGTCACGTCAAGCCCCAGCATCTATATGATTGTCCCGACTCAATTGCTCTCATGGTAAACCCAACCCTTTTTATTATATATGTGCTAGAAGGCGGTGGTTGAGGGTCTTATTGTCCTGGATGTGATGTTACACTGCATCTAATAGTAAATTTCCAATTCTGGGCGTGGAGAACCTCTTTATCGCCATTACTCCCAGGTTCACTTTGACCCTGAGTGGTAGCACCTGTTAAAGGACCCATCTATAGGTTAAATAGATTTTTAAAAATGGATATTAAAAATGTGTTTAAAAATTGAGTTTTAAAAAAATTGAATATCCAACAAGAATGAATAAAACAAAATGCCTTCAGCATAAATAACCCAATATGGGCTGACATGCCGTAAAATCTAACTAACCAAAGTAATTCCCACAAAAAGTAAAATACTTTTAATCCACTTTTGTTAACATCTTGGGTATAAATAATATAAAGAAACTAGACACGAAACGACAATACTCCAAGTTTGCTCATATGGAGTTAACCACGAGTGTGGCAGACAGGTTAAGAGTTAAAGAAATAACCAAACAACTAGAAATAGGAATAAAAGACTTGTATTACATATAACAATCAGGTTGCAAATTTTAGTTCGTCTGCACAAATGTTTATAATTTGTAATAACTTAGCTGATATCCAGAGATAGGGTATTATCGGAGCCCTTGCTACGGCCTTCTGTAGGTTCGGATATGATAGACGTTCTGTTTGATGTCCGACTCCGATGCTGGTTGTTGAGGAAGCGGAGCGACCCTTTTTTAGGTCTGTTCCCGTTGAAAGCAGGATCAGAAGAGGGCGAGTTTGCCTATTCGGCTTCGCCGCAAAAGTATGCTGGCTCGTGATTGGTTGGTTCGAAACAGAGTCTCATAGACAAGGACGATAACCCCCATACCTCAGAATTCTCAATAATAAAGCCAAAATTTGCTTACTAAGCACTCTTGGTTTCACCATGCCACCTGAGTCACCTGGACCATCTAAAGCGCTGGCACACTAGGTCGACCAATCATTTTTTCTGCGTCGACTAAAAACTCGGTTTTGTAAGCAGACAACTTGGAGCTGACATTCGACCGTAAGAACTTTAGTCTTCTCCTACAGAAATTACTACTACTCATAAACAAATATACAAGGACATTATTAATCCATACATGAACTTGCTAATACACAAATATAAATCAAGAGTATTTACGGGATTCGAAGGAGATCTTATATCTCCGTAATTGTAGGCAAATTGTCGGACAAAGAAGACAAACAGACAATGGAAATTTAATACATGTATTGACAAATAATACAAGAACTTGTTGCAAATTTTATTGGTATTTGCTACCAGACTTATCTGAGTTAAGTAATGTTCTTGGAGTAGTGGTGATAACAGGGGTATTCTGTTGCTTGTTGGAAAGTAGTTATGACGTTTCTTCGGACGTTTCTCTTTCTTCCTCGTAACCGGTTCAGTGATAAGTAATGGGGGATGCTATTTTAGAAGCTTCTCGCCCTGGTAACAGTTCTTTTAAATGACGGTGAATGGGCCCTTTTCAAGTAGACTATTTGGTCTTGGTGCCTTCTGTAGTGTGCTATTGTGACAGCCTTGTCGTCTGCGGACACAATGCTTTCGAAAGTGTGCTGTGAAAATATGCCTCCGTCCAGGTCAACGGTCCGTAGAAGTAAGCCCTGTTTTGGGGCTAAGTGATGAGTGAAGTTTAGGGACCGCTATTTACGCGACTACCCTCAGTGAATGCTCCGTGATAAGTCAAGTTTTTGGTTTTGGCGCCAACATACAATGTTGGCGATTCGCCCCCTAGCGACAGGGGGAGATAATTAACTATGGAATTTCCAATAAAATGCAAGAACTTTATCATTCATTCCTTTGTATTTCTTTGACATAAATTATTGTTATTTGTTTAACTTTTTATTGCCAAATAAAATTAGCGATTCCTTCATGTAAACATATAAAACATTTAATGCGTACATAGATAAAACATATAAGTATTACATGAACTGGCAAAATTATGCGCACTTCGGGCACAGGTATTTAAGTTTTAATATAATTAAATATTATATTGAAATAGAAAAAAGATTATACGTATTTTTACTTTATTCTAATTGATTTCAGTATGAAATTATACATAGGATTACTTTTGATACGGTTGAAAATAAAACAATGATATTAGAAATCAATAACACCAAGTAATTATTTATTAAACACGGTTTTGTTAAAACCAGTAATAACCGCACCATATATTATGTAAACCTTTATTCCTTAGCGATATATAAGACACATTGCAGGATTTTAAACACAATGATAATATGGGCTGTTTTGATGCAAATCTATCTCAGCTAGACCTTAATACAGACATTGTTAATAGATGAAATGCTAATTAAGATTAAATAATTATTATTTAATAACCATTGAGAATATAACGTAAATAACTAAGGAAATTGTGACGTTGGTGGTGACATAGTTTTGGTTTGAGACAGACACATAATCTCTATTATAATAAGATAATAATAATAAGATGTTGTGATAATACACATAATAATAATAAGATGTGATAATACACAAGTGTGTCCTAAACAGATGAATAGTGCACTGTATTCCATGTGTAAGCAGTGCGTAAAGAAAGCTTTGTCAAATTGGCGAAAAGACTTAATTGTGTTCTTTAGTGGGTTGTATGTCAATAGGACAAAGGACAATGCTGTTTGCCCGGAGGCAAGATACAAATATTTTCTATGAACAGAAATGAAAGAAAAAAAAATCTGTAATCTGAGTTCTTTTAATCAGTAAAAAAAAGTGGCACGTGCAAGAGCCTCTGTCAGCGGTTTATAGTAGGATCCAAAGTGATAGAAGAGCCATTGACTGATCACTCAACATTTTCTCTACTTCCAAAGACATTTCTATCATACAACTCTGTATAATCTTTTCCTATCACTTATTGTCATTGTTAGATTCGTTTTAGTTTGCTCGGGCAATAAAATGTTCCTGTGAATTGTTTTGGCATATATATATATATATATATATATATATATATATATATAGAGAGAGAGAGAGAGAGAGAGAGATGCTGATAGGTACGTGTCCTGCGTCCCTGAAGCACAAACATTCAAAAGGACGCAGTAAGATCGTATCCATGCGTCCCAGTGTTTTTTTTTTTCTTCTCTCACCATTTCAAGCTAACTGTAAATACAGTTCAATAGTTTCTTAGAAACGAATTACACAGGATAGGTGACAAGGTAGGAGTTAGTCGGCTTTAGTTGTTTCCACAGATAATAAATAAAAACCCTACAATTTATTAAGAAACTTTAGTTGGAACCCATACTTTTTCCAGGGGCCCATTCAAAGCAAATATGTGCGTCCCAGGACGCACTAAATCAAAAAGCTATCAGCATCACTGTACACACACACACACACACACACACACACACACACACACACATATATATATATATATATATATAATATATATATATATATATATATATATATATCCTCAGAGTCTTGAAAAAGGGAGATCATTACAATCCCAAATTTCACCACTACTATTAAATAAAAGAAATTAAACAAAAACAAAAAGCAACCGAGTTTTCTGATATTTATTCCCAGATGAATATATTATGATAACTATATTATTATAATATAGCACATTAATGATTCACACTAATGCCAAAAACCGATTTATATACTTCCAAAAAACGGATACAGATACAAAAATATATCTCAAATATTTTTTTTTTGGGGGGGAGGGGGGTTATGTGCTTAATTAAAGTCATACCTAATTTGAGAATTAATTAGTTATAATTAAATGAATTAGGCGTGCATATCGGTTTAAATGTAAGGCGTAAACAAACCGAGAAAAAGTCAATCTCTGTATGTACATTTCAGCCTATTAGGCCTCATCAGCGGAGTTATAGACAGGACAGTGTTTTGTGCGTGATTCGAACCCTACCTGACAGGCGGAGACTCTAACCATTACACTAGCTGGCTTTTCCAGATGTTCATATATATATATATATATATATATATATATATATATATATATATATGATAGTAGTAATAGTTATTGTGGTAAAGTTAAGGGTCTATCATGGTTTACTATTGGTTTATCTCGTCTGCTACAAACACGTATTTATAGGATTCTTAAAGAATCCTTCCCTTTTTATCGCTAACCAGAAATTGATTAAAATGCTAGTGGTATAAGAATAGTTGCCTATAATTAGTTTTATAACGAAGCAAACGCAGCAGGATCTCTTTGTAAATATTCTGGTTGATCGTCCGATCCTGTGGCAAGAACTCGAAGTGGACAATGCCCATCACATCGAAGTTTTTTGACATACCTCGTATATCTCTCCAACAAATAAACTGTACGTAATATTTCACGGACGAACATAAAGTAAGAAGAGCTACAAGAAATGGTGTGAAAAGACTTACGTGTCTTTCACTGGTTGTCATGGCGACGGACAATAAAATGTCATGTCGAAATCTGAGACAAATTGTCTCAATTCTTTTCTAGGAACAGAAATGACGACCATTTCCTTTTCACTCCACGAGCGATGACTGACAAAAGGTCTTATCCGTTCCATGAACGCGGACATAAGAGAAAGTTTTAGGGGACTGAATTATCATGTGACCATCGGATACGTGACGTGAGAAGCCACGTCCACAATCCAAGGGAAGTCAATTATTGTTGTCTCCCTGTAAAAAGTAAAGTAAAGTCGTCGAGGCGGCCTATTGTCGGTATCAGCCAATCAGCGAGGGAGTCTATCCCCTTTTCACAAGCACTAGACCAAGGAGATTGTTTTTGCGTCTAAGGTGGAGCGCCACACCTACCATCAGCTCCTTACTTTACCGCACAGATCACTGTGCTACTCATACGCTGAGTTGGCGAGGACCGATATCGAACTAGGAACCTTGTGGTTTCTAGCCGAACGATCTACCGACTGAGCTTGTGGATATGAAGAAAAATAAGAACATTGAAATATTCTTTCTTCAGGGTAGTTATTCATCTCACACTGGTTGGTTGGTTGTTTTTTTACGGCATGTCAACCCTTGTTGGGTTACTTTATGCCGAAGACTTTTTTCTTTATTCTTGATGGGTATTCAATTATTTTAAAACCAATTTTTTAAACACATATTGTTAAACTGCTTTTTTTCTAATTAATCCATAGATGGGACCCTAACAAGTACTACCACTCCAGGTCAGAGTGGACCTGGGAGTAATGATGATGAAGGGGTATTCCACATTCTTCAGAGGTCCAGAATTGAAACTCCACCATCAGAGAGAGTTTAACGTCATACCCAGGACATGATGACCCTCGGCTACCACCTTCTTGCACATGTATATGATAAAAAGAATTGGAAGAACAATATGGTTGGGACAATTATATAAGTGCTAGAGCTTTACGTGACCAGCCGATTGGTGGGAGGGGGCTCTCTGACTACCCGTCTAGCCTAAGTAAGCGCCAAAGTGGAGTGTTGCATGTCATAGAACTGCTCAGCCACCAGGGTTCCATCCTTAAGCATCACGGGTCGCCAACAGGCGGCCTCGTTGCTGGGGAGGGGGGTCTTACCCCTCCTCAGAGGTGCAATCGGTGCATTCTTTTACCCCAGCCCACAGGGCCAATATTATAACCATAATGCTATCCGTTGCCAATAGTTACGATGTAGCGTATAATATTTAAACTAAACACAACAAAGAATTTTTTCAATTTCCTTTTTTTCCCTCTTGATGACAAATCATCGGCACTACCGTCTTTTTAAAACTTGTCAGCAAAAGATGGCCATTATTCACTCAACAATGTTTACCATTGTTCGACTGCCAATCTTTCTTCTTCTTCTTCTTCTTCTTCTTCTTCTTCTTCTTCTTCTTCTTCTTCTTTCTTTCTTTCTTTCTTTCTTTCTTTCTTTCTATGCTCTCTTTTTCACCTTTATTTCTTCCCCTTTCTTCTTTTTATTCTTCTTCCTTTCTTTCTTTCTCTGCTCCCCTTTTCACCCTTCTTTCATCCTCTTCTTCTTTTTCTTTTTTTCTTTCTTTCTATGCCCTTTTCTTCTTCTTCTTCTTCTTCTTCTTCTTCTTTTCTTCTTCTTCTTCTTCTTCTCTTCTTTCTTTCTTTCTTTCTTCTATGCTCTTTTTTCACCCTTATTTCTTCTTCTTCTTCTTCTCTTCTTCTTCTTCTTCTTCTTCTTCTTCTTCTTCTTCTTCTTCTCCCCCGCCCCCCAATGCCTTAAGCCATATTGGTCACTTGCCGCCATCATCACCAGACTGAATCCTTCCCGTTTTAACAATAGCCATTGGTTTCCATTGCTCAGCCAATAAAGCAGAAATCATTGAGTCAAGAAATGAACAGAAATTAACATTTCTTTTTTCTTTCTTTTTTCTTTCTTTATTTTTATCACGGACAGAAAAGATGGTGAATTGAATGCATATTGAAATTCTTCAAGATTCTTTTAAATGAAACAAATTTTCTAATTGTCTTCAGATGACAACTGCCATGTTGGAAAAAAAAAGCTTAGCAAAACGCCAACGCCATGCTTAAACATAATCGCCTTTGCAAGATTAAAATGGCCGACTCTTCTAAGTGACTATCATCTGAGGTTTCAATCCTGACCAACGGCGAAAATAGCATAGAATACTTGACATAGCTTATCACTTGTACCCGGTCAGGTTTAACGGAATGAGAAAAGTCTATGGGGTGGTAATAGGTTTTGTTTTTTAAGGTTTAAAGATGGCTGGATACTCTTGTTGCCTGTTATTAGGGTTTTCGCTTTTTAACCCCATCTCATTTGGTGGTCGCGCTGTAAAGGAAGGAATTCAAGGAACGAAAAGAAAGAGACAAAGGCAGAAGGTGGTTTTATTATATAGGCTTTATTGACCGGTCATAGTCACCCGTGGCAAGGGGATATCCCACTGGCCGAGGAAGCGACTACACACAGTTCAGGCCTAAACTTGAATGGCCGAGATATTCTTCTTGGGGGTCGGAAGTCAGTCCTTTTTCTCGCACATGCGCGGAGGTTCTTCCGATGAAGGCTCATGGGAGTTTATTTTTTTTAAATTTATTTTTTATTTTAATTCTATTCTAATCCCCCACAAGTCTACCCCCGTGGATTGAATAAAGGGTTCAGTTCGAAATTCCGTGAAGGCTCCCGATTACGAGATGTAGGCTCCAGAGTATGACGAGAGTGTTCCCTAGTTCGACAAGAAACACATGAAGAAGGCCTGAACACACTTCGGCTGAAACGTTGTGTGAATAACAATAAAGAAGAGGTCAATAGTAAAAAAAATGTAAATAATTCTATATACAATTTTATATATTTATATTTATATAGATATATATAAATATATATATATAAAATATAAAATAATATAAAATATATAAAATATATAATATAAAATATAATATAAAATCATAATTAAATTACTTATATATAAATAAAAGTATAGTATAAATTACTTATATTACCATAATAATATAAAATATTATATAAAATACAAAATAATATAAAATATTATATATAAAATATATAATATATAAAATATATATACAAAATATATATATTTATATAGTCATCATAATTTTTACAATTTTTTGCAATTTTTTGTTTTTGTTTTTAATTCAGTGTAGATAGTCTTTAGTAGAGAAAGTGTTGATTAAAAGCTTACATGTTAAGCATGCTTTTGTGTGCCATGTGATACGAGCCGTAGTGGAGGCACAAAGTCCTTGTCCAGTGGGGGACAGGGAAACGTGCGACTTGATTTTCGAGACGGAAAGAGAGAAAATAAGTATTATGTTAGTGTAGCATTTATTCTAAACTAACAATAACAAATAAATCAATTAAAACTTAATTCAATTCTAACGGTTTATTTAATAAGAAAGCAATATCTAACAATATAAACGCCCTTCCTATGTATAGAGTCAAGTTTGAGAGACTTACCAGTGTGATGGAGAGGAAATTTGAAGATATCGGGTATCTTCTATTTTAGTCAATTCTCGGAGATAATCTTTGGTCGACTGCTCCAGGAACTGGTCCGACATTCCTATCTGATCTTGGTGCCAACACTTCTGGGCACATCACGTGATTGCTATGTCCAATCACAGAAAGGCTTTCCCTCACTTAACTCCACATATAGAAATAAACGTATTTTACTGACCCAGCAGAGGCTTTGAATTTTGGCCTGTCTTTTTTTGTTTTTATTATTATATATTTTATGAAAATGTCGAAACCATTAATTCCAAGGTAGGGGATATGTCTCATTTGAAGTTATTCTGAATTTCGTTATTTTAGCAGTTTAAATTAACGACCGAAGAATGGATCGATTACACACACACACACACACACACACGCACACAAATGTTGTCGCTCAGCCTCGCATACAGTTTTGAAACGACAACAAAAAAAGACGATTTACAAGTGAGAAAGTAATGTTCTGATGATAATGTGAATAAACTACGAAATATTAACAAAATCAATAATGACACTTGTTTGTTGATACAATAAAAAATATTGTTTTTCGTTGCTTGCTTTCACACACACACACACACAACACACACACATAAATAAAGGGAGTGGAGGAGAAGTGCAGAGAGAGAGAGAGAGAGAGAGAAGAGGGGGGTAGATTCATTCATAGATTGTATCATTGTTAGATTTCTGATTAGATGAAAAGAATAAGATAAAACCAACGGAAGATCCCAAAGGAGTTTGTCGGTCATTGATTATTAATTGAAATAAATATTCTTCTTCTACTCGCCCTTCTTCTTCTTCTTCTTCTTCTTCTTCTTCTTCTTCTTCTTCTTCTTCTTCTTCTTTTTTCTACCCTTTCATTTTCTTCATCTTTCTTTCTTCTTTCTATACTCTCATTCTCATACTTCTTTCTCCATTCTTCCTCTGCTTTCCACCTGATTTCTTCTTCTTTTTCTTCTTCTTTCTTTCTTTCTATGCTCTCTTTTTCACCCTTCTTTCACCCTCTTCTTCTTCTTTTTCTTTCTTTCTATCTCTTTTTCACCCTTCTTTCTTCTTCTTTCTTCTATGCTCTTTTTCACCCTTCTTCATCCTCTTTTCTTTCTTTCTTTCTACGCTCTCGTTTTCACCCTTCTTCTTCTTCTTCTTCTTCTTCTTCTTCTTCTTCTTCTTCTCTATTGATTAATCCTTTCGATTTGCCCCTGAAACACTCAAAATGCCCGGATGTGTTTTGTTGTTGATTGTTGATTTTGTGGTTGATCGAATCTGATAAGCTGTGAGTGATCGGTTTGACGAGAAATCATGCGGGGGTGGCGATGGGGGTGTATTTTTATCGTTTCAAAAGATCATTGTATTCATCCGGGTGGGGGAGGGGGTGTCATGTAAACAAATCAGAAAATATTGCCAGAATCCAATATGGATCATATCAATGTTTTGTTTTGCTTTTTGTTTTTGCTTTTTTGTAATTGATATTATTTTCATTCTTTATTGAGAGCGATATTCAAGAATACTGAATGTGCATTATGAATATGTATATCTAGTATATTTTACTAGTACATATATATTTACCAACCCCTCTGCATGAGCAGGATGCGACACAAGGTCAATTTCTGAATCGGAGTTTAACAGGTTTGAATTCAGAGTTTTCCTTCTCCTAGACAGGTTGCCTTACCAAGGTTAAAGAGCCCAGTCTGCCCTACTATTTACACATAACTGGAGGGAGGGAGGGTAGTTGGATTCATACCTTTCCCAAGGGAATTAGCACTGTGTGAAATGCAAACAGTTTTGTCAAGGATTTGAACTCTGGTCGACGTGTCCATTTCCTATAGCTCTAACCATAGCTAGTATATTTTACTAGTATATGATTGTACTGACCTTGAAAGGAAGTCAAGAAAATCATCTTGTCCCATGGGGTATGGCTGAAGAAATTAACACCCCTGACCCATAAAAAACGCCAGTGATCACTGTAGCCAGCCAATCTTTAAAAAATCCTTGTAAAATAAATGTGATTCCTTCGGAATATTGGATAAAACAAAAATGTAACTAAGTACATAACATCCAACTCAGTTTCTTATTTAATTCACACATTACTCATGCTTTCCACTAAATCAAAAAAATATATATTATAATCATATATATATATAACACCTATATATATATATATATATATACAGATATAATGTATACACTGAAAATTAGCCTCCAGGAGAGTAGCATAGCATTGGGGGCAGAAGCCCCCACCGAGAAGGATGTGACAATGGTCTAACCCATGTGGTACCTACGAGAAGAGGTAGCAAAGAGAGACAGAGTTTCAAAACCCGCGCTTAAATACCAGAGGTCCCCTGGTGGTCGGTTCAGAAACCCAGTGGGAAGATAACTCTTCCAGTCAAAGGGAAGATAATCCCAATACCCCCATTATATGTGGTTCTTCCTTCAGCTGGCTGTTGAGCTGAAAATGAATTAACGTTAAGGAAGAGAAAATAAGAGACATAAACAAAATATACTTGTAGATTTCAGACTTTATTTCTGGGTTCATGGCTATATCTTGGGGAGATTTTCTGTTCCCAGTCTAGGTCTGCATTCGAATGGCCGAGGGATCTTCTTTTTTTTGTGCATGCCCAGAGGATGCCTCCTTTCTGAGGCTCCTAGGAGATTGCTATTTTTTAATTCTTTGATTTTATTTCATTTTGATTTTATTTTAACCCCACATATTCTTTATTGTGTGCGGAATGTAATAAAATAATAAATTCACTTCCAACTGTGGTAGAAAAAAAGATTTTAAAAAAAGATGATAGACGAACTTTAAACATTTTGTCCCACAATGAAATATTTCCTGCAGACAATTTGGTTTTAATTCTGCTGTACAGAAACCAAACGAATCAATTGACAAATACATTGTCCACCTACGACAACTTGCTAAGTCATAAAAGTTTAGTGTATTGCAAGACTCCCTCAACTAAGACTAGATGTCAGTACTAATGATGAATATGGAAGGGAATGTCCACTTAGGTGGTTTTAGAATATACTGACTGCATCTCTGCAGAGGGGTAAGACCTCCTCCCCCATGGAGCCAGATATGACAGACATATGAAGACAACTTTCAGTCGTCAGGTCTACAGCCTCCGCTACAACATTCTTTAATAGTCATGGTCTATGATAAATTGATACTTTTATTTCCATTTAAATAGAAACCATTATTATCAGAAAGAAAAGAATAAAAACAAGTTTCATAACATCCAACTTTAACAATTAAAAGGAAGAACAAAGAAAGATTATAGGAATGCATATTAAAAAAAAAACAGAACAAAAGAAAACAAAAATAAAACCGAGCCGACTATAAAGGTTTTAATCAGACTAGATATGTTGGCATCCATCCATCTACTAAGAGATGATGGCTGAGTGTCCAAAAAACATGGAACCATGTAGCTTGGCATTTTGATATAAAAGATGAACTGTCACCCAAGTAGCAGATCCCACTCTCCACGATACCATTGGTGTCCAAAGGAAAGTCACCCCCCCCCCAAATATGCAGTTTGGCAATGATGGTGATGCAGGAGTTGCTGGATAGCGCTGAAGTTCAGCATCCCACCACTTTATGGACTCCAACTCCAGATTTGATATCATGGTTTACTCCCCTAGCCTTTCCTTAAAATGAGATATAGTCGCTAGGCAGTGCAGGTTTTATTACAGACTTTTCCTTGTCTAGTTGGATTGCCGTCCAAGTCTAGGGAACCCCGTCAATCCCATTTGGGGATTTATGTGAGTAGTAAGTACCCCAATCCTACTATTATTGGTGTGGATGGCGTTGGCTCCCTTGGAGTTTCACCGCCCTTTGATAGCTCTTGTTTTTAGTGATGCTGGATGTAAACACACCCACCTCACCAGACAAGGCAAGGCGTGCCTGATGAGGGTGCCAATTTAGTCGCCAACAACCCGACCATGGAATAGGTAGAACTAGTTTACATGATACTAGTATGGAATGTCAACCCTTGTTGGGTTATTTTATGCCAAAGACGTTTTGTTTCATTTATTCATGATGGGTATTCAAATTCTTAATACCCTTTTTTTAAACACATTTTTTCTAATCCATAGATGGGACCCTAACAGGTACTACCACTCCAGGTCAGAGTGGATCTGGGAGTAATGGAGATGAAAGAGTACTATACACCCCCCAGAACTCCAGAACTGGAACCTTGCCATTAGATGCAGTTTAACGTCATACCCAGGACACTAAGACCCTCAGTCACCGCCTTCTAGTACATATATGATAAAAAGGATTGGGAGGTTTCCATAAGGGCAATAGGGTTGGTTTGGTTTGTTTTACGGCATATCAACCTCAGTGGGTCATTTAATGCCAATAAAGTTTTGAAATAAATTAATTCTTAATAGATACACAATTTTTTTCATAAATACATTTTTCTATTTAACCCATAGATGTGACCCTAACAGGTACTACCATTCCGGGTCAGAGTGGACTAGGGAGCAATGGTGATGAAGGGGTGCTCCACATTCCCCAAACCTCCAAAACTGGAAACCTCACCATCAACAACATTCCCAGGATACGTAGACCCTCAGCCACCGCTTCTAGCACCCATATGATGAAAAGGGTTGGGCTTGCCATAAGGGCAATAGGGTTGGAGCAATCATTGATCAGAGGGTGTCTCTCCAACGCCCGTCTAGCCAAAGAAATGACCAAAATGGAGTATTGCATGTCATGGACTGCTCAACCACCTGGGTTCTATCCTTAAGCATCACGGGTCGCCACCCACGGCCAACAGCTGGCCCCATTGGGGGAGTCTTACCCCTCTGCAGAGGTGCAGTCAGTGCATTCTAACGCCCCAGCCGACAGGGCGGTCAATAGGGTTGGGACAATCATATAAGTGCTAGGGCTTGATGTTCTTTGAGCCACTTTTCACTACAGATTTCACTACCTCGTCACTTGAATAATGTTTGCCTCTCAAACACTCTTTCATGGGGCCGATGAATTATTCCAGTGACGAGGAAGAAAAATCTGTAGTGAAGAAGTGGCTCAAAGAACAGTCAACAGAATTTTATGGGGCAGGGATACATGCTCTTATCCAAAGGTGGAACATTGCTATTGAGTGAAATGGTGACTATTTTGAGAAGTAGGGATGTGATCCACAGAGGACCAGCTTCATTTTGATGTATGATACATGTTTCTGTATTGGTAATTATACCTGTCTTTAACAAAATGGAATTACTTTTTGATTTACCTTCGTATTATGCTGCTCACTATGCCACAGAGACATCTACTGGCAGACACGGGCATTAATTACATCTCATGTACCATAACATCAAATAGGAGAATTGTGGCAAGTAAGGAATGTATAAAGAAATATATATCTAAAGTAGGTGGGTTATCTCCCTTGGTTGATATACCACTTTTCAAACCAATCCATCACTAGTCCACAATTGTTGGCGCCAGAAATCAAAAGATAAGTATCTCTCTCTTTTCAACCAACATTTCGAAAACAACAATGTCAAATTGTTGCTGTTACTATATCAGCAGAGAAAACATGAAGAGCAATGCATAAGTATGTTGGCTATTTCCTATAAGTCTAACATAAACAAAGGGGAACCACTCTTGACTGATAAATTATTTATTTATTTTCCCATTAAACTAACCCTAAACCCTAACCTTAAACCCTAACCCAAACCCTGTCTTCTTTTTTCCTAGTAGATCAATAAATAAATAAATGATTCATCAGTCAAGAGTGTTCCCCTTTGATCATGTTAGACTTATAGGAAATAACCAGTATGTTTAACCATGTACTAAGGAAATTCTGTTAAGTGAACTTATATTTCAAATATTTGAAAGGAAAAATTGGTTGATGACTGCCAATTTCTGAATCTTTATAAAAATATATCTAAGGTAGGTGGGTTATCTCCCTTGGTCGATATACCCCTTTTCAAACCAACCAATCACTGGCCTCCATTTTTTGGCACCAGAAATCAAAGATAAGTATCTTCTTCTTTTCCAACCAGCATCTTGAAGGCAACAGACATTTAACTTTGTCCCTGCTACTACGAACAGAAAAAAAATGAAGAGATCTGTTTATAAGTATGAAAACTTTAACATAACAATTTACCAGGAACTTCAGTTAAGTGAACTTATATTTGTTTATATTTATATAATACAATATAGCCGCAAACAGAACAATTTGTTTGCAACTGAAAATATTACAACTGTATTTTCTTTATATTTGAATGTAATAAAATATTCTTCAAAACTCCAAGTTATTTCATGTGCTTCTTGTTACTGACTTATATTTTCACCTTAACCACCATATTTGCAGCCTAAATCACAATGAATGCATAAATTAGCCAGTTTAGCTCAGTCAATAGAGCCTCGGATTAGGAACCTCAAGGTTCCTGTTTTAATACCGCCCCTCGCCAACTCAGCACATGAATAGCACAGGGATCTGTGCAGTAAAGTGAGGAGCTGATGGTGTGTGAGGCACTCCACCTCAGACGCCAAAATAATCTCCTTGGTCTAGCACTATTGAAAAGGGGATAGACTCCTCGACTTTACTTTACTTAAATGGTTAACAATTTTTTTTTTGGTCGTTAAAATCTGACTGCTACCAAAACTATTTTTTTAGCTTGGCGGCACCTGAGAATAAAAAAAAGGCTTAAATCTTTGCATTCACTACCTTTAAATGAACTGCTGCTGCTGCTGCTACTAATGTGTTCTTATAGAAACGGGTTTCCTAGGTGATGAAGAAATTTGCTCACAACCAAATGTGTTGTGCTTCAAATTCTCTCATTTTATAATAAATGAAATATTATTCTCACAAGGCATTTTTAGAGTTGACATTTTTTTTCTCTCTCGCTTTAAATTTAAATTACATAAACTATCACACAAGACATGCTGGACACAACTGGAGAAGACAAATTCTTAAGTGATCCAGAATTGGAACCTCACCATCAGAGTTTAAATCGACATAACTCTGACAATTTTTGGAATTGGAAGCTCACATTTTGGGGATTGTATAATGCTAACATAGTCCACACCTGGAAAAAAATTCTGAAAAATTGAATGGGGTGGGTGACAGTTTTACTTTTTTCTGGACGATTTTTATCTCTCCAAATTTTGTGGGTTGACGAAAAAAGGCGACATTTTATAATCTACTACTAAAAATTTGTTTATAAAAGCATTTTTGCCCATGAAATTCAAAAATAAACAAATATCAAATTATCTTTTTGGTACAAATAAGGTTCAATATATGTGAAATACTAATAGAAAAAAATTGTTGTCGTAGATGCAGTGCCACATCGAGATATTGATCTTGCTATGAAAAAATCAGAAATCATTAGTAACTTAAAATTGGTTGATTTTAAAACTTTTTTGGATTCCTTGGCCAAAAATGCTTTTATAAACTAATTTTTAGGAGTAGGGAAGCTTTAGAACTTATTTTACAGACAAAAATAGATTACAAAAAGTCGCCATTTTTTGTGACCCCCCCCCCTCAACTTTTGAGAGCTAAAAATCGACATAACTCCACCAATTTTTGGAATTGGAAACTCAAATTTTAGGAATCGACTAACTTTAGCATAGTCTACACTTGGACAAAATTTCAGAAAAATTGAAGGGGGTGGGTGACATGGCCTGGATGATTTGACATGGAATTACCCATATAAAAGTATTGAAAACATTTTTTTCAATACTTTTATTTAATATATATACACACATATATGTGCAGTGATATGATAAGAAGCGAACTGGATGTTAATGCATTGAAAGCAGAAATAAAATGACGAAAGTAAGCAATCTGCATATAGGATCGGTGCAGGTATAAAGTAAAAATAGAAATAATAAAAATGTTCATTTTGGACCAATCAAAGGCCTTCGCACTAAACAGAAGTTTTCAAAAAGACCGAATTTGGAGCTAGGTTGGACATATAAAAGGAAGGTTTTTAAAAGAATTTCTCAGAGAGAGAGAGAGACTAACACACGCTTGATGAATTCATGCCACTAAATTGAAAACTATTTGCCTGCAACTGACGGCACAACTTATTTTACCCTCTCTAAAACTTCCACTGCTGATATAGATGCAATACTCCTTCTTACCCTTTCTTCCTTACCCTTTCTTCCTCTACATAACAGAACTTTTAAAAAAGCATATTCTGCTGGACTTTGAACAGTACATTTTTACTACTGTAATTTATTTGTTTTTATACATAGATTACTCGTTAAATTTATGAGTTATTTGTTTTTCTGTTTTTATTTATGTAACCTTATTGTGTGTTTGTTGTAATAACCAATATATATATATATTATATATATATATATATATATATATATACGTTTTTTAAAAAGCGAATGTAATGAAATATTCCAACTCCAGTTTCTTGCCGTGGCAATTCTTCAGGGAATTATTGGTTTACCTTATATATATATATATATATATATATATATATATATATATATATATTTAATTACATTCGCTTTTAAAAAAACGTATATTTAGCCCTTTTTATTGAGCACTTTTTAAATCGATTTTTATTAACCCAGAAGTAAATTTATTTGCTTCGTGGATTAGCAAAGATCTGTTATATATATATATATATATATATATATATATATATGGGTCATTTCCTATAAGTCTAACATAAACAAAGGAGAACCACTCTTGACTAATAAATGATTTATTCATTTATTGATCTACTAGGAAAAAAGAAGACAGGGTTAGGGTTAGGGTTTAGGTTAGTTTAATGGGAAAATAAATAATTTTTCAGTCAAGAGTGGTTCCCCTTTGTTTATGTTAGACTTATAGGAAATAGCCTATGTATGTATGTATGTATGTATGTATGTATGTATAAAAGTATTGAAAAAAATGTTGAAATACAATTTTTATAAAAATAAAAATAAAACATGCATTTTTTTTAGACCAATTCAAATAAAAACACGTGTGTTTCTGCACTTTTTTTTTTTTTATCTGTGAGTTTAAAAACAAATTTATCTTTTATGATTTTAACGAAAAATATAAAAAATGCTTACAGGTTCTTTTTGAAAAATTCCGTTCAGTAAATATAAGATCAATATGAGTAAATAATTTATTCAAAACAATAAAGTCCGGTCGCCAAGAGGAAAGAAAATAAAAAATGCTAGTGTAAGGGAGATAACTCTTTCTCACTGGTCATCAAATTGCTCAAAGAAAAATAAGACAGAAAATTTCCCTAATTTTGTTTGGTTGGTTGGTTGGTTGGCTGGCTGGTTAGTTGGTTGGTTGGTTGGTTGGTTGGTTGGTTTTTATGCCATGTCAACCCTTGTTGGGTTATTTTTTTATGCTGAAGACATTTTGTTTTATTTATTTCTGGTTAGTTGGTTAGATTTTTACAACATGTCAATCCTTGTTGGGTTATTCTATTTTGTTTTATTTTTTTTTAAATACATTTTATTATTTTCTATTTTATCATTTTATTTATTTTTTTCTATTTGACCCATAGATAGGACCCTAACAGATACTTCTACTCCGGTTAAGGACACCAAGTTTTTTTTAAAAAGGTTTTTTCCAAAATTTCTTGGGTGAAAACGGTCATTTATTTTCATTAGGGCAATGTGTTGTTAAGAAACTGAGTCTTTTATCAACACAATGTCTCTTACCCTTTCGTTTGAGTTGTGGAAGGAGGAGGCTAACTCAGTCAATGAAAGGGAGTGAGTCTTTCCTCTTGCCTTTTTCCTACTTTCAATCAACACATGGTTATAATTAAAAGTGATAGTGACACTTGTATGTTTTATTATTTGAACTCGGTCAGTAATAGTCTTTTTTCCTTTCTTTATAACATTTTTTTTTAGATATGTATTATATGTATTTAGTTGATAATAAAGAAATTAATGATAGCGATATTCATTTTGTTCTCTTGATATAGAAGAAGGATTTAAAGACACTTGTCAAGTGCAACCCTAATGACAGACATATGTAATCCACATGGCCCTCATAACATACATATGTAATCCACATGGCCCTCATAACATACATATGTAATCCATGCGGCCCTCATAACATACATATGTAATCCCTGTGGCCCTCATAACATACATATGTAATCCATATGGCCCTCATAACATACATATCTAATCCATATAATCCATGGCCCTTATAACATACATATGTAATCCATGTGGCCCTCATAACATACATATGTAATCAATGCGGCCCTCATAACATACATATGTAATCCATGCAGCCCTCATAACATACATATGTAATCCATGCGGCCCTCATAACATACATATGTAATCCCCGTGGCCCTCATAACATACATATGTAATCATGCGGCCCTCATAACATACATATGTAATCCATACTGCCCTCATAACATACATATGTAATCCATGCAGCCCTAGGAAACTATTCAGTTTGACATGCCGGGTATAGGGTATCCGACATGCTATGCATTCTGGGTAATTTACTTGTTTTGTAAACTCTTCTTAAGTTCTGACATCTTTTTCTATCATAATTCTCTCAACTTCATCTTTCATCGTTTATTGGATGTTGTTCTTTCAGAGTTCTCTATTGGCTGAGGTGGGGGTTCTTCCATTGGGGGGTTTGTCTGCTTCTCTTCTGCTTTTTAGTCATAGAAACAACACAGAGGCATATTTTTGTGTATAAAATTTTATTACCCCAGCTTGCTTATTTCCTGATACATTCTTTGCCGACACGCATGTAATGAACAGACACATGACTACATCTTCCTGAATCAAGAAAATGAATCCTAATAAGATCTCATATAGAATATTGTCCCAGTGGCTAGACAGTGAAATTGGAATGTAAAATTGAGATTGGAGGTCATACAAACAAGAGTGACAAAAGTAATAAAAAGAGCAAAAGATTACAGTTACAGGGAGAGATTGGAGAAATTAGGATTAACTATTTTATTAGAAAGAACAATGAGAGGTGATCTCATTGAAACTTTCAAAATAATTCATTGAATTTCTTATTATTCTAGTCATTTAAAAAAAATAATATTTCTCCTCAAACTGGAAATTTACTGTCATGGCAGATTTTTTTAAAAATTAAGTTCAATTGGATTTTTTTGCTAAAAGAGTAAAATATTTTTTTGAAAGAAATTGTCTAATCAGATAAAAAATAGCAATAGTGTAACAAATTTAAAAACTGAATTGGATGATTTCAGAAAATAATAGTTGTTACGATTCGTGTAGCCATTTTAGGGCTGTAGTTGTAAGTAGCTTTGCAGTGGGGATCCCTTGGGACATAAAGTTTAATCTTTTCTTGAAGTAGAAAGATGTAGTATCACTGATCCATCCTTAAAATAGGATTGGTTGGTTGGTTTATTGATTTTAACGGCATATCAACCCATTTAGGGTTATGTCATGCCTAACGGTTAGGAAGTAATATATGTTGTATATTCATATTTATACTTTTTAATAATTGGTTTTAACAATGTGTTAGCACCATTGGGAATCATGTTGTATGGTATTGATTAAGTTCATGTCTCTATTCTATGGTATAATTTTATTTACCTCAAAAAAGACAATGTCCTCCATGTTGACATTTTCGAATAGATCTTTCATATTGTTTGCTTTAAAATAACGGTTTCTGATGTGAACAAAAACCCTGCATTCCATGAATAAATGTTTAACAGTCAAAGGTGTTTGACATGTTTCACATTGTGGTTGTTGTTTTTGTTTGAGTATATAGGAGTGCGTTAGTCTTTTGTGACCAATGTGTAATCGGGACACAATGACTTGTTCCTTTCTAGACTTTCTTAAAGCTGATCACCAGTCTCCCAACGTGGGTTTAAAGTAGGAGTTGTATCCTGTCTTGAAGTAGAGTGTTGTATAATCCTCGTCTGTTGGTCTGTGCTTCCAGTGAGTAATTTTAGGACAATCTATCAATGCCTTTAAATAGTAAATTAAATATGTGTTTGGGCGTTTTTGATTGGCCGATTCAGCCAACGCTGTTTTGGAACAGTCTATAAATATAAGTCGTGGTCATTAGCATACCTTATATCCCCCCAAAAAGACTCCAACAATAGTAAGAAAAAGAATTTAAGAATTGGAAACTATCAGATTACTTACTTAACAGAATTTGGAACAGTCTATAAATATAAGTTGTGGTCATTAGCATACCTTATATCCCCCCAAAAAGACTCCAACAATAGTAAGAAAAAGAATTTAAGAATTGGAAACTATCAGATTGCTTACTTAACAGAATTTGGAACAGTCTATAAATATAAGTTGTGGTCATTAGCATACCTTATATCCCCCCAAAAAGACTCCAACAATAGTAAGAAAAAGAATTTAAGAATTGGAAACTATCAGATTGCTTACTTAACAGAATTTGGAACAGTCTATAAATATAAGTTGTGGTCATTAGCATACCTTATATCCCCCCAAAAAGACTCCAACAATAGTAAGAAAAAGAATTTAAGAATTGGAAACTATCAGATTGCTTACTTAACAGAATTTGGAACAGTCTATAAATATAAGTTGTGGTCATTAGCATACCTTATATCCCCTCAAAAAGACTCCAACAATAGTAAGAAAAAGAATTTAAGAATTGGAAAATATCAGATTACTTACTTAACAGAATTTGGAACAGTCTATAAATATAAGTCGTGGTCATTAGCATACCTTATATCCCCCCAAAAAGACTCCAACAATAGTAAGAAAAAGAATTTAAGAATTGGAAACTATCAGATTACTTACTTAACAGAATTTGGAACAGTCTATAAATATAAGTTGTGGTCATTAGCATACCTTATATCCCCCCAAAAAGACTCCAACAATAGTAAGAAAAAGAATTTAAGAATTGGAAAATATCAGATTACTTACTTAACAGAATTTGGTGTGCATATATTGTATGGATTTTGTTCAGTTCAAAGATTATTTTTATCTTTTATTTATTTACTTTTTTTCATTTTTCTATTTTTTAAAGGTTGATGTGAGAAAATAGTAATGTAAGGGACTAAATGGAGTCGTCTCCCTTGTCACAGGGTTTGGGTAATCTCCTGCGTCAGGAGTACCTTTTTGGTCATGTGACGCAGGAACCCAAGATCATTCTCTTTGCCGAAGCTGACTGGACGAGTACTGACGTGTTGGTCACCTCTCTCCAGCCCACACATGGCGTATACCATACGGTACAGGCCCCACATACAGTAAGTGGTTTCCACCTATTCCGTCTCTCTTACACTGCTATGTATGTTTGGACACTTGTGTCTCTGTATAGCCTGGGGAACCTTGTTCCCCTATATTTGTAAATTAAACGTTGTATGAATGTAATTAACGTGTTTGTTGTTATCCAACTGAAATATTGTTGGGGTACTTTTCCTTTAAGTGACCCAATGCTTTATAAGAACCGGAGTTCGTACTCTGTGAACCTCTTATAGTAAAAAGGAGAGATGATCAAGGAGGCATAACAAACAAATAATAATAATAATAATGCCTAAACGAATAGTCAAAAACTTTCTGATTATTCTTACATTTACTAATCAATTTCTATTTCTACGCAAACAAGAATAGTTTGCCAGGGGTGATGACCAATAGGGACAGTTGGAAAGAGAGATTCATAGGTTATTTCCTATAAGTCCAACATAAACAAAGGGGAACCACTCTTGACTGATAAATTATTTATTTTCCCATTAAACTAACCCTAAACCCTAACTCTAACCCCGTCTTCTTTTTTCCTAGTAGATCAATAAATAAATAAATAATTTAACAGTCAAGAGTGGTTCCCCTTTGTTTATGTTAGACTTATAGGAAATAACCGAGTCCTGGGTATCTGTGCAGTAAGCACAACCTTATGATGATCATATTTTTTTAATTCTTCTTTTTTCTTAAGGTTTATGTGAGAAGAAAGTAAAAAGGGAGATGCCCAAGGAGACATATCAATATAATAATAATATGGGACTGAGATAAAGACGGATCGCCTGATCCCAGCCAGAAGACCAGACCTATTATTGATTAACAAGAAAAAGAGAACTTGTCAACTAGTAGAATTTGCAGTTCCAGCAGATCACAGGTTGAAGATGAAAGAAAACAAAGCGATAGACAAATACCTGGACCTTGCTAGAGAACTGAAAAATCTGTGAAATATGAGGGTGAAGTTGATATCAATTGTAGTTGGTTCACCTGGAATAATCCCCAAAAGTTTAGAAAAGGGACTAGAGGAATTGGAAATCAGACGAAGAAGAATTGAGACCATCCAGACAACAGCATTGTTGAAATCAATTAGAATACTCAGAAGAATCCTGAAGACCTGAGGAGACTTGTCACTTAGATTCAAGTGAAAGACCATCAGCTGATGCTGCTGTGAATAACTCACAACAAGTGAGATAATAATAATAATAATAATAATAATAATAATAATAATAATAATAATAATAATGGAGATTGTCTTTATTTGTCTGTAACCGAAACTATGTCACTGCTTACATCACAATACCGAAAATCATTAAAGGTAATTTATGAGGAAGTGCGTCCCGGTCTCCTGCCTCAAAAATTGCTACCTGGTGACTATCAAAATAACAACCCCAGCTCGTCGTAATTCTTGTTTATTTATCGTAATTTGTCGTAATTCTTGTTTAGATATGAAGATGGATATATAGTTTGGAATAGACTGAGATAGATAGATAGATAGATAGATAGATAGATAGATAAACAAACAAAATAATATAGATAGATATGAACAAATGGAGATAGATAGATATTTTCGACAAGTAAATGTATTTGGGGAGGGGGTTGCTTCTTTTTCTGTCGTAATTCTTGTTTATTTAAACTAAAAACAAGACATTAAACAAACATGAATAAAAGAAAATCTTCGTATTTAAAGTAATATAGATAAATATGAACAAATTGAGATAGATAGATAGATATGAAGATGGATAGTTTTGAATAGACTGAGCTGGGTCGTTATTTTAATAGTCACCGGGTAGCAATTTTTGAGGCAGGAGACCGGGACGCACTTCCTCATAAATTACCTCATTAAAACATAGAATAAAGAACAACACTGTAATCAGTTTTTAAAATTATTTTTTACTCTCACCCTTTTTTCAGTAACAAGAGGTTAACTAAAAAGTTTACAAATAAACAAATAACTGTGATTTTGTTAAAAATTTGTGTAGAATATTCAAAATAATCATTTAATTAAAAATTAATAGATGCACACAAAATTTTATTTGAGGGGGACAGAACTAAGTTTCCATTTCAAATGGTTTTATTTCTTTTTTCTTTTTTTACTCCTTTAATAAAGTTGATGATTTTACTTACTTATGATAGAAACCATCTGACATTGAATTTTAGACTCTCACCCACCTCAGACAATATCTTTCCAAAATTAATTTTTATACTGCCCTTATGGCGTTATTTTCTTTACCTGTAATAATAATAATAATAATAATAATAATATCACATGACAAAAAAAAAGCTATTGAAATCTTTTTAAAAAGTTTGCTTTCCTTTTCTTTTTTCTTTTTCTTTTTCCTAAAAGAACAATTTTTCTTGATTCATGAATTCCTCTTCAAAAATAAAATCTAAAATAAAATTTGCAACTTTTGTGCTTCACAAAAAACTCAAAATAGAAATCAATAATTTTTGTTTTCATACAAAAATTTCCAACATCTTTTTTACGATTTATCATCGTCTTAAGAAATAATCGTATTATTTTCAATTTAGAAAGCTAAACTTTCTCTTTTTGTTTATTTGTATTTAGTTGAAGTCAGCAAAAATCAAGACAAAGATTTTTTAAAAAAGCATTAAAAAAACAAAAACCAGTTAGATAGAAAAAGAATGAACAAAAAAGAATCTTACTAATGTTTCTAAAAAATAACAAAATGGCCGACCTCAAGGGGAATTTTCATCGAAACCAACAAAAACAAAACAGGTTTGATTATTTGTATTTTTTGGACTATTGTCATCATCTTTATTGTTATATACACAACATTTCGGCTGATGTGTCTTCTGGCATTCTTCAGGTGTTTCTTGTCGAACTCGAGAACCTTCTTGAAATCGGAAACTTTACTTGTCAAACTCAGGAGCCTTCATGTCGTAATCAGGAGCCCTCATAGAACTTTGAACTGAACCCTTTATTCAATCCATGGGGGTAGACTGTTCTCATTCAATAACACTTGTACACCCGGTCATGGTTAATGGAATGAGAACAGTCTACCTCTGTGGATTGAATAAAGGGTTCAGTTTGAAGTTCTGTGAAGGCTCTTGATTACAACATGAAGGTTCATGAGTTCAAAGAGAAGGTCCCCGAGTTCAACTAGAAAAACTTAAAGAAAGCTGGAGAGCATATTGATTGAAACGTATATATATATATATATATATATATATATATATATATATATATAATATATATATATTTAATAATAGTTTACAATACATTTAAGAGTTTGTTGTACCAATGGTTTTGGAGCTTCACCTTTAGGTGATAGGTCATCATCAGAAACGTCCATTTTTGAAAATATTTGGACAGTTTTTATCCCACGTGACTCGTGTCTATGTGACCCGTTTTCCGTTCTTCCCTTTCCTTTCATCAATCACCGGCGTCCCTATTTGTCGTCATTGAGTTTCGTGTTTCATTTTTGTGTACTTATGATAATTTAAAATTTTTCCCGTTTTATTTATTTTTTATTTTTTTATCTTTTTATTTTTTAATTTATTTTTTTATGTATTTTATTATTTTTCTTTTTTCTTGACATGTGGGTATTTGCTTTTGTTTTTTCACTTTGCCGCCTCACTTGTGGCCGCTTATGTATCTTTTTATATTTGAGTGTGTGTCTATTTATATGTGAATTCCTAATTATGGCGGTCTGAGATTTTGGTTAGTCCAAGCCCATATCATAAATTTTTTTCTGTGTGGGCATGCCCTAAAAATTTCTGATTTATTATTCAGAAAAATGTGTTCCGAGCTTATGCCTCGCAGAATTTGCAATTTTTCTGTGGTGCACAATGAGCATTTCATTGACCGGTTTATGTATGGCTTCGTTTGGTCCAGTATTTTCCATTCTATGTTAAATGGTTTTTCCTGTTTTTTGTATTCTCATACTTTGTTGGATAGTGCTGTCGCGTTCCTTTTGTTTTTGTGTCTGAAGGATGCTATATGGTTGTAGTAGCGTTGTTTAAATTTACCTGGCACCATCCCTACGTAGCTTTCGCTGGTCGCCGGTTGGTTTGTGTTGTTTGTCCCAATTGTTGCTTGGTATATTATGGATTCTATGTTGCACCCTCGTTGTAATGGACAGTCTTCCTTACTTCTACATGTACATGTTGGGTTTTCCCTGGGCTTGATGTTGGCTGTAATCTTTGCCTTCATCGGCTGACTGCAGGAGTAACTTGTTTTGACTGTATTTTTGTTAAAAATCTTGTGGTATCTGTGTCTAGGTGGGAAATGTTTTTTCACTAGTTCTAAAAATTTCTTGCCTATATTCGTTCTGATGTTGGGTGCATATGGTGGTGTGAACCAGATCATTTTCCTGTTTCTGATTGTGGTTGGTATGGGGTTTTCGCTATCTATGTATTTTATTTGGTCCTTAAATCCGCTCTCCTTTAATGCTTTATTGTAGTATGGGGCTGCTTTATTAAATATTTCTTTATTGGTTGATAGGTTTAAGATTCTGCGGCTAATGTTGTGGACTAGGTTTTTGAATATTATGGGTGGGTGGCATGATCTCGTGTTTATGTATTTTAATTTTTGGTATGGTTTGTATGTTCCGCTATCTAGGTTTAGGTTAACGTCTAGGAAGTTTACATTTGTAAGGTTTGTGTCTATTGTGGTTTTAAGGCCCATATATATATATATATATATATATATATATATATATATATATATATATATATAACAATAAAGATGAGAATAATAGTAAAGAAAATCCAAATAATACCCAAAACAAGAAATCTATACACACATGCACAAAAAATATTTTCCAAAAAATTCAGTTTTATTTCTAAAGATGAAAATCACAGATTTTAGAAGAAACTAGTTAAATATCATACTTTTCCTCATCCTCTCCTCCCACATCTATTCCTTCCCCAAATTCTTCCTCTTCTACTTTTACTTCTGGCTCTGCTTCTTCTTCCTCCTCTTCTTCTTCATGGACTGCGTATTTCTCACACATTTCACGCAATGCTCCAATCACTTTTTCCAGACTTGTCTGCAATCTCGGATATTCTTGGTTCAATTGTTCAATAATGGCCATCAAAGTTTGAATTTGATTCACTTGTTTTTTAAACTCTGAATGTCTTGAATCTTTTCTTTTGAAAAGAAGTTTGTATTTGTCGTCTTTGACTTGTTGGAAACTTTTGTTTTTCTGTTGCTCATTCACCAAAAATAACAAACTCTGTTCAAATACAAAAACAAACACATCAAATATTGAATTGAAATGGTCAAAGGTCAAATTAACAGACGTGAATTAATAATAATCAACATATTAATACTTATGCTCCTTAACTCTTAACATCCTGTTGAGAATTTTTAAAGCCCAGAGCCCCATTCCTAAAAGGATTTATCTATAAATGGCTAAAAATGGCCTTTTCATTTAAAGTTACCTGTTATTTCCCTTTAATTTAAAACTTCTAAATATGTTTAATATTAGATTTAAAGAAAGGCTATCATTTGAGGCAGATTAGGAAAATAAATGTGACTTCCGACCGGGCGGAATGAGGTGGTATAGGATGTTAAGAGTTAATTGGATGATCGTTATCAAAGGAATAGTGAAATATCTATCCTACCCAGTTCTCCCTTTCTGGCTTTAAAGATGCACAAAGTACACACCGAATGATCTTCAAAAATATTCTAATCTACTAATTCAAAATTGGTGACACAGAATTTTCAGATTATCAAGTTTAACTTTTCCAGGCAGTGAATTTATAAGATCTGCCATTTTCTCTTCTAGATTATCCAATTATGATAATTTTGAAAACTGAATCAATTTATATATCAATACTCATACTCGTACAGCCATTATCATCTTGCAACGCCTTCTGGTTAAAAATGAGACTGTCCAAATCATCCAAGATGAAATGCAAAAAGTAAAAATTTTCTGATTATCTGGTGTTGCTTATCAGCCAAATTCTTATTTCTTTGAGTGTCGTCACCTCAGCTAAATAGTGGACCATTTCGTTTTTATTATAAAGAAAGGGAAGAAAAAGGACATGCTACACAGAAAGAATATGATAAGAAAGAAAGAATGAAAGAAAGAAAGAATGAAAGAAAGAAAGAATGAAAGAAAGAGAGTAGGAGAAAGATAGAGAGAGCGGATGAGTGCATGGAAGCGATAACGCTAATCTGTTTCAATCAAACATAATAAAAAGATGAAAAGAGGGAAAGAAAAAAAAACAAGAGTGAGAGAGAGTTAAATCAAGATTATCATACGTTTTATATATTGAACTATTTCGCAATAGCTCTTAAATAAACATATAAAATGTTGTAATAATTAAATTATCATACTGTGGTATATCCATACGTCCAGCTAGCGCTGATTATTGTATTTACATAGAAATCTACATTTTGACTTTTGGAGCTGATTTGCATATAAGTGGATATGAATGCAAATAAATTTTTGAAAATTTTGCATAGACATTTTAAGTCATAAAAGTCAACAAAGCCTCATGTTGCATAAGCATAGGCATAGCATATCCTTTTTGTAAGGAAGTGTAGTGTAGATTTTAAGAATAACAGTAAACAGTGGAAAATTACAGTGAATTTAAATTGAACAAAGGGTTCATCTGAAATGGGGCCCTCATTGGATTAAAGAGTCATGTGATCAGGTGAGTCTTGTAAAGTAGATTATATATATATATATATATATATATATATATATATATGAGGAAAAGGAGATTGGAATGAATCCGACAGAATGAGGTAAAATAAGGAATGAAAGAATAAAACTCAGACAAAAATGTGTAGTATATTTCCAGCAAAGTATACTACACATTTTTGTCTGAGTTTTGTTCTTTCATTCCTTATTTTACCTCATTCTGTCGGATTCATTCCAATCCCCTTTTCCTCATATATATATATATATATATATATATATATATATATACCATCTCCTCCGCACAAGCAGGATGCGACACAAAGTCAATTTCTTAAACAGAGTTTAACAGGTTTGAATTCAGAGTTTTCCTTCTCCTAGACTGGTTACCTATCCATGGTTAAAGAGTCCAGTCTGCCCTGCTATTTACCCATAGCTGGAGGGAGAATTGGATTCATATCTTTCCCAAGGGTATTAGCGCTATGCGAATTCCAAACAGCTACTGCCAGGAATTGAACTCGGGTCGACGAGTCCATTTCCTACGACTCTAACCATTAGACCACACGCCTCTATGTAAAGTAGATTATAGTTTAGAAGAATTGAAACCATGTGACCATTTTGGGCAGATGTATATTTTATCTCCATTGCTGACTTTTTCTCCATTTGTGTGATTAATAGATATTCATAATTAAAACAAGAGAAGATGGAACACAGAGAAACAGACAACCCACATGAAAAAGATATCCAACTTGATATGAAAAACACAGAGAAATCCGATGAAAGAGAATCGGTGAATTTAGGAAGAAGACATTAGAGCCCCATTTGAACAATGGGGGTGGAGGGATGTTGCACTTACACAATCCTGTGTTTCATTAAAAACTGTTAATCCAATATATTGAGAATTGGCTCCAACTTTTTTAGACATCTAGACATGAGCATTTTATTATAAAAGTTTCTCAGCTATGTCTTCATTTAAATTTTGAATTTTAGGATTTAAAAAATTTTTAAATTGAGTCTCAGTACTTTTTGATCACAGTACATGCATGCGTGTTAGTTTTGTTGTATACCCAACAGAGAGTGAGAGTTCAGAGAGAGAGAGAGAGAGAGAGAGAGAGAAGAGAGAGAGAGAGAGAGGATGATCTTACATTTTAGTTTTGTTGTATACCCAACATCGGGTATACAATAGAGAGTGAGAGTTCAGAGAGAGAGAGAGAGAGAGAGAGAGAGAGAGAGAGATTAGGGAGAGGATGATCTTACTTGATTCTCGTTAACTTTATAACTCTCTTGCTCTGGTTATCTGTTGCTGTCTAGTTGAGTT
>CM042160.1:70589389-70732462 GCA_023376005.1 Doryteuthis pealeii | reverse complement strand
TTATATAATCATAGTAGCCACAAATAGGTCATGTGACTCAGTTTTAGGCCTATTGAAGAAAAACGTAATTTTTTAACTTTTTTTTTAAAATCTCGCAAAAAAAAATAACGAACATAAAGGAGTTGTTACAAAGAAAAAACAGTTTAATTCAAAAGATCAAATATCCCGATTGAGGAAAAATTACTCACCATTTCTTTGGAAAATAGTAAAGACAGTCGTTTTTACAACAGGGTTAATTTCTTTATTGATTTTTTTTTAAGCAGAGATTCTGGTATTCAGGTTCTTTTACTTAAAGCTCTGCCATCGAAAGCTATAAATTTCTGATATAAATACAGACTTCTTATCTTTGATAGAAAAAGTAAAAAATCTTTTTGTTGGTCATTTTTTCCATATTTCATAAAATAAAATGCGGCGGTAGAACCGTGTAAAAAAGAATTATCCCCTAATATATTTTAGAAAAAAACTATCTTCAGCTATTTTTCATCCAAAGATTAAGCAATTGTGGACATTTTCGCGAAAATCGGACCATTATTGATTTTCAAGATTTTTTAAAATAAGTCCGTAGCCATAACTTGTTTTTGGCTACGCTAAAATTTCAATTGATTTAAAGGCGGTCAAAATGTATAACAATTGTTTTTTCGTTCATAATGTTTCATATTTTCCGTAATGCTGAAAAAATTTTTTTTAAATCCCTCAGGAGTTTTTTTAATGTTCTTCTTTCGAATAGAACAAGAAGTTTCAAAAGATAATATTAACTTTATTGCAAGTTTCATTGTGTTAAATAGGTGGGGGGGGGGTTTCAACTGGAAAATTGGTGGTACTATAAATCTATGGAGGTATTAATGATTGTTTTAGTATGCTTAGAGAATAGTGCATAAAGTAATAACTGAAATGAAGAGGCTCAACAAACCACATGTGTCTAGATAACAAAGGACTTTAATCTGTACTAAAGGTTTTGGGGTAACAGCAGGCAGCAGGGGCAGGGCGAGTATAATAATCAGCATCGCAGCTGAAAGGTAGGTCTCCTCAGGTTGGGCCCAGACCGTAGTGGTACTGCAGCAGTGTCCTTGCTGTGATGTATTAACACTCGTTCTAAAAGTAGGGACCGTTATCATCTTGCAAACCCTCTGGTTCAAAATGAGAACTGTCCAACTCAACTAAACAATGGACCATCCGCTGTTATTATAATGAAAGAAAGGGAAGAAAAAAGGACATGCTACACAAAAATAATATAAGAAAGAAAGAAAACAAAGAAAAGAATAGTAGGGGAAAGATAGAGAGAGGGGTGAGTGCAAAGAAGCGATAACGTTAATACTGTTTCAATCAAGCATAAGGAAAAGATGAAAAGAAGAAAGAAAGAAAAAAAAAGTCGAAATAGTTAAATCAAGATTATTATACTTTTTACATATTGAACTATTTGCAATAGCTCTTAATAATTGAATTATCATAACTGCGTTATATCCACAGAGCCCACTTGTACATAATAAATCTTGAAAATTTCAGATCAACAACTTTTTTATTTTAAACTAATAAAGTGGCTACCAGCATCGCCTGGGTAGGGGGGGGGATATGATCGTGGTAGATGTGTGGATTTTGTTTACTGTGTGTGATTTTTCTACAAGTGCTGGATCGAGAGATTTATTGTAGAAGAATTCAATGCTGATTTCTATGGTATAGTTTTAATTTCTAAATAGTGCTTAGAATAATCAGAATCTTTCTAGTCTTGTATTGGTCGACAAGAAACAGATCTGGTGAGATTTAAAGAGTTTACTTTGTGTGTTATCTTGGTGTTATTTTCATCATGGGGGACATATAGTATATTATATATATATATTGATAATATATATACACACACCAACTGTGCTTTTATTGTATTGGATTAGTATTTTTTTATCATGAAGACTTTTGGTTGAATGAAAGAAAAGTAAATTGTGTTTAATTTAATATTTTCTTTTTTCAGACAAAAATCAAAACAAATTGTGAAAATCCCGATTTGAGAGCGAATCTTTCCAATATGTAGAAATGATATCATAAATTACTAAATCGTGTGAATCCAAAGACAAAATGGCTGAACATTCGGAACAATAATATTTTGGTGGAAAATAATTTCTTCTTCTCTACAGGTAGACAAAAAAAAAAAAGAAAAGTTTTTGCCTTTATTTTCTAATACAAATTTTTTCATTCAGATTATCTTTGGGAAAAAATAATGTTTCTATCTTTTTTTAAATGATGAATAAAAAAAAATTTCTCAAATATCAGTGGAATTTAATTCTTCAAAAATTGAGTCTAATAATTCCAATGGATTTTGATTGTCGTGCAATTTGTAAATTGGAATTAATGGCGCGTTACATTCAAAACAGAAGATTTTTTTCAATTTTGATACGTGGAATTATTTTGGTGAGAGAATACAGAATTGAACATTATATTCAAAATATTTTGAATTATTAATTAGTCTATTTTGTCTTTCTTGTCTATGTGTGTGTGTGTGTGTGTTTTGTGTCTGTGTCTTGTATGTGTGTATGCACGTGTTTTGTGTGGTTTGTGCTTATAATGTGTGCATTGCATAGCTGTGGATTTGGTGTGTGTGTTTCTGCATGTGTGTGTGCTTCTGTGTGTGTGTGTGTGGTGTGTGTGTGTGCTCCTTCTGTGTGTGTGAGTGTGTTTATGTATTTGTGTTTGTGCATATGTTTGTGCCTGCATGTGTGCACATGATGTGTGTTTGTGTGTGCTTGTGTGTGTTTGTGCATATGTTTGTGTATACGTGTTATGCACACATGCTGTGTGTATATGTATGTGTGACTTGACTATAAATATTTTCCTACTTTATTCACTCAGTGGATTGATTTTCATATCACTCAAAATGTTTTTTTCATATTAAAAGATATGTTTTTCTTTTCTTCTTCTGCTGCTGCTGCTGCTAAAAAGGCAAACTTTTATTCTTCACATCCATTTTAACCTTTTGTATTCCAAAGTGATGTTTAATGAACAAATAGGTAATTAAAGAATATTTGACATCTCAATGTTTTTTCTGTGCATTTCTTTTTCTTTCTTTTTTTATGTTGTTGTAGCAGCGAAAATGGAATTTGTTGATCTGAAGAGAAACTACAAATCAGAAACTGAAAAGAACAATTTTAAACCAAAACTTGTGGAAACTGGAAGTAAGTTCATTTCTTTTCTTTAATCGTTTAATTGCATTGATGTTGTTTTTGAAAATTATTTAGTTTATTACAACTGTACATGGGTGCTTTCCCTTCAAACATTGGCATTTAGATGTGTGTAATTTCTGTTCTATTTTTAACTCTTGGCCTACTTTAAGCTGCTCACAGCAGCTCTCCCACACCACACCCAAGCAAAGTACAAAAATGGTGGTTAGTTCATTATAATTGAGCAGAAGGACTCAGATTATAATAATAATGGGACTTTATTTGAATAGAATGAGTTCTGTAGCGAATAGATAGTGAACTTTGAAATATCCATCATACAGGTGAAAAATACCAGGGAAATTTGGTAGCAGTCATGGAGGAAATTTAGTCAGGCAAAGAGTTAAACGTAATGCAACATTTTATTCATTTATATTATCTATTTCATGTGTTTAAAAAGCAAGACTCTCTCTCTCTCTCTCTCATCTCCTCTCTCTCTCTCTCTCTCTCTCTCTCTCTCTCTCTCACCAAGTGGCAAAGAAGAGAGAGTTTTCCCACTCTCTCTATAACAAGGTCTATCAAATTTGCTGCTAATTTCCAACACTTCAATATTATGTCAACTAGCAGGACCTGTGGATTTATCACAGTATTATTATTTAATTATTATATTTGGTATATTTTATTCAAGAGCTATTGCAAAATAGTTCAATAGGTATTAAGTATAATCTTCATCTCAACCTCTCTCTCACTCTTTTTTTCTTCTTTCTTTCCTTCTTTTTATCTTTTCATTATGTCCGATTGAAATGGATTAGCATTATCGCTTCCGTGCTCTCGGCCCTCTCTCTATCTTTCCCCTATTCTCTTTATTTCTTTATTTCTATTATATTTTTTCTGTGTAGCTTTGTCCTTTTTTTTTTTTCTTTCTTTTATAATAAACGGAATGGTCCATTATTTAGCTGAGGTGACAGCATTCATAGAAATAAGCATTCAGCGGATAAGCAACGCCAAATAATCAGAAGTTATGTTTTTGCATTTCATCTTGGATTGTCTCCTTTTTAAACCAGAGGGTGTTGCATAGATGACAGTGGTTGTACAATTAAGGAACATGAGTTTTAATATAAAGAGCTTTGTTTTTATTATTTGTTTATGTTGTGTTGTTGTTTTTTTTTTGGGGGGGGGGTATTTTTTTCAACCATGGTGAAAAGAAGCTTTGGTAGAAGAAACGAATAGGTTTCTGGTTATTAATACAAAAAAAGGGAATTATCTCCTTTCATCATGAAGGTGAACCAATTTTAGTTTTTATTATAAAGAAAGATGGAATTGAAAGAAAGGGAGAAAAAAAGGAGAATCAATGCATTCACTGTCTTTTTGATCAATTTTCTTCTTTGATTGTAAAAATCAAGGCAAAAGCAAGAAGTAAATAATTACTTTTTCAGGAAAAGAAATAATGACTATTACTCCCAGGTCCACTCTGATCTGGAGTGTAGTATCTGTTAGGGGGTCCCATCGAATAGAATAAAAGAGTTTTAAAAGTGTTTAAAAAAAAAATTGAGTTTTAAAAATTGTGGGGTAATTTTTCAAATGCTGTCATCCCAGCTCTAAGAAACTAGATGGCGCCTGCAGAAAAAGTGACCCGTGCTAGTTATGAACTGGTATAGTGGTTTGAAGGTGTTTTTTATTGACAAATTAAATGTGATAAGAAAGTGATATTTACAGCCCCTTCCCCAGGTTTTTTATCGACAAGTAAATGTAATATTTTAAACCCCTCCCCTTTAAAATATCTTTTTTTTATATATATTTTTATTTTATTTTAATTCAAAACAAATGTCTCGTTTTTTAAATAAAATACGACCGAATTTTGAAAATAAAAACAATCAATACATTAAACAAATACAATAAAAATTTGTTGATAAAAACACCTCAAACCGCTATACGGTTCATAACTAGCATGGGTCACTTTTTCAGTAGCCACCACCTAGCATATTTTAGGGCAGAAAGGCTGGGACGACAGCATCCTAAAAATTACCAAATTGAGTAGCTATCAAGAATGAATAAAACAAAACATCTTTGAAAAAGAAATTCTTTTTGTCTATTTGTTGCTTTGTAATTGGAAGCCAGAAAATTTGAATTTCAGTTTGTCATTGTTTTTACTTTTCTCCCCGTGACAGATCAATGAATTTAGTTTGTCATTGAAATGTGAGACATTATTTTATTTACGTATGATGTTTTTTTTTTATCTTGGAAGTGAGACATTCATCGAGAAATTAAAAAAAAAAAAATCTTCTTCTTTGATTTCAGTCAGCAGATCATGTTATGGGAACGCAAGATTCAACTGCTGAAGGAAACACGTGCGGCAGTTGATACGGATTTTGATCAGGGAGAGATCAAAGCCATGAAATCGGAAATCCATCGAATGGAAGTTCGATTAGCTCAGCTGACGCGACAGCAGAATTCGATGATTCAAGAAACAGAGAGATTTTTTCTGAGGTAAAAGAAATTTGTTTTTAATTCTCTTGTTGTTCTTTTCTGGTATTTTGGGGGAGAAAATAAGAATGATACTCAGCTTTGTGGGTGGAAGGGGTAATGCGCATGTGCACTAAAAGTGGTAGGGTCAAAGTCAGTCTCTGATGTATGAAGTGCTCCTAAAGACAAAAAGCTGAGCAATTTTTGTCCTCACCTCATGTACGTATGAGGGACTCTAGGTGTTTAAATTTGTATCTCACATCAGAACCTGCTGTGGGGAATAGATAATTAAATTTTTTTTAATTGTAATAGATCACTAAGTAGGCCTGATTCTATTCTAGTAGTGACCAGGTTTGAATTCAGAGATACCTTCTCCTAGACTGGTTGCCTAACCAAGGTTAAAGAGCCCAGTCTGCCCTACTATTTACCCATAGCTAGAGGGAGAATAGTTGGATTAAACCTTTCCTTTTTTATTGGAAAAACATCAACCCCCCCAAAAAAAAGAATATTTAAAAAAAAAAATGGATCTAAGATTTTATTGTGTGTGTGTGGCGTGTGTGTTCAGCTCAGTCAATAGAGCACTGCTGGCTTAGAATTGCAAGGTTCTGATTTTCAATATCAGTCCCCACCACCTCAGACATATCAGTGTATTAAGCTTAAGGTCGCAGATAAACATCAACGTAATTAAATTTATATACAAAACTAATACATATTTATTCATTATCATTATTATTATTCATTCATACCTCCAACTTTAGACAGTCCTATTTTTCACAAAACATATCGAAATATTGAATTCATTTGTGTGTGTGTGTGTATATAGTATGTATATATATATATATATATATATATATATATATATACACAAAGGAATTCAATAAAAGAAAGCTGAAACTGAATTGATGATGAAACTTGGTTAGTTCCTTTCAGAAATGAAATTAACATTTTTTATATTAAATCCCCGTATTTGTAAATCCAGAAAATAATTTTATTTCAGATTTCAAAAAAAAAAAATTGATCCATTTTGATTGTAATTGTTTTTGTTCTTTTTAAGGCGTGACACCATTGTTGTCCCCAAGGGGAAGCCCGACTAAATAAAAAGGTTTTCACAAAAGGAACCCTCACACGTCAATTGACAGAATTGAAAAAGGAAAATCAAAGAATCAACTAAGGTAAAAAAAAAAAAAAATGATTTACAAATTTCATTTAAATTCTACAAAGAAAAATATTTTTTTTTTTTTACACTGGTAAATTCTCAAATGAATAAAATAGATAAAGCAAAAAATAGATAAATAAAAGAAAGAAAAAAAATGAATGAAGAAAAATAAATGAAGAAATAAAAAGAAAGAAATAGATAAAAAGAAAGAAACAATAAATAAACCAATAAAAAAATAATTAAATGAATAAATAAATAAACCAATAAATAGATTAATAAAAATAATAAAGGAATAATAATAAATAAAAAAATTCAAGCTTAACCCTTTGAAGCATATTGGCTATTATTTGTACCACTAACAAGAAATACATAAACCTGGGCGGACGGAATATTGGCCGAGTATTCCACACTTCTAAATCACTATAAACCAATAAAATGTTACAATTTTATATTTCATATTTAATTTCATTATCTTTTTAAATATATTTTAAATTGTCTAAAGAATGTTGTAATCTGATATTTAACTGCATGTAAAGTAGTTAAATAACATTACAATATTTTACACTTTTGGTTATTTTTTCAAATCAGGGGCCCCTGGGGGAGAGACCTTATGGCTGGGGGTTGGCTGAAAGATTCTACAATTAACCAAAATCAGTTTATTATGTGAAACTTGCAAAAGTATGCGCCCCCTGGGTGCAAGTATTTAAATTTTAATGTAATAAAATATTATATTAAATTAGATAGGGGTAATTCCATGTCAAATCATCAAGGTCATGTCACCCACCCCCTTACAATTTTCTGGAAATTTTGTACAGGTATGGACTATGTTTAAAGTTAGACAATCCCCAAAATTTGAGCTTCCAATAACTCAGATAGACTTTAATAGAGATATTATTAATAAATAAGATGCTAATTAATTATATATAATGACTATTTAATAATCGTTGAGAATATATCTTAAATAACTAAGGAAATCGTGACATCAGTGGTGATGTAGTTTCAATTACAGACAGACAGTGACATAATCTCCATTATATAAAGATATTATTTTTGGCCTTCATTGATAAAATTTTCTGTTCCCTGAAAAGTGAAAAAAAATGTTGATTAAAACTCAAATTTTTGAAAACAGAAAAGAAAGTTTGAACAAATGTTGTTGTTGTTTACAGGAGGCGAGCAGTTTCGATGTGGAAATTGATAATCTTCAGAAAAAACAAAATATTTGTGGAGAGAAACTGGACAGTTTTCAAGAAAGTTGTGCCACTTTGAAATTACAGTTAGAAATTGTTGAAGAGGATCTAAAAACAAAAGAAAATAACAATATAAGTGAGTTTTTTTTTTCTATTTCTTTTTTTTCAACACAAACAAACTGTTACAATTTACGGGAGTCATAAATTGTTAGCAGACCCTGTAGTTAGTTTGAAATAAGTTTGTTAGAATTAAAAGAGTAGGTGGGTAGATTTCCGTTGGGTTTTGATTGGCATTTTATAACCCCAACTCACCCTGGTACAGAAAACGTGGGAATAGTTAGTTTTTAGAGATTAGATTTGACCTGACTTGGAAGCAGAGCAGACGTGTTTGTCTCCTCTCCGCTAGGGTCGATCTTCTCCACGCAGAAAAGATTGAATCATGGGCTGATGAAATATTAAACTTGATCAAGAAAAAAAAAAGTCTTGTTTTAATTACAATGACCAAAAAATCAGCCTAGAAGAAAACCAGCCATTAGAAGAATTAAGAAGAACCAAGAAGAACTCAACTAGAAGCAACAGATAATCAGAGCAAGAGAGTTATAAAGTTAATGAGAAAAAGTAAGATCATCCTCTCCCTAATCTCTCTCTCTCTCTCTTCTCTCTCTCCTCTCTCTCTCTCTCTCTCTCTCTCTCTGAACCTCACTCTCTGTTGGGTATACAACAAAAACAACACGCATGCATGTACTGTGATCAAAAGTACTGAGACTCAATTTAAAAAATTTTTTAATCCTAAAATTCAAAATTTAAATGAAGACATAGCTGAGAAACTTTTATAATAAAATGCTCATGTCTAGATGTCTAAAAAAGTTCTCAATATTGGATTAACAGTTTTTAATGAAACAGGATTGTGTAAGTGCAACATCCCTCCACCCCCATTGTTCAAATGGGGCTCTAATGTCTTCTTCCTAAATTCACCGATTCTCTTTCGTTGGATTTCTCTGTGTTTTTCATATCAAGTTGGATATCTTTTTCATGTGGGTTGTCTGTTCTCTGTGTTCCATCTTCTCTTGTTTTAATTATGAATATCTATTAATCACACAAATGGAGAATAAGTCAGCAATGGAGATAAAATATATATCTGCCCAAAATGGTCACATGGTTTCAATTCTTCTAAACTATAATCTACTTTACATAGAGGCGTGTGGTCTAATGGTTAGAGTCGTAGGAAATTGGACTCGTCGACCTGAGTTCAATTCCTGGCAGTAGCTGTTTGGAATTCGCATAGCGCTAATACCCTTGGAAGATATGAATCCAATTCTCTCCAGTATGGTAAATTGCAAGGCAGACTGGACTCTTTAACCATGGATAGGTAACCAGTCTAGGAGAAGGAAAACTCTGAATTCAAACCTGTAAACTCTGTTTAAGAAATTGACTTTGTGTCGCATCCTGCTGTGCGGAGGAATGGTATATATATTATAATATATATATATATTATATATATGAGAAAAAGGGGATTGGAATGAATCCGACAGAATGAGGTAAAATAGGAATGAAAGAACAAAACTTCAGACAAAAATGTGTAGTATATTTCCAGCGAAATATACTACACATTTTTTGTCTGAGTTTTTGTTCTTTCATTCCTTATTTTACCTCATTCTGTCGGATTTCATTCCAATCCCCTTTCCCATATATACTATATATATATATATATAATCTACTTTACAAGACTCACCTGATCACATGACTCTTTAATCCCAATGAGGGCCCAATTTCAGATGAACCCTTGTTCAATTTAAATCCACTGTAATTTCCACTGTTTACTTTATTCTTAAAAATCTACACTACACTTCCTTACAAAAAGGATATGCTATGCCTATGCTTATGCAACATGAAGGCTTTGTTTGACTTTTATGACCTAAAATGTCTATGCAAAATTTTCAAAAATTTATTTGCATTCATATCCACTTATATGCAAATCAGCTCCAAAAGTCAAAATGTAGATTTCTATGTAAATACAATAATCAGCGCTAGCTGGATGTATGGATATACCACAGTATGATAATTTAATTATTACAACATTTTAATGTTTATTTAAGAGCTATTGCGAAATAGTTCAATATATAAAAACGTATGATAATCTTGATTTAACTCTCTCTCACTCTTGTTTTTTTTTCTTTCCCTCTTTTCATCTTTTTATTATGTTTGATTGAAACAGATTAGCGTATCGCTTCCATGCACTCATCCGCTCTCCCTACTCTCTTTCTTTCTTTCATCTTTCTTTCTTATTATATTCTTTCTGTGTAGCATGTCCTTTTCTTCCCTTTCTTTATAATAAAAACGGAATGGCCACTATTTAGCTGAGGTGACGACACTCATAAGAAATAAGAATTTTGGCTGATAAGCAACACCAGATAATCAGAAAATTTTTACTTTTTGCATTTCATCTTGGATGATTTGGACAGTCTCATTTTTAACCAGAGGGTAATCAGCAAGATGATAATGGCTGTACGAGTATGAGTATTGATATTAAATTGATTCAAGTTTCAAAATTATCATAATTGGATAATCTAGAGAGAAAATGGCAGATCTTATAAATTGACTGCCTGGAAAAGTTAAACTTGATAATCTGAAAATTCTGTGTCACTAATTTTGAATTTGTAGATTAGAATATTTTTGAAGATCATTCGGTGTGTACTTTGTGCATCTTTAAAGACAGAAAGGGAGAACTGGGTAGGGTAGATATTTCACTATTTCTTTGATAATGATCATCCAATTAACTCTTAACATCCTATACCACCTCATTCCGCCCGGTCGGAAGTCACATTTATTTTCCTAATCTGCCTCAAATGATAGCCTTTGTTTAAATGTAATATTAAACATATTTAGAATTTTTCAATTAAAGGGAAATAACAGGTAACTTTAAATGAAAAGGCCATTTTTAGCCATTTATAGATAAATCCTTTTAGGAATGGGACTCTGGGCTTTAAAAATTCTCAACAGGATGTTAAGAGTTAAGGAACATAAGTATTAATATGTTGATTATTATTAATTCATGTCTGTTAATTTGACCTTTGACCATTTCAATTCAATATTTGATGTGTTTGTTTTTGTATTTGAACAGAGTTTGTTATTTTTTGGTGAACGAGCAACAGAAAAACAAAAGTTTCCAACAAGTCAAAGACGACAAATACAAACTTCTTTTCAAAAGAAAAGATTCAAGACATTCAGAGTTTAAAAAACAAGTGAATCAAATTCAAACTTTGATGGCCATTATTGAACAATTGAACCAAGAATATCCGAGATTGCAGACAAGTCTGGAAAAAAGTGATTGGAGCATTGCGGGAAATGTGTGAGAAATACGCAGTCCATGAAGAAGAAGAGGAGGAAGAAGAAGCCAGAGCCAGAAGTAAAGTAGAAGAGGAAGAATTTGGGGAAGGAATAGAAGTGGGAGGAGAGGATGAGGAAAAAGTATGATATTTAACTAGTTTCTTCTAAAAATCTGTGATTTTCATCTTTAGAAATAAAACTGAATTTTTTGGAAAATATTTTTTGTGCATGTGTGTATAGATTTCTTGTTTTGGGTATTATTTGTATTTTCTTTACTGTTGTCTCATCTTTATTGTTATATATATATATATATATATATATATAATATATATATATATGGGCCTTAAAATCACAATAGACACAAACCTTACAAATGTAAACTTCCTAGACGTTAACTTAGACCTAGATAGCGGAAACATACAAAACCATACCACAAACCAAACGAAAAATTAAGATACATAAACATAGGCTCATGCCACCCATCCATAGTATTCAAAAAACCTAGTCCACAACATTAGCCGCAGAATCTCAAACCTATTAGCCAATAAAGAAATATTTAACAAAGCAGCCCCCATACTACAATAAAGCCTTAAATGAGAGTGGATTTAAGGACCAAATAAAATATACAGCTAGCGAAAACCCCATACAACCACAACCAGAAACAGGAAAAGGAAAATGATCTGGTTCACACCACCATATGCACTCAACGTCAGAACGAATATAGGCAAGAAATTTTTAGAAACTAGTAAAAAAACATTTCCCACCTAAACACAGATACCACAAGATTTTTAACAAAAATACAGTCAAAACAAATTACTCCTGCAGTCAGCCGATGAAGGCAAAAATCACAGCCAACATCAAGCCCAGGGAAAACCCAACATGTACATGCAGAAGTAAGGAAGACTGTCTATTACAACAAGGGTGCAACATAGAATCCATAATATACCAAGCAACAATTGGGACAAACAACACAAACCAACTGGCGACCAGCGAAAGCTACATAGGGATGATACAAGGTAATTTCAAACAACGCTACTACACTTATAGCAACCTTCAGGCACGAAAACAGAAGGAACGTGACAGCACTATCCAACAAAGTATGAGAATACAAAAAACAGGAAAAACCATTTAACATAGAATCGAAAATACTGGATCAAAACGAAACCATACGTAAATGGGTCAAAGAAATGCTCATTGTGCACCACAGAAAAATTGCGAAAATCTGCAAGGCATAAGCTCGGAGCACATTTTTTCTGAATAATAAATCGGAAATTTTTAGGGCACGTCCACACAGAAAAAAATTTATGATATGGGCTTGGACTAACCAAAACTCAAGACCGCCATAATTAGGAATTCACATATAAATAGACACACACTCAAATATAAAAAGATACATAAGGCGGCCACAAATGAGGCGGCAAAATGAAAAAACAAAAGCAAATACCTACATGTCCAGAAAAAAGAAAAATAATAAAATACATAAAAAAATAAATAAAAAAATAAAAAGATAAAACTAAATAAAAAGGGAAAAATTTTAAATCATCATAAGTACACAAAAATGAAACAAGAAACTCAATGACGACAAATAGGGACGCCGGTGATTGATGAAAGGAAAGGGAAGAACGGAAAACGGGTCACGTAGATACAAGTCACGTGGGATAAAAACTGTCCAAATATTTAAAAAAATGGACATTTCTGATAGCGACCAATCACCTAAAGGTGAAGCTCCAAAACCATTGGTACAACAAACTCTTAAATGTATTGTAAACTATAATTAAATATATATATATATATATATATATATATATATATATATACACGTTTCAATCAATATGCTCTCCAGCTTTCTTTAAGTTTTTCTAGTTGAACTCGGGGACCTTCTCTTCAAACTCATGAACCTTCATGTTGTAATCGAGAGCCTTCACAGAACTTCAAACTGAACCCTTTATTCAATCCACAGAGGTAGACTGTTCTCATTCCATTAACCATGACCGGGTGTACAAGTGTTATTGAATGAGAACAGTCTACCCCCATGGATTGAATAAAGGGTTTCAGTTCAAAGTTCTATGAGGGCTCCTGATTACGACATGAAGGCTCCTGAGTTTGACAAGTAAAGTTTCCGATTTCAAGAAGGTTCTCGAGTTCGACAAGAAAACCTGAAGAATGCCAGAAGACACATCACCGAAATGTTGTGTATATAACAATAAAGAAGATGATGACAATAGTCCAAAATACAAATAATCAAACCTGTTTTGTTTTTGTTGGTTTCGATGAAAATTCCCCTTGAGGTCGGCCATTTTGTTATTTTTTTAGAAACATTAGTAGATTCTTTTTTGTTCATTCTTTTTTCTATCTAACTGGTTTTTGTTTTTTAATGCTTTTTTAAAAAATCTTTGTCTTGATTTTTGCTGACTTCAACTAATACAAATAAACAAAAAGAGAAAGTTTAGCTTTCTAAATTGAAAATAATACGATTATTTCTTAAGACGATGATAAATCGTAAAAAAGATGTTGGAAATTTTTGTATGAAAACAAAATTATTGATTTCTATTTTGAGTTTTTTGTGAAGCACAAAAGTTGCAAATTTTATTTTAGATTTTATTATTGAAGAGGAATTCATGAATCAAGAAAAATTGTTCTTTTAGGAAAAAGAAAAAAAAAGAAAAGGAAAGCAACTTTTTAAAAAGATTTCAATTGGCTTTTTTTTTTGTCATGTGATATTATTATTATTATTATTATTATTATTATTACAGGTAAAGAAAATAACGCCATAACAGGGCAGTATAAAATTAATTTTGGAAAGATATTGTCTGAGGTGGGTGAGAGTCTAAAATTCAATGTCAGATGGTTTCTATCATAAGTAAGTAAAATCATCAACTTTATTAAAGGATAAAAAAAAGAAAAAAGAAATAAAACATTTGAAATGGAAACTTAGTTCTGTCCCCCTCAAATAAATTTTGTGTGCATCTATTAATTTTTAATTAAATGATTATTTTGAATATTCTACACATAAATTTTTAACAAAATCACAGTTATTTGTTTATTTGTAAACTTTTTAGTTAACCTCTTGTTACTGAAAAAAGGGTGAAGTAAAAAATAATTTAAAAACTGATTACAGTGGTTGTTCTTTATTCTATGTTTAATTGAGGTAATTTATGAGGAAGTGCGTCTCCTGCCTTAAAAATTGCTACCGGGTGACTATTAAAAATAACAACCCAGCTCAGTCTATTCAAAACTATCCATCTTCATATCTATCTATCTATCTCAATTTGTTCATATTTTATCTATATTACTTTAAATACGAAGATTTTCTTTTATTCATGTTTGTTTAATGTATTGTTTTTAGTTTAAATAAACAAGAATTACGACAAAAAAAGAAGCGATTCCTCCCAAATACATTTACTTGTCGAAAATATCTATCTATCTCCATTTGTTCATATTATCTATATTATTTTGTTTGTTTATCTATCTATCTATCTATCTATCTCAGTCTATTCCAAACTATATATTCATCTTCATATCTAAACAAGAAATTATGAAAATTACGATAAATAAAACAAGAATTACGACGAGCTGGGGTTGTTATTTGATAGTCACCGGGTAGCAATTTTGAGGCAGGAGACCGGGACGCACTTCTCATAAAATTACCTTTAATGATTTTCGGTATTGTGATGTAAGCCAGTGACATAGTTTCGGTTACAGACAAATAAAGACAATCTCCATTATTATTATTATTATTATTATTATTATTATTATTATTATTATTATTATCATTATAATCTCACTTGTTGTGAGTTATTCACACAGCATCAGCTGATGGTCTTTCACTTGAATCTAAGTGACAACAAGTCTCCTCAGGTCTCCAGGATTCTTCTGAGTATTCTAATTGATTTCAACAATGCTGTTGTCTGGATGGTCTCAATTCTTCTTCGCTGATTTCCAATTCCTCTAGTCCCTTTCTAAACTTTGGGGATATTCAGGTGAACAACTACAATTGATATCAACTTCACCCTCATATTTCACAGATTTTTCAGTTCTCTAGCAAGGTCCAGGTATTTATCTATCGCTTTGTTTTCTTTCATCTTCAACCTGTGATCTGCTGGGAACTGCAAATCTTACTAGTTGACAAGTTTCTTTTTCTTGTTAATCAATAATAGGTCTGGTCTTCTGGCTGGGATCAGGCGATCCGTCTTTATCTCAGTCCCATATTATTATTATATTGATTATGTCTCCTTGGGCATCTCCCTTTTTACTTTCTTCTCACATAAACCTTAAGAAAAAAGAAGAATTAAAAAAATATGATCATCATAAGGTTGTGCTTACTGCACAGATACCCAGGACTCGGTTATTTACTATAAGTCTAACATAAACAAAGGGGAACCATCTTGACTGTTAAATTATTTATTTATTTATGATCTACTAGGAAAAAAGAAGCGGGGTTAGGGTTAGGGTTTAGGGTTAGTTTAATGGGAAAATAAATAATTTTATCAGTCAAGAGTGGTTCCCCTTTGTTTATGTTGGACTTATAGGAATAACTATGAATCTCTCTTTGCCCAATGTCCCTATCGGTCATCACCCCTGGCAACTATTCTGTTTGCGTAGAAATAGAAATTGATTAGTAAATGTAAGAATGATCAGAAAGCTTTTGACTATTCATTTAGGCATTATTATTATTATTATTTGTTTGTTATGCCTCCTTGTCATCTCCCCTTTTTACTATAAGAGGTTCACAGAGTACGAACTCCGGTTCTTGATAAAGCGTTGAGTCACTTAAAGGAAACTACCCCAATGCAGAATATTTCAGTAGGATAAAAAACAAACCGTTAATTAAACATTCATACACGTTTTAATTTACAAATATAGGGGAACAAGGTTCCCCAGGCTATACAGAGTCACAAGTGTCCAAACATACATAGCAGTGTAAGAGAGACGGATAGGTGGAAACCACTTACTGTATGTGGGGCCTGTACCCGTATTGTAATGCGCCATGTATGGCTGGAGAGAGGTGACCAACACGTCCTTACTCGTTCAGTCAGCTTCGGCAAAGAGAGTGATTTGGGTTCCTGCGTCACATGACCAAAAAGGGACTCTGATGCAGGAGATTACCCAAACCCTGTGACAAGGGAGACTCTCTCATTTAGTCCCTTACATTACTATTTTCTCACATCAACCTTTAAAAATAGAAAAAGAAAAAAAGTAAATAAATAAAAGATAAAAATAATCTTTGAACTGAACAAAATCCATACAATATATGCACACCAAATTCTGTTAAGTAAGTAATCTGATAGTTTCCAATTCTTAAATTCTTTTTCTTACTATTATTGGAGTCTTTTTGGGGGGATATAAAGTATGCTAATGACCACGACTTATATTTATAGACTGTTCCAAAACATCAATGGCTGCCCAAATGCCCAAACATGTATTTAATTTACTATTTAAAGGCGTTGATGAATTGTCCTAAAATTACTCACTGGAAGCACAGACCAACAGACGAGGATTATACAACACTCTACTTCAAGACAGGATACAACTCCTACTTTAAACCCACGTTGGGAGACTGGTGATCAGCTTTAAGAAAGTCTAGAAGGAACAAGTCATTGTGTCCCGATTACACATTGGTCACAAAAGACTAACGCACTCCTATATACTCAAACAAAAACACACCACAATGTGAAACATGTCAACCCTTTGACTGTTAAACACTTATTCATGGAATGCAGGTTTTTTGTTCACATCAGAAACCGTTATTTTAAAGCAAACAATATGAAAGATCTAATTCGAAAATGTCACATGGAGGACATTGTTCTTTTTGAGGTAAATAAATTATAACATAGAATAGAGACATGAACTTAATCATACCATACAACATGATTCCAATGGTGCTAACACATTTTTAAAACCAATTATTAAAAAGTATAAATATAGATATACAACATATATTACTTCCTAACCGTTAGCATGACATAACCTAAATGGGTTGATATGCCGTTAAAATCAAATAACCAAACCAACCAATCCTATTTAAGGATGGATCAGTGATACTACATCTTTCTACTTCAAGAAAAAATTAAAACTTTATGTCGCCAAGGGATCCCCACTGCAAAAGCTACTTACAACTACAGCCCTAAAATGGCTACACGAATCGTAACAACTATTATTTTCTGAAATCATCCAATTCAGTTTTAAATTTTTACACTATTGCTATTTTTATTCTGATTAGACAATTTCTTTCAAAAAAATATTTTAACTCTTTAGCAAAAAAATCCAATTGAACTTAATTTTTAAAAAAATCTGCCATGACAGTAAATTTCCAGTTTGAGGAGAGAATATATTTTTTTTAAATGACTAGAATAATAAGAAATTCAATGAATTATTTTGAAAGTTTGAATGAGATCACCTCTCATTGTTCTTTCTAATAAAATAGTTAATCCTATTCTTCCAATCTCTCCTGTAACTGTAATCTTTTGCTCTTTTTATTACTTTTGTCACTTTGTTTGTATGACCTCCAATCTCAATTTTACATTCCAATTCCACTGTCTAGCCACTGAGGACAATATTCTATATGAGATCTTGATTAGGATTCATTTTTCTTGATTCAGGAAGATTGTAGTCATGTGTCTGTTCATTACATGCGTGTCGGCAAAGAATTATCAGGATAAGCAAGCTGGGGTAATAAAATTTTTACACAAAAATATGCCTCTGTGTTGTTTCTATGACTAAAAAGCAGAAGAGAAGCAGACAAACCCCCAATGGAAGAACCCCACCTCAGCCAATAGAGAACTCTGAAAATAGAACAATCCAATAAACGATGAAAGTGAAGTTGAGAGATTATGATAGAAAAAGTTCAGGAAATTAAGAGAGTTTACAAAACAAGTAAATTAACCCAGAATGCATAGCATGTCGGATACCCTATACCCGGCATGTCAAACTGAATAGTTTCTTGTTTTGTAAACTCTTCTTAATTTCTGACATCTTTTTCTATCATAATTCCTCAACTTCATCTTTCATCGTTTATTGGATGTTGTTCTTTCAGAGTTCTCTATTGGCTGAGGTGGGGGTTCTTCCATTGGGGGGTTTGTCTGCCTCTTCTCTTCTGCTTTTAGTCATAGAACAACACAGAGGCATATTTTGGTGTATAAAATTTATTACCCCAGCTTGCTTATTTCCTGATACATTTTTGCCGCACCGCATGTAATGAACAGACACATGACTACATCTTCCTGAATCAAGAAAATGAATCGCTAATAAGATCTCATATAGAATATTGTCCTCAAGTGGCTAGACAGTGAAATTGGAATGTAAAATTGAGATTGGAGGTCATACAAACAAGAGTGCAAAAGTAATAAAAAGAGCAAAAGATTACAGTTACAGGAGAGATTGGAGAAATTAGGATTAACTATTTATTAGAAAGAACAATGAGAGGTGATATTCATTGAATTCTTATTATTTCTAGTCATTTAAAAAAATAATATTTCTCCTCAAACTGGAATTTACTGTCATGGCAGATTTTTTAAAAATTAAGTTCAATTGGATTTTTTTGCTAAAGAGTAAATATTTTTTTGAAAGAATTGTCTAATCAGATAAAAAATAGCAATAGTGTAACAAATTTAAAACTGAATTGGATGATTTCAGAAAATAATAGTTGTTACGATTCGTGTAGCCATTTAGGGCTGTAGTTGTAAGTGCTTGCAGTGGGGTCCCTTGGGACATAAAGTTTAATCTTTCTTGAGTAGAAGATGTAGTATCACTGATCCATCCTTAAAATAGGATTGGTTGGTTGGTTTATTGATTTAACGGCATATCAACCCATTTAGGGTTATGTCATGCCTAACGGTTAGGAAGTAATATATGTTGTATATCTCATATTTATACTTTTTAATAATTGGTTTTAACAATGTGTTGCACCATTGGGAATCATGTTGTATGGTATTGATTAAGTTCATGTCTCTATTCTATGGTATATTTTATTACCTCAAAAAAGACAATGTCTCCATGTTGACATTTTCGAATAGATCTTTCATATTGTTGCTTTAAAATAACGGTTTCTGATGTGAACAAAAACCCTGCATTCCATGAAATAAGTGTTTAACAGTCAAAGTGTTTGACATGTTTCACATTGTGGTTGTTGTTTTTGTTTTGAGTATATAGGAGTGCGTTAGTCTTTTGTGACCAATGTGTAATCGGGACACAATGACTTGTTCCTTTCTAGACTTTCTTAAAGCTGATCACCAGTCTCCCAACGTGGGTTTAAAGTAGGAGTTGTATCCTGTCTTGAAGTAGAGTGTTGTATACCTCGTCTGTTGGTCTGTGCTTCCAGTGAGTAATTTTAGGACAATTCATCAACGCCTTTAAATAGTAAATTAATACATGTTTGGGCATTTGGGCAGCCATTGATGTTTTGGAACAGTCTATAAATATAAGTCGTGGTCATTAGCATACTTTATATCCCCCCAAAAAGACTCCAATAATAGTAAGAAAAAGAATTTAAGATTGGAAACTATCAGATTCTTACTTAACAGAATTTGGTGTGCATATATTGTATGGATTTTGTTCAGTTCAAAGATTATTTTTATCTTTTATTTATTTACTTTTTTTTCATTTTTCTATTTTTTAAAGGTTGATGTGAGAAAATAGTAATGTAAGGGACTAAATGGAGTAGTCTCCCTTGTCACAGGGTTTGGGTAATCTCCTGCATCAGGAGTCCCTTTTTGGTCATGTGACGCAGGAACCCAAGATCACTCTCTTTGCCGAAGCTGACTGAACGAGTAAGGACGTGTTGGTCACCTCTCTCCAGCCCATACATGGCGCATACAATACGGTACAGGCCCCACATACAGTAAGTGGTTTCCACCTATTCCGTCTCTCTTACACTGCTATGTATGTTTGGACACTTGTGACTCTGTATAGCCTGGGGAACCTTGTTCCCCTATATTTGTAAATTAAACGTTGTATGAATGTAATTAACGCGTTTGTTGTTATCCTACTGAAATATTCTGCATTGGGGTAGTTTTCCTTTAAGTGACTCAACGCTTTATAAGAACCGGAGTTCGTACTCTGTGAACCTCTTATAGTAAAAAGGGGAGATGACCAAGGAGGCATAACAAACAAATAATAATAATAATAATGCCTAAATGAATAGTCAAAAGCTTTCTGATTATTCTTACATTTACTAATCAATTTCTATTTCTACGCAAACAAGAATAGTTTGCCAGGGGTGATGACCGATAGGGACAGTTGGCAAGAGAGATTCATAGGTTATTTCCTATAAGTCCAACATAAACAAAGGGGAACCACTCTTGACTGATAAATTATTTATTTTCCCATTAAACTAACCCTAAACCCTAACCCTAACCCCGCTTCTTTTTTCCTAGTAGATCAATAAATAAATAAATAATTTAACAGTCAAGAGTGGTTCCCCTTTGTTTATGTTAGACTTATAGTAAATAACCGAGTCCTGGGTATCTGTGCAGTAAGCACAACCTTATGATGATCATATTTTTTTAATTCTTCTTTTTCTTAAGGTTTATGTGAGAAGAAAGTAAAAAGGGAGATGCCCAAGGAGACATATCATATAATAATAATATGGGACTGAGATAAAGACGGATCGCCTGATCCCAGCCAGAAGACCAGACCTATTATTGATTAACAAGAAAAGAGAACTTGTCAACTAGTAAGATTTGCAGTTCCAGCAGATCAAGGTTGAAGATGAAAGAAAACAAAGCGATAGATAAATACCTGGACCTTGCTAGAGAACTGAAAAATCTGTGAATATGAGGGTGAAGTTGATATCAATTGTAGTTGGTTCACCTGGAATAATCCCCAAAAGTTTAGAAAAGGGACTAGAGGAATTGGAAATCAGACGAAGAAGAATTGAGACATCCAGACAAACAGCATTGTTGAAATCAATTAGAATACTCAGAAGATCCTGGAGACCTGAGGAGACTTGTTGTCACTTAGATTCAAGTGAAAGACCATCAGCTGATGCTGCTGTGAATAACTCACAACCAAGTGAGATTTAATGATAATAATAATAATAATAATAATAATAATAATAATAATAATAATAATAATGGAGATTGTCTTTATTTGTCTGTAACCGAAACTATGTCACTGCTTACATCACAATACCGAAAATCATTAAGGTAATTTATGGGAAGTGCGTCCCGGTCTCCTGCCTCAAAATTGCTACCCCGGTGACTATCAAATAACAACCCCAGCTCGTCGTAAATTCTTGTTTATTTATCGTAATTTTTCATAATTCTTGTTTAGATATGAAGATGAATATATAGTTTGGAATAGACTGAGATAGATAGATAGATAGATAGATAAACAAACAAAATAATATAGATAGATATGAACAAATGGAGATAGATAGATATTTTCGACAAGTAAATGTATTTGGGGAGGGAATCGCTTCTTTTTTTGTCGTAATTCTTGTTTATTTAAACTAAAAACAATACATTAAACAAACATGAATAAAAGAAAATCTTCGTATTTAAAGTAATATAGATAAATATGAACAAATTGAGATAGATAGATAGATATGAAGATGGATAGTTTTGAATAGACTGAGCTGGGTTGTTATTTTAATAGTCACCGGGTAGCAATTTTTAAGGCAGGAGACGCACTTCCTCATAAATTACCTCATTAAAACATAGAATAAAGAACAACACTGTAATCAGTTTTTAAAATTATTTTTTACTTTCACCCTTTTTTCAGTAACAAGAGGTTAACTAAAAAGTTTACAAATAAACAAATAACTGTGATTTTGTTAAAAATTTATGTGTAGAATATTCAAAATAATCATTTAATTAAAAATTAATAGATGCACACAAAATTTTATTTGAGGGGGACAGAACTAAGTTTCCATTTCAAATGGTTTTATTTCTTTTTTCTTTTTTTACTCCTTTAATAAAGTTGATGATTTTACTTACTTATGATAGAAACCATCTGACATTGAATTTAGACTCTCCCCACCTCAGACAATATCTTTCCAAAATTAATTTTATACTGCCCTTATGGCGTTATTTTCTTTACCTGTAAATAATAATAATAATAATAATAATAATATCACATGACAAAAAAAAAGCCATTGAAATCTTTTTAAAAAGTTTGCTTTCCTTTTCTTTTTCTTTTTCTTTTTCCTAAAAGAACAATTTTTTCTGATTCATGAATTCCTCTTCAATAATAAAATCTAAAATAAAATTTGCAACTTTTGTGCTTCACAAAAAACTCAAAAATAGAAATCAATAATTTTTGTTTTCATACAAAAATTTCCAACATCTTTTTACGATTTATCATCGTCTTAAGAAATAATCGTATTATTTTCAATTTAGAAAGCTAAACTTTCTCTTTTTGTTTATTTGTATTTAGTTGAAGTCAGCAAAATCAAGACAAAGATTTTTAAAAAAAGCATTAAAAAAACAAAAACCAGTTAGATAGAAAAAGAATGAACAAAAAAAGAATCTTACTAATGTTTCTAAAAATAACAAAATGGCCGACCTCAAGGGGAATTTTCATCGAAAACCAACAAAAACAAACAGGTTTGATTATTTGTATTTTTTGGACTATTGTCATCATCTTTATTGTTATATACACACATTTCGGCTGATGTGTCTTCTGGCATTCTTCAGGTGTTTCTTGTCGAACTCGAGAACCTTCTGAAATCGGAAACTTTACTTGTCAACTCAGGAGCCTTCATGTCGTAATCAGGAGCCCTCATAGAACTTTGAACTGAACCCTTTATTCAATCCATGGGGTAGACTGTTCTCATTCAATACACTTGTACACCGGTCATGGTTAATGGAATGAGAACAGTCTACCTCTGTGGATTGAATAAAGGTTCAGTTTGAAGTTCTGTGAAGGCTCTCGATTACAACATGAAGGTTCATGAGTTTGAAGAGAAGGTCCCCGAGTTCAACTAGAAAAAACTTAAAGAAGCTGGAGAGCATATTGATTGAAACGTGTATATATATATATATATAATATATATATATAATATAATATTAATTATAGTTTACATACATTTAAGAGTTTGTTGTACCAATGGTTTTGGAGCTTCACCTTTAGGTGATTGGTCGCTATCAGAAATGTCCATTTTTTAAATATTTGGACAGTTTTTATCCCACGTGACTTGTATCTACGTGACCCGTTTTCCGTTTCCCCTTTCCTTTCATCAATCACCGGCGTCCCTATTTGTCGTCATTGAGTTTCTTGTTTCATTTTTGTGTACTTATGATGATTTAAATTTTTCCTTTTTATTTAGTTTTATCTTTTTTTTTTTATTTATTTTTTTATGTATTTTATTATTTTTCTTTTTTCTGGACATGTAGGTATTTGCTTTTGTTTTTTCATTTTGCCGCCTCATTTGTGGCCGCTTATGTATCTTTTTATATTTGAGTGTGTGTCTATTTATATGTGAATTCCTAATTATGGCGGTCTGAGTTTTTGGTTAGTCCAAGCCCATATCATAAATTTTTTTCTGTGTGGACGTGCCCTAAAAATTTCCGATTTATTATTCAGAAAAATGTGCTCCGAGCTTATGCCTTGCAGATTTCGCAATTTTTCTGTGGTGCACAATGAGCATTTCTTTGACCCATTTACGTATGGTTTCGTTTGATCCAGTATTTTCGATTCTATGTTAAATGGTTTTTCCTGTTTTTTGTATTCTCATACTTTGTTGGATAGTGCTGTCACGTTCCTTCTGTTTTCGTGCCTGAAGGTTGCTATAAGGTTGTAGTAGCGTTGTTTGAAATTACCTTGTATCATCCCTATGTAGCTTTCGCTGGTCGCCAGTTGGTTTGTGTTGTTTGTCCCAATTGTTGCTTGGTATATTATGGATTCTATGTTGCACCCTTGTTGTAATAGACAGTCTTCCTTACTTCTGCATGTACATGTTGGGTTTTCCCTGGGCTTGATGTTGGCTGTGATTTTTGCCTTCATCGGCTGACTGCAGGAGTAATTTGTTTTGACTGTATTTTTGTTAAAAATCTTGTGGTATCTGTGTTTAGGTGGGAAATGTTTTTTTACTAGTTCTAAAAATTTCTTGCCTATATTCGTTCTGACGTTGAGTGCATATGGTGGTGTGAACCAGATCATTTTCCTTTTCCTGTTTCTGGTTGTGGTTGGTATGGGGTTTTCGCTAGCTGTATATTTTATTTGGTCCTTAAATCCACTCTCATTTAAGGCTTTATTGTAGTATGGGGCTGCTTTGTTAAATATTTCTTTATTGGCTAATAGGTTTGAGATTCTGCGGCTAATGTTGTGGACTAGGTTTTTGAATACTATGGATGGGTGGCATGAGCCTATGTTTATGTATCTTAATTTTTCGTTTGGTTTGTGGTATGGTTTGTATGTTCCGCTATCTAGGTCTAAGTTAACGTCTAGGAAGTTTACATTTGTAAGGTTTGTGTCTATTGTGATTTTAAGGCCCATATATATATATATATATATATATATATATATATATATAACAATAAAGATGAGAACAACAGTAAAGAAAATACAAATAATACCCAAAACAAGAAATCTATACACACATGCACAAAAAATATTTTCCAAAAAATTCAGTTTTATTTCTAAAGATGAAAATCACAGATTTTAGAAGAAACTAGTTAAATATCATACTTTTCCTCATCCTCTCCTCCCACTTCTATTCCTTCCCCAAATTCTTCCTCTTCTACTTTTACTTCTGGCTCTGCTTCTTCTTCCCTCTTCTTCTTCATGGACTGCGTATTTCTCACACATTTCCCGCAATGCTCCAATCACTTTTTCCAGACTTGTCTGCAATCTCGGATATTCTTGGTTCAATTGTTCAATAATGGCCATCAAAGTTTGAATTTGATTCACTTGTTTTTTAAACTCTGAATGTCTTGAATCTTTTCTTTTGAAAAGAAGTTTGTATTTGTCGTCTTTGACTTGTTGGAAACTTTTGTTTTTCTGTTGCTCGTTCACCAAAAATAACAAACTCTGTTCAAATACAAAAACAAACACATCAAATATTGAATTGAAATGGTCAAAGGTCAAATTAACAGACATGAATTAATAATAATCAACATATTAATACTTATGTTCCTTAACTCTTAACATCCTGTTGAGAATTTTTAAAGCCCAGAGTCCCATTCCTAAAAGGATTTATCTATAAATGGCTAAAAATGGCCTTTTCATTTAAAGTTACCTGTTATTTCCCTTTAATTGAAAAATTCTAAATATGTTTAATATTACATTTAAACAAAGGCTATCATTTGAGGCAGATTAGGAAAATAATGTGACTTCCGACCGGGCGGAATGAGGTGGTATAGGATGTTAAGAGTTAATTGGATGATCATTATCAAAGAAATAGTGAAATATCTACCCTACCCAGTTCTCCCTTTCTGTCTTTAAAGATGCACAAAGTACACACCGAATGATCTTCAAAAATATTCTAATCTACAAATTCAAAATTAGTGACACAGAATTTTCAGATTATCAAGTTTAACTTTTCCAGGCAGTCAATTTATAAGATCTGCCATTTTCTCTTCTAGATTATCCAATTATGATAATTTTGAAACTTGAATCAATTTATATATCAATACTCATACTCGTACAGCCATTATCATCTTGCTATACCCTCTGGTTAAAAATGAGACTGTCCAAATCATCCAAGATGAAATGCAAAAAGTAAAAATTTTCTGATTATCTGGTGTTGCTTATCAGCCAAATTCTTATTTCTTATGAGTGTCGTCACCTCAGCTAAATAGTGGACCATTCCGTTTTTATTATAAAGAAAGGGAAGAAAAAGGACATGCTACACAGAAAGAATATAATAAGAAAGAAAGAATGAAAGAAAGAAAGAGAGTAGGAGAGCGGATGAGTGCATGGAAGCGATAACGCTAATCTGTTTCAATCAAACATAATAAAAAGATGAAAAGAGGGAAAGAAAAAAAAACAAGAGTGAGAGAGAGTTAAATCAAGATTATCATACGTTTTATATATTGAACTATTTCGCAATAGCTCTTAAATAAACATATAAAATGTTGTAATAATTAAATTATCATACTGTGGTATATCCATACATCCAGCTAGCGCTGATTATTGTATTTACATAGAAATCTACATTTTGACTTTTGGAGCTGATTTGCATATAAGTGGATATGAATGCAAATAAATTTTTGAAAATTTTGCATAGACATTTTAGGTCATAAAAGTCAACAAAGCCTCATGTTGCATAAGCATAGGCATAGCATATCCTTTTTGTAAGGAAGTGTAGTGTAGATTTTAAGAATAACAGTAAACAGTGGAAAATTACAGTGAATTTAAATTGAACAAAGGGTTCATCTGAAATGGGGCCCTCATTGGATTAAAGAGTCATGTGATCAGGTGAGTCTTGTAAAGTAGATTATATATATATATATATATATATATGAGGAAAAGGGGATTGGAATGAATCCGACAGAATGAGGTAAAATAAGGAATGAAAGAACAAAACTCAGACAAAAATGTGTAGTATATTTCGCTGGAAATATACTACACATTTTTGTCTGAGTTTTGTTCTTTCATTCCTTATTTTACCTCATTCTGTCGGATTCATTCCAATCCCCTTTTTCTCATATATATATATATATATATATATATATATATATACCATTCTCCTCCGCACAAGCAGGATGCGACACAAAGTCAATTTCTTAACAGAGTTTAACAGGTTTGAATTCAGAGTTTTCCTTCTCCTAGACTGGTTACCTATCCATGGTTAAAGAGTCCAGTCTGCCCTGCAATTTACCCATAGCTGGAGGGAGAATTGGATTCATATCTTTCCCAAGGGTATTAGCGCTATGCGAATTCCAAACAGCTACTGCCAGGAATTGAACTCAGGTCGACGAGTCCATTTCCTACGACTCTAACCATTAGACCACACGCCTCTATGTAAAGTAGATTATAGTTTAGAAGAATTGAAACCATGTGACCATTTTGGGCAGATATATATTTTATCTCCATTGCTGACTTATTCTCCATTTGTGTGATTAATAGATATTCATAATTAAAACAAGAGAAGATGGAACACAGAGAAACAGACAACCCACATGAAAAAGATATCCAACTTGATATGAAAAACACAGAGAAATCCAACGAAAGAGAATCGGTGAATTTAGGAAGAAGACATTAGAGCCCCATTTGAACAATGGGGGTGGAGGGATGTTGCACTTACACAATCCTGTTTCATTAAAAACTGTTAATCCAATATATTGAGAACTTTTTTAGACATCTAGACATGAGCATTTTATTATAAAAGTTTCTCAGCTATGTCTTCATTTAAATTTTGAATTTTAGGATTTAAAAAATTTTTAAATTGAGTCTCAGTACTTTTTGATCACAGTACATGCATGCGTGTTAGTTTTGTTGTATACCCAACAGAGAGTGAGAGTTCAGAGAGAGAGAGAGAGAGAGAGAGAGAGAGAGAGAGAGAGAGAGAGAGAGAGAGATTAGGGAGAGGATGATCTTACTTGATTCTCATTAACTTTATAACTCTCTTGCTCTGATTATCTGTTGCTTTCTAGTTGAGTTCTTCTTGGTTCTTCTTAATTCTTCTAATGGCTGGTTTTCTTCTAGGCTGATTTTTTGGTCATTGTAATTAAAACAAGACTTGTTTTTTTTTCTTGATCAAGTTTAATATTTCATCAGCCCATGATTCAATCTTTTCTGCGTGGAGAAGATCGACCCTAGCGGGAGAGAGACAAACACGTCTGCTCTGCTTCCAAGTCAGGTCAAATCTAATCTCTAAAAACTAACTATTCCCACGTTTCTGTACCAGGGTGAGTTGGGGTTATAAAATGCCAATCAAAACCCAACGGAAATCTACCCACCTACTCTTTTAATTCTAACAAACTTATTTCAAACTAACTACAGGGTCTGCTAACAATTTATGACTCCCGTAAATTGTAACAGTTTGTTTGTGTTGAAAAAAAGAAATAGAAAAAAAAACTCACTTTATATTTGTTATTTTCTTTTGTTTTTAGATCCTCTTCAACAATTTCTAACTGTAATTTCAAAGTGGCACAACTTTCTTGAAAACTGTCCAGTTTCTCTCCACAAATATTTTGTTTTTTCTGAAGATTATCAATTTCCACATCGAAACTGCTCGCCTCCTGTAAACAACAACAACATTTGTTCAAACTTTCTTTTCTGTTTTCAAAAATTTGAGTTTTAATCAACATTTTTTTCACTTTTCAGGGAACAGAAAATTTTATCAATGAAGGCCAAAAATAATATCTTTATATAATGGAGATTATGTCACTGTCTGTCTGTAATTGAAACTACATCACCACTGATGTCACGATTTCCTTAGTTATTTAAGATATATTCTCAACGATTATTAAATAGTCATTATATATAATTAATTAGCATCTTATTTATTAATAATATCTCTATTAAAGTCTATCTGAGTTATTGGAAGCTCAAATTTTGGGGATTGTCTAACTTTAACATAGTCCATACCTGTACAAAATTTCAGAAAAATTGAAGGGGGTGGGTGACATGACCTTGATGATTTGACATGGAATTACCCCTATCTAATTTAATATAATATTTTATTACATTAAAATTTAAATACTTGCACCCAGGGGGCGCATACTTTTGCAAGTTCACATAATAAAACTGATTTTGGTTTAATTGTTAGAATCTTCAGCCAACCCCCAGCCATAAGGTCTCTCCCCCAGGGGCCCCTGATTTGAAAAATAACCAAAAGTGTAAAATATTGTAATGTTATTTAACTACTTTACATGCAGTTAAATATCAGATTACAACATTCTTTAGACAATTTAAAATATATTTAAAAAGATAATGAAATTAAATATGAAATATAAAATTGTAACATTTTATTGGTTATAGTGATTTAGAAGTGTGGAATACTCGGCCAATATTCCGTCCGCCCAGGTTTATGTATTTCTTGTTAGTGGTACAAATAATAGCCAATATGCTTCAAAGGGTTAAGCTTGAATTTTTTATTTATTATTTATTCCTTTATTTATTTTATTAATCTATTTATTGGTTTATTTATTTATTCATTTAATTATTTTTTTATTGGTTTATTTATTGCTTTCTTTCTTTCTTTTTTATCTATTTCTTTCTTTTTTATTTCTTCATTTATTTTTCTTCATTCATTTTTTCTTTCTTTCTTTTTTATTTATCTATTTTTTGCTTTATCTATTTATTCATTTGAGAATTTACCAGTGTAAAAAAAAAATATTTTTCTTTGTAGAATTCAAATGAAATTTGTAAATCATTTTTTTTTTTTTTTACCTTAGTTGATTCTTTGATTTTCCTTTTCAATTCTGTCAATTGACGTGTGAGGGTTCCTTTTGTGAAAACCTTTTTATTTAGTCGGGCTTCCCCTTGGACAACAATGGTGTCACGCCTTAAAAAGAACAAAAACAATTACAATCAAAATGGATCAATTTGTTTTTTGAAATCTGAAATAAAATTATTTTCTGGATTTACAAATACGGGGATTTAATATAAAAAATGTTAATTTCATTTCTGAAAGGAACTAACCCAAGTTTCATCATCAATTCAGTTTCAGCTTTCTTTTTATTGAATTCCTTTGTGTATATATATATATATATATATATATATATATATAACATACATATATACACACACACACACAAATGAATTCAATATTTCGATATGTTTTGTGAAAAATAGGACTGTCTAAAGTGGAGGTATGAATGAATATATAATAATGATAATGAATAAATATGTATTAGTTTTTGTATATAAATTTAATTACGTTGATGTTTATCTGCGACCTTAAGCTTAATACACTGATATGCTGAGGTGGTGGGGACTGATATTGAAATCAGAACCTTGCAATTCTAAGCCAGGTGCTCTATTGACTGAGCTGAACACACACGCACACACACACAATAAAATCTTAGATCCATTTTTTTTTAAATATTCTTTTTTTTTGGGGGGGTGATGTTTTTCCAATAAAAAAGGAAAGGTATTAATCCAACTATTCTCCCTCTAGCTATGGGTAAATAGTAGGGCAGACTGGGCTCTTTAACCTTGGTTAGGCAACCAGTCTAGGAGAAGGTATCTCTGAATTCAAACCTGGTCACTACTAGAATAGAATCAGGCCTACTTAGTGATCTATTACAATTAAAAAAAATTAATTATCTATTCCCCACAGCAGGTTCTGATGTGAGATACAAATTTAACACCTAGAGTCCCTCATACGTACATGAGGGTGAGGACAAAAATTGCTCAGCTTTTTTGTCTTTAGGGAGCACTTCATACATCAGAGACTGACTTTGACCCTACCACTTTTAGTGCAATGCGAATTACCCCTTCCACCCACAAGCTGAGTATCATTCTTATTTTCTCCCCCAAAATACCAGAAAAGAACAACAAGAGAATTAAAAACAAATTTCTTTTACCTCAGAAAAAATCTCTCTGTTTCTTGAATCATCGAATTCTGCTGTCGCGTCAGCTGAGCTAATCGAACTTCCATTCGATGGATTTCCGATTTCATGGCTTTGATCTCTCCCTGATCAAAATCCGTATCAACTGCCGCACGTGTTTCCTTCAGCAGTTGAATCTTGCGTTCCCATAACATGATCTGCTGACTGAAATCAAAGAAGAAGATTTTTTTTTTTTTATTTCTCGATGAATGTCTCACTTCCAAGATAAAAAAAAAAACATCATACGTAAATAAAATAATGTCTCACATTTCAATGACAACTAAATTCATTGATCTGTCACGGGGAGAAAAGTAAAAACAATGACAAACTGAAATTCAAATTTTCTGGCTTCCAATTACAAAAGCAACAAATAGACAAAAAGAATTTTCTTTTTCAAAGATGTTTTGTTTTATTCATTCTTGATAGCTACTCAATTTGGTAATTTTAGGATGCTGTCGTCCCAGCCTTCTGCCCTAAAATATGCTAGGTGGTGGCTACTGAAAAAGTGACCCATGCTAGTTATGAACCGTATAGCGGTTTGAAGGTGTTTTTATCAACAAATTTTTATTTGTATTTGTTTAATGTATTGATTGTTTTTATTTTCAAAATTCGGTCGTATTTATTTAAAAAGACGAGACATTTGTTTTGAATTAAAATAAAATAAAAATATATATAAAAAAAAGATATTTTAAAGGGGGAGGGGTTTAAAATATTTACATTTACTTGTCGATAAAAAACCTGGGGAAGGGGGCTGTAAAATATCACTTTCTTATCACATTAATTTGTCAACAAAAACACCTTCAAACCACTATACAGTTCATAACTAGCACGGGTCACTTTTTTAAAGTGTAGTTTCTTAGGAGGCTGGGATGACAGCATTTGAAAATTACCCACAATTTTTTAAAAACTCAATTTTTTTTAAACACTTTTAAAACTCATTTTATTCTATTCGATGGGACCCTAACAGATACTACCACTCCAGATCAGAGTGGACCTGGGAGTAATAGTTCATTATTTCTTCTGAAAAAGTAATTATTTACTTCTTGCTTTTGCCTTGATTTTTTAATCAAAGAAGAAAAATTGATCAAAAAGACAGTGAATGCATTGAATTCTCCTTTTTTTCTCCCTTTCTTTCAATTCCATCTTTCTTTATAATAAAAACTAAAATTGGTTTCACCTTCATGATGAAAGGGAGATAATTCCCTTTTTTTGTTATTAATAACACAGAACCTATTCGGTTTCTTCTTACCAAAGCTTCTTTTCACCATGGTTGTAAAAAAATACCCCCCCCCAAAAAAAAACAACAACAACATAAAAAACAAATAATAAAAACAAAGCTCTTTATATTAAAACTCATGTTCCTTAATTGTACAACCACTGTCATCTTGCAACACCCTCTGGTTAAAAAGGAGACAATCCAAGATGAAATGCAAAAACATAACTTCTGATTATTTGGCGTTGCTTATCCGCTGAATGCTTATTTCTTATGAATGCTGTCACCTCAGCTAAATAATGGACCATTCCGTTTTATTATAAAGAAAGAAAAAAAAAAAGGACAAGCTACACAGAAAAAATATAATAAGAAATAAAGAAATAAAGAGAATAGGGGAAAGATAGAGAGAGGGGGCGAGAGCACGGAAGCGATAATGCTAATCCATTTCAATCGGACATAATGAAAAGATAAAAAGAAGGAAAGAAAGAAGAAAAAAAAGAGTGAGAGAGAGTTAGATGAAGATTATACTTAATACCTATTGAACTATTTTGCAATAGCTCTTGAATAAATATACCAAATATAATAATTAAATAATAATACTGTGATAAATCCACAGGTCCTGCTAGTTTGAAATAATATTGAAGTGTTGGAAATTAGCAGCAAATTTGATAGACCTTGTTTATAGAGAGAGTGGGAAAAACTCTCTCTTTCTTTGCCACTTGGTTGAGAGAGAGAGAGAGAGAGAGAGAGAGAGAGAGAGAGAGAGAGAGAGAGAGAGAGAGAGTCTTGCTTTTTAAACACATGAAATAGATAATATAAATGAAAATAAATGTTGCATTACGTTTAACTCTTTGCCTACTAAATTTCCTCCATGACTGTACCAAATTTCCCTGGTATTTTTCACCTGTATGATGGGATATTTCAAAGTTCACTATCTATTCGCTACAGAACTCATTCTATTCAAATAAAGTCCCATTATTATTATAATCTGAGTCCTTCTGCTCAATTATAATGAACTAACCACCAGTTTTTGTACTTTGCTTGGGTGTGGTGTGGGAGAGCTGCTGTGAGCAGCTTAAAGTAGGCCAAGAGTTAAAAATAGAACAGAAATTACACACATCTAAATGCCAATGTTGAAGGGAAAAGCAACCCCATGTAGTTGTAATAAACTAAATAATTTCAAAAACAACATCAATGGCATTAAACGAGTTAAAGAAAAGAAATGAACTTACTCAGTTTCCACAAGGTTTTGTAAAATTGTTTCTTTTTCATTTTTCTGATTTTGTAGTTTCTCTTCAAGATCAATCAAATCCATTTTCGCTTGCTACAACAACAACAACAAAAAAGAAAGAAAAAGAAATGCAAGAAAAAAACATTGAGATTTAAAATTTCTTTTTAATTCCTATTTGTTCATTAAACATCACTTTGAATACAAAAGGTTTAAAATGGATGTGAAGAATAAAATGTTGCCTTTTTAGCAGCAGCAGCAGCAGAAGAAGAAAAAGAAAACATATCTTTTAATATGAAAAAACATTTTTGAGTGATATGAAAATCAAATCCACTGAGTGAATAAAGTAGGAAATGGATTTATAGTCAAGTCACACATACATATACACACAGCATGTGCATAACACGTATACACAAACATATGCACAAACACACACAAGCACACACAAACACACATCATGTGCACACATGCATGCACAAACATATGCACAAACACATATACATACACACACTCACACACACAGAAGCGAGCACACACACACACACACACACACACACAGAAGCACACACACATGCAGAAACACACACACAAATCCACAGCTATGCATGCACACATATAAGCACAAACACACACAAAACACGTGCATACACACATAAAGACACAGACACAAAACACACACACACACACACATAGACAAGAAAGACAAAATAGATTAATAATTCAAAATATTTTGATTAATGTTCAATTCTGTATTCTCTCACCAAATAATTCCACGTATCAAAATTGAAAGAAAATCTTCTGTTTTGATGTAACGGCCATTAATTTCCAATTTACAAATTGCAGACAATCAAAATCCATTGGAATTATTAGACTCAATTTTGAAGAATTAAATTCCACTGATATTTGAGAAATTTTTTTTTTATTCATCATTTAAAAAAAGATAGAAACATTATTTTTTTCCTAAAAGATAATCTGAATGAAAAAATTTTGTATAAAAATAAAGGAAAAAACTTTTCTTTTTTTTTTTTGTTCTTACCTGTAGAGAATAAAGAAAATTATTTTCCACCAAAATATTATTTTGTTCCGAATGTTCAGCCATTTTGTTTTCTTTGTGATTCAACTGATTTAATTTAATGATATCATTTCTACAATTGGAAAGATTTCGTTCCAAATCGGATTTTTCACAATTTTGTTTGTGGATTTTGTCTGAAAAAAGAAAATATTAAATTAAACACAATTTATTTTTCTTTCAATTCAACCAAAAGAATTTCATGGGAAACATTCACTGAAAATTAAATCTATCTATACATATAAAAAGCACAGTTGGTGTGTGTATATATATATATATATATATATATATATATATATATATGTCCTGATGAAAATAAAACAATTAACAACAAAGTAAATATATATACACTAAATATCACCAGATCTTGCTTTTTGTGCAAAAATTATGAAGATTTGATTTATATTCAAAGATATTTAGAAATTAAAATATACATAGAAATAGCATTGAAATTCTTCTTAAAAATGTCCAGCATTTGTGAATCACAAAAGTAAACAAATCAATACACCAGATACCCCCCCCTACCCAGGCGATGCTGGATAGCCACTTATAGTTTAAAATAAAAAGTTTGATTGATCTGAAAATTTTCAAGATTTATTAATGTACAAGTGGGCTCTGTGGATATAACGCAGTATGATAATTCAATTATTAAGAGCTATTGCAAATAGTTCAATATGTAAAAAGTATAATAATCTTGATTTAACTATTCGACTTTTTTTTTCTTTCTTTTCTTCTTTTCATCTTTTCCTTATGCTTGATTGAAACAGATTAACGTTATCGCTTCTTTGCACTCACCCCCTCTCTCTATCTTTCCCCTACTATCTTTCTTTGTTTCTTTCTTTCTTATTATATTCTTTTTGTGTAGCATGTCCTTTTTCTTCCCTTTCTTTCATTATAATAAAAGCGGAATGGTCCATTGTTTAGTTGAGTTGGACAGTCTCATTTTGAACCAGAGGGTGTTGCAAGATGATAACGGTCCTACTTTTTAGAAACACGAGTGTTATATACATCACAGCAAGGACACTGCTGCAGTACCACTACGGTGGGCCCAACCGAGACCTACCTCAGCTGCTGCTGATATTATACTCGCCCTGCCCCTGCTGCTGCTGTTACCCCAAAACCTTTAGTACAGAATAAAGTCCTTGTATCTGACACATGTGTTTGTTAGCCTCTCATTTCAGTATTACTTATTCACTATTCTCTAAGCATACTAAAACAAATATTAATATATAGATTTATAGGTACCACCAATTTTTCCAGTGAAACCCCCCCCCCCTATTTAACACAATGAAACTTGCATAAAGGTTAATATTATCTTGAAAACTTTTTGTTCATTCGAAAGAAGAAACATTAAAAAAACTCCTGAGGATTTAAAAAAATTTTTTCAGCTTACGGAAATAATGAAAATTATGAACGAAAAACAATGTTTACATTTTTGCAGCGTTAAATCAATTGAAATTTAGCGTAGCCAAAAACAAGTTATGGCTACCGGCTTTTTAAAAAATTCTATGAAAACTCAATTAATGGTCCGATTTTCGCGAAAATGTCCACAATTGCTTATCTTTGGATGAAAATATGTCTGAAATAGTTTTTTCCTAAAATATATTAGGGGAAATAATTCTTTTTACGAGGTCTACCCGCCCCTATTTTATTTTATGAAATATGAAAAAATGAACCAACAAAAAACGATTTTTACTTTTTTTCTATAAAGATAAGAGTCTGAATAATTATATCAGAAGATTTTTATAAGTTTCGATGGCAGAGCTTTTTAGTAAAAGAACCATGAATACAGAATTCTGCTAAAAAAAATCAATAAAGAAATTAACCCTGTTGTAAAAAACGGACTGTTTTACTTATTTTTCAAGATAATGGTGAGTAATTTTTCCTCAATCGGATAATTTGATCTTTGAATTAACTGTTTTTCTTTGTAACAACTCTTTATGTTCGTTATTTCTTTTTTGCGAGATTTTTTAAAAAAAAGTTAAAAAATATTTACGTTTCTTCCTTCAATATGGCCTAAACTGATCACATGACCTATTTTGGTGGTACCTATAGATTTAAGAGTGTTTTTGGTTGAATAGAAATGTCCAATGAAAAAATTGCACAAAATAAATGGTTTCATGTAAAACTTGTGATGTTATTGTGAAAAAGAATGAGATTTTTTATAGAAAAAAGGAAAAGAAAAAAAAAGGAAAAGAAAGAAAGAAAAACAAACTGTGAAATAAAATCTGATTAAATGAGAATTTCATTAAAATTCAGAAAATGTGTGACTCTTGATTTGTCATTATAAAAGATGTAATTAAAAAAGTATCAAAAGGCTGAATGATGAAATCTTTAAATCTTATTATTATAATAGAGATTCAGTGTCTGTCATTGCTTATGTCACAATACCCTCAGGAATTAAACAGATTAGTGTTATTGCTTCTACGTGTTCACCCCCTCTCTCTATCTTTCCTCTACTTTCTTTCTTCTTTCTTAGTATATTTCTTCTGTATAGCATGTCCTTTTCTTTCCCTTTCTTTCTTTATAATAAAAACAGAATGGTCCATTATTTAGCTGAGGTGACATTACTTATAAGAAATAAGAATTTGTTGGATAAGCAACACCAGATATCAAGATTTACATTTTTCATCTTGGATAATTAGGACGGTCTCATTTTTAACTAGAGTGTGTTGCAAGATGATAAGGGTCATACAATTAAGGAACAAGAGTATTAAGGTATAGATATCTTGTTAAATGTCCCTCGTAGAAAAGTTCTTATGTTGTATAGACGTATGTACCCAACATCAGGTATATAATCGAGAGGAGACTTGGGTGAGAGAGAGAGAGAGAGAGAGAGAGACACACACACACACACACACATAGACAGAGACAGTCTTACTTGTTGCTTCATTTCTTTCCTGCTTTACTGTTTCCGCTAACTTCTTCTCTGGCTGTCATCTGGTCGTCTTCTAGTTGCTGTCTCTAACTAAGGGCTTTTTCTGGGCTAACTATAGTCATTGTAATTAATTAAATGAACTACAAGACTTTTATTTCTTGATCAAGATTTTATTAATCTAGCCCATATCTTATTCGCTGTGCAGATGAGAATCAACCTCGCAGTAGCACATCTACTCTGCTTTAATCTCAAGTTGAAACTGATTCTCTAACTAACTAACCATGTGACGCGCGATATTCGCGCCTCTAGGGATCAAGGTCACCAACAGTCCTGGTAATTTTACACTGTCCCCTTTGAATTCTCACTACAGGATCCGTCAACAATTCATGCTACCACATAAATTGTAACATTTAGTGACTGAACAAAATTCTTTTGTTCCTTCTAAAAAGCACCCCTCCCCACAAAAAAAAAGAAGTGAAAAAAAAAACCCAACTCACTTTCAGTTCTCATCTTTTTCTGTGAATGAATTGTTAATTCTTTTTTAGTTGTATCCATCACATCAGATTGAATGTCTCTTTCTTTAATCAACTGAACCAAAATTCCTTGTTTTTGCAGCCATGATTGTTGCAATTGGCTGATATCTTGTTCTCTCTCTTTAATAGATTTCTGTAGAGATTTTATTGTCGCTTCCAGAGGACCAAGTTCAATTCCCTGATTAAACAAAAAACAAAAAGAAAATGAAGAGATGGCAGAAATATATTTCTTTGATTCAAACAACTTTTTCTTTTAATAAATTGTTTAAATTCAGTTTTCAATTTCTTCATGCCTGGAATATTAAAAATCACTTTTCATACATTGTTCCAATAATAACTAAACCAGTCATGAGCAAATACAACTATAGTTTTCTCGGCCAACACAATTTTTCCCTGGATAATATTTAAACACTTTCCACTTGTCACTAGCACCATTGAGGTCAGACTGCAATCCCTGTCTCAGGTGACACTGCGTTTATATTGCCATGGCTAATTTCTGATTGATTGGTCAGACCAATCAGCATGAGCTGCTAATCATATAAATGGACTAGTCTCCTCTCGTGAACCTCTTTTTTGTCATGTCTGGTTTCATGGGAGGCAAGCCATTTTTTCTCTGCACCAAAGGTAAACTGTTACATATTCTTTTTTGGCCACCTTGGCAACACCTCACCAAAATCATGGATCTACACACGAGACAAGTCGTTGCCCATTGCATGAGTTAAGTCTCTTCTCTGATTTGTTTTATTGACAATTTATGTCTGTTTTGTCTGAAAAATAATAAAACTCTACAAAAATTCACAAACGGGTTATTTTTTCTTTTCTTTTTTTTCAGAAATTTAATAATAAAATATTGCAAACAAACAAAAAAATGGTTATTAAAAAATTATACAGTAACACAAAACAAATACTAGTAAAAAAAAAAGCTCAAAGTCTGCAATTTGGCTAGATGGAACCATAAGTCCTCCTTGAGAAATACTGCTTCTATGCAGCATCATCACTATGTAAATAGTAAGCTGTGCAGTGACCAATTAAAGCAGTCAATTTGCCATTTTTGTTGGGAAATAACAACTTAATGATAGATTTTAAAATGTGTTCTCTGCAATTTGAATGCTAAATATGTTTTTGTCTATCAAATGGTTATTTCCTATCAACTGGTTAATATTTCCTGCAGTTTAAACAAACATCAATTAATTGATTCTATCTGATGAGGGAATCAGAAAGAAAAACAAAATGGAGACTTAAACATCAACACCACAGTTAATATTTGAATACAATTTTTTCTTCTATCTAATTTGTATAATAAGACTATAATGATATGACTATAATAAGTTTGTATGATAGGGTGCAAGTGGCCATACAGCTGCTTCCTTCAGGGGGTGTTGTTTCCACAATTTGGTTAAGATTGCATGCAGCATTTTTATGCAGCTCCCATTTATTTTCTAGGCACTTCATTAGGGTTCAAGTGGTGCAGCCATACAGTAGCACTGATATAACTACGGCTTGGAAGAATTGTTGCTTTAACCAGTCAGTGAGATTAGATTTCCATATGATTGATAATCTGTTTATAGCAGACCATGCCTTCCCTATGCATTCATTAATATTGCTTTCTGTGGATGAGATATTACTACCTAGGTATGTGAATTGTTCTACTAATACTGGCTTTAGAGGCTTACCATCAATTGTAGAGATGCTTCCTTCCTTTTTAAAACACATGAACTCGGTTTTATCTGTATCCTGTTATATAGCAAATTTGAAAAGTTTTCCATCTAAGACTGATCAATGTCTCTTTGGTAAAATCTATCTACTTTTCCTGTTTCCTTTAATATATCTTGGTATAATAATAATAAAATAAAGTTCATGATAAAAATATCTTCAAGAATGGCAGTCAGGAAAGAGGAATCAGTTTTTGTAGTTTCTAATAAAACAAAAATGTTTTTCTTTTTTTGCATGAGTAGCACAGATTGGGTAATCTGATAAAGTGGGGGAGCTGACAGTAGGTGTGACACTCCACCTCAGAAAAATAAAACAAAACAATCTTCCTGGTTTAGTTCTGGCTAAAAAGGGGATAGATTCCCTCATTGTCCTGCTGATACTGACAAAAGACAACTCTGCCCATTCTACTTTTTTTTTTAAACAGCTGATTGTTTTTGTCGTCTTTTGAACTATCACTGAAGAAGAAAGTTACTTGATAAGTAATGGAAACTCACCATAAAGCGAGTCGGTTGTAGAATGCTCTTCATTCTAGTTGCAAAGCCGACGGGAAGTTTAATTCCATGATTGTTTTGTCTTGTTTGTTTTTTATATCTTATGTAATTGATTTTGGGATCATCAGGAGAGAATGTGCACCGTTTTGGGGCCTTCCTCTCAACATTTTTAACTGCACACCGGCCCCCCCCTCACTGATGTGAGGTTCCTCGGAATATATCAAATGTATCATATAATCAAATATACAATTGAATAATGGCGAAATGATGTTTTTAAACAGCACGTGCTATGGAAATGTTGCGTGAATCACATTACGCTTTCGCGAGCAGTTGATGACATGACGTTTTACTGCGAATTGTTGCACGGGACATTTCTTTTTTTCCATAACCACATCGAGCTGTTTTCTGTTATTTCTGTGAGGCGTTTTATGCACTTGGTTCTTTTGCGCCCTTTGATTCCTACTTGACCCAGAAATTGGTACATTGTTAAATAGCATCTTATCACTTCTATGTTTTTTTCTTAAATTCTTCTATCTTCTGTTGCCATATCAAGTTCTTTTGAGATTCTTCTTCATCAGGGTGTTGGCATTCTTTTGTTCTGAGTTTCATTTCTGTTCTTTATTAAATCAGAAACATGGAGACAAATTCTCTGAGTACATACTTTTTTATTTAATTCCTGATCCCATCTTAACAATAGGCATGGGAGAATCAGTTAAGAAAATGCGTCTCACCCCTATGGATGCTAGCTTGATTTTAAGTAATGAAATCTACTTTTCCAGGCTCAACCAATCTGAGAGGCCTACTCTGATGACCCTGGGTTCAAAGCTTTTTAATAAAACTCTATGAACTTAAATCCGGTACTGTATTTTTCGAAAGTATACTGTTAATTTTTAATCTAACAACACTTCATTACAAAAATAATAGGCTATGCCTATTCATCATGTAACAAGAATCCTACACATCATTACAAAAATGATAGGTTATGCCTATTCATTATGTAACAAGAATCCTACACATCATTACAATTCCTAGCAAAAATGATAGGTTATGCCTATTCATTATCTAACAAGAATCCTACACATCATTACAAAAATGATAGGTTATACCTATTCATTATGTAACAAGAATCCTACACATCATTACAAAAATGATAGGCTATGCCTATTCATTATGTAACAAGAATCCTACAAATCATTACAAAAATGATAGGTTATGCCTATTCATTATATAACAAAAATCCCACACTTCATTACAAAAATGATAGGCTATGCCTATTCATTAAGTAACATAAGTGCTTCTGGAGAACAGTGATATGCAACTGCCTCGAGTCAGATTGATACCAACTCCCAAGTTAATGAACCATCAAATTGTGATTTTTAAAAGAAATCTCATTTGTCTTTTAACAAGTGGGATACAACTGTAAATATACATCGTTTCAGTTGAGTGAATTAAAACGACAGGGAAGAGGAGGAAGAAGTAGGGAGGGGAAGAGGGGGAGGAGAATAGAGAGAGGGAAGAGGGGGGTAGGAGGAGGGGGAAATACAATGGAGGAAAGACTCCCCCAAGTGAATGAATGAAATCTTTTTGACTTACCCCAGCTTTGCTAATGAGTATTTCCAATTTTTTATTGGACGTATCAATTGTTGTTTGTTTTCTTTCAAGCATTGAAGCTCGTTTTAAAATCCCTTCTTCACTTCGATTGATAACCTCATTCCTCTCGGTAATCTCTTCATCGTATTGTTTTAGAACATTCTCCATGCAATTTTTTTTGGCCCTTGTTGATGTGAATTCCATAATAAGTTTAGAGATGGTGTTCTCCAAGATAATCCGCTCAAAATCCTAGAAAAGTCACAAAACACAAAAAGTCACAAAAAAAAATTTTTTTTAAATGAAAAATAAAACAGTATCTTTTGTGAATGAAATTAAAATGATCAGTCAGTAAGACTGAAAAAAAAATTTGTTTTTTTGTTCTGTTTTTTTCTTTCTGTTTTTTTCTTCTCTTTTCTGTTTTTTTGTTTGTTTTCAAAAAAATATTTAAAAATATTTGTTTTTTCTTTTCTTTTTTTTTCTTGTTTTTTTTTCTTTTCAGTTTTCTTATCTATTTTTTTGTTTCGTTTTCAAATGGATTTGTATTTAGATAAAAATTGAACATCATGATTTCTAAATCCAGATCTTTGAAAAAGAATATCTCTGAAAACAGAGATTTGGTGTCTGTCTGTTTGACTATGAAACTACATCACAATACCCTCAGGAATTATGTAAATTTATCAATGAGTATTTAATCTATAGTCAAAATCATTAATATTAATACATAGAAAAAATCTTATTTATTAATGAGGTTTCTATGAAAAACTGAGTTAGATTTGCCTCAAAACAGCTCATGTTATTAGTGCATTTAAAATCCTGCAATGTGCTTTATATATCACTAAAAAATAATGGTTTATATAATATATGGTGTGGTTAATTTGCTTACTGAAATATATAATTACTTAGTGTTATTGATCTCTAATATCATTGTTTTATTCTTCAACGTATTAATTTCAATCCTATGAATGATTTTATATAGAAACCAATTAAAATATAATTAAAATAAGTGTAATCTTTTTATGTGTTCTTATTTAATTTCATTAGTCTTTGTAATTCAATATATCTCATTACATTAAAACTAAAATGCTTACGCCTGGACGGCAGAGGGTGCATATTCTTGCTAGTGTAACTAAAAGTATCAGCTGTAGAGTAAGAATGAATAAGCCAGTCTTACAGACAACTGCACTCAGTGACCTAATCTTGTGACCTTGGATCAAATTAGGTAAAGGTCAGTAAATTATTATATATTAAAATGAGGGACTATAAGGAAAAGAAGTAGGACAAAAAGAAAGTAAGAAGAGGAAGAGGATGAGGAAAAGGAAAGAGAAAGAAGTAGAAGGAGAAAGAGAGAAAAGAGGGAACAAAAGAATGAAAGGATAAAAAAGAAAAGAAAAAGAGAAAAAAAAGAGAAAAAATAGATTTAAGAAGTTGAAAAACAACGAGAAGATGAAAATCAAAAATACATATTGCAACTAAAAATTTTATGTTTTAAAATAATAATAATGAAATTTATTGTGTACAATTCTCAGGTGCACCACAACTCATCAAACTCTCATGTATAGTACAGAGAATAATGGGTAATCTGAACATTAGCTACATAAATGAAAGTAACCTCCCCTTCTTTATTTCACTTTAAGGAAAGCTATATGTTTTGGTCAGCCATTTTCATTTCACCGTTATCAATACAACTGCATGTTTTAACACAAAAATATCATAAAATGTGTTCTTAATTGTGCTTGCGCATTATTTGAAATGAACTTGATTGTTATTGAGAACACATTTTATGATATTTTTGTGAAAATAAGGATTGAGAAACACAGGGAAACCAATTCAAATTTCAAATTCAGTATAGTCGATTCCACTTGAAGAGAAAAAGGTAGATACAGATCTTTTGGTTAATAAAGTTCACACTAATAAACAACAGAAACAAACTGACAAATAAAACAACTGTAGAAAGTGTGTTCAGTTTGGATTGATCAGCAACCCCCCCCCCGGCCCCCAAGATTAAATTAAACAATGTCTGGGAAAAATAAATAAATAAATAACAAATTAATTTTTTTTTTAAATGGAAGTGATTTTGGTTAATCAATAATGGAAAAAAAATTCTTCACATTTCTATAGGATTTCACAATGGATAATTGGCTTTGCCGATTCCACAGACTAGAAGGCGGACTGAGAAAGAAATGTTGTGAACAAAGAACAAAATAGACAAGGAAAATAATATATGTCTGATAAAAAATTAATTACAATTAACCACGTTTAACAAAATTCAGACAACAACAACAACAACAACAATAATAAATAATAATAATAATAATAATAATAATAATAATAGCAGAGAACTGAGAAAACTGTGGAGTATGAAGGTAAAGGTCATACCAATCATAATTGTTGCCTTGGAATGTTCCCAAGGATTTGGAAAAAAGTCTGGTTGAATTAGAGATTAGAGGAAGAATCGAAACCATCCAAACTATGGCATTGTTAAAATTGGCTAGAATACTCAGAAGAGTCCTGGAGACCTGAGGAGACTTGCAGTCACTCAGCCTCCAATGAACCCCTGGCTAAGGTGGGTGTGGAAAAACTCTAATGGAGCAAAATAATAATAACAGAAATGTGAAGAAAAACAATTATATGGATACTTCAAACGACAAATTGGGGAGATTGCACATGAAAAGACATAGACATGGTTAAGAAGAGGATACCTCAAGAGAGAAACCGAGTTACTCATAATTACTGCACAAAATAATGCCATGAGAACTTTTAGGGGAGATAACTCTCCTTAACAAAGTAGACACTGGTATGCAGGAGTCACAAATCAGAGATGTGACAGTGAAGAACATGGCTGCTTGATATACACATCGCATGGCCAATAGCTGAACTGTTTATCCAACTCATCCTACTGTATTCACGATCGGTGAGAAAAATAAAAAACAATATTGTTATATGTTAAACATATTCAACTGTTTTTGTTATATTTTATTCCTACATCTTGGGATATAACAAGAACAAATTAAAGCAAAAATTGATAAGACACAACAGAACAGCAAATGTTGGGTGTGTGGTGACAGAGATGAGACTATAAACCGTATAATAAGCGAATGTAGTAAACTAGCACAATGAGAATACAAGACTAGGGGCATAACTGGATTGGAAAGGTGATCCACTAGGAATTTGGCAAGAAACTAAATTTTGACCATTCAACAAAATGGTAAATGAATAAACCAGAATCTGTTCTTGAGAATGAAACCCATGAAATTTTCTGGGACTTTGACATAAAGACGGTCCACCTTATCCCAACCAAAAGATCAGACCTAGTAGTGGTTAACAAGAAAAAGAGAACTTGTTAACTGGTAGATTTTGCAGTCCTAGCAGATCACAGGGTGAAGATGAAAGAAAACGAAAAGAGGGGATTTTCTTTCACTCAGATTTTAGTGAAAAATCTCCAGTTGAAACTTACATGGAGTAAAAAAAAATTATTATTATTATCATAATGATAAAAAAATTAGGCTTCCTCCTCTTTCTCCTACTCCTAATATAATTATCAATAATAATAATAATAATAATAATAATAGATAAGACACAATAGAATAACTAGTGTAGAATGTGTGGAGAAAAAGACAAAATGATTAATCATATAATCAGTGAATGCAGCAAACAAGCACAAAGAGAATACAAGACTAGGCATGACTGGGTGGGAAAGGTGATCCACTGGGAATTGTGCAAGAAAGTAAATTTTCACCATGCAACTAAATGGTATATGGACAAACTGGAATCAGTTCTGGAAAATGACATGCATAAGATTCTCTGGGACTTTGAGATACAGACAGGTCATCTCATGCTGGTCAGGAGACCGGATTTAGTGTTAATTAACAAGGAGAAGAAAACTTGCCATATCATGGATTTTGCCATCTCCGTGGATCACAGAGTGAAGGTGAAAGAAAATGAAAAGATAGACAAATACTTGGACTTGGCCAAGTGAGTTGAAAATATTGTGGAACATGAAGATAAAGGTCATACCAATTGTAATTGGGGCCCTTGGAACAGTTCCCAAGGGTTTGGAAAAGAGTCTGGAAGAATTGGAAATCTGAAGAATCAAGACCATTCAAACAACAGCATTGTTAAAATCAGCTAGAATACTCAGAAGAGTCCTGGAGACCTGAGGGGACTTGCTGTCACTCAACCTCCAATGTAACACTAGCTTAGACAGGTGTGAAAAACTCTCATGGAGAGAAAATGATAATAATAATAATAATAATGATAATAATAATAATAATAATAGGGGAAGGAGGAGAAGGAAGTCTAATTTTTAGTTCTGTTAACAAAGTAAAACAATTTTCTTCAACATTTATAGTCTTACTGAAGATTTCAACTTTCACATCTTTTTTGATGAGCCCTTTACTTGTATTAGTAAAATTTTAAACTGTTTGTATAGATAGATAGATAGATAGATAGATAGATAGATATGAATAGATGAATAGATAGATAGATAGATAGAGATAGATAGATAGATAGATAGATAGATAGATAGATAGATAGATAGATAGATAGATATGGAGTCTCAGATAGATAGATAGATAGATAGATAGATAGATAGATAGATAGAGATCTCAGATAGATAGATAGATAGATAGATAGATAGATAGATAGATAGATAGATAGATAGATAGGAGTCTCAGATAGATAGATAGATAGATAGATAGATAGATATAGATCTCAGATAGATAGATAGATAGATAGATACTCAAATAGATAGATAGATAGATAGATAGATAGATATGGAGTCTCAGATAGATAGATAGATAGATAGATAGATAGGATAGATAGATAGATAGATAGATATAGATAATAGATAGATAGATAGATAGATAGATAGATAGGATAATAGATAGATAGATAGATAGACAGATCGAATCCACAAGAATATGAATTTTGGAGAAATATACATTTACAGAGATAATCAGTTGAATAAATGAAGAGAAGATAATAATAAAAAAAAATTCTAAGACTGCAATAAACCAATATAAAAAAATATTTTTTAAATAGAATAAATTGCAAATTTCTCACCAAATTTTGGCTGACTTCTTTGGTTTTATTTGTTAATTTGTTTGTATATTGAGAAGATTTTTCAAACATCAACTGGGAATGGATTTTTTCCATGATTTCACTCTCTAATTCCTTCAGTTTGGTTCTTTCTTTATGGGTCGATTTCTTCACATCTTCCACGGAATCAGAATAAGAATTTTTGTCCTGAAAACAAGAAAAAATCAAATAATAATTATCAGTAATTTTGATATTCCCAACAGTTGTCCTCCTCTTTATTATGGTATGTATAAACGCAATGTTCAGGCCACTGTAACCTCGGGCTATGTTTAGGTGGGTTTTTTAAATACCTTAAAATAAGTCATCTTCAGATAATTACCTTGAATTCAAAAGTAGTTTCAGAGCTGAAATTGTTACCATTCATTCAAGGGGGCCCTAAGAAGCATAAATGCCACAAGACTTATGGACAGAAATGTGATTGGATATAGAAAAAATAAAATGGAAGAAAATTATATATTCTAAAATAGAAACTTCAAAATGTCGTAAAGAACATAACCATTTTAATCTGAGTTGGAACAGTTATGTAAGTAATAGCATTCTTTATGACATTTTGAAATTTCTGTTCTAGAATAAGTAATTTTCTTCCATTTTATCTTTTCTATACCTAATCATATTTCTGTCAATAAGTCTTGTGGCATTTATGCTGCTTGGAGCCCCCTTGAACGAGTGGTAACGATTTCAGACAAGTATTAGCTCAGTCGGTAGAGCGTCCAACTAGGAACTACAAGGTTCCGGGTTCGATACCAGCCCTCACCAACTCAGCATATGAATAGCACAGGGATCAGCACAGTAAAGTGAGGAGCTGATGGTAGATGTGGCACTCCACCTCAGATGCAAAAACAATCTCTTTGGTCTAATGCTAGTGAAAAGGGAATAGACTCCTTCGCTGTTTGGCTAGTAGTGATTTTAGGCTACCCCAACTGTTGTATACTCTCTTTCCTTTCTTACTTCTATTTTTCTTCTGTTCATCTTTTCTATCTTCCATTCTTCTTCTAGCGTCTCTTCTAGCGTCTGGACTTCATCTTGGGGATTTCATGTCTGGTCTTCCATGGGGGATTTCTCTTTATCAGAAGCCCCGTGTCATTGGTAGTTTTTAGATAATAACACAAGACTTCGATTTAACTTAGATCATATTTTATTCTGAAATCCCCACCTGCGCAGGTTGAGTTGACAGCGTGCATAACATGACTGACCACCGTCGTGGTTTTTGGCTGATCTGACTAAAAATCTCTTTCTAATCTAAACCGGAAGAGGGTCTTCTCCACCGATTCTCACGGTATCCACCAGAAGGAGGATCAGGACTGAGGTGAAGCCTTGTCATTCAATCCTTCAAGGCTGCTGGCTGAACTTATAACAGCCATTTTGGTTTCTACACTACTGTACATAAGTATTAGGAATCTAATAATTATGTAACACAATGACTTTACTTACTTTATAAGAATTATCAGTGTTAGGCAAATGACTAATATTCTGATTCTATCAAGAGAGTTTTTGGCTTTGTTTTTGGTCGATGCAAAAACTGGTTTGAATTCAGAGTTTTCCTTCTCCTAGGCCAGTTGCCTTACTAAAGTTAAAGAGCCCATCTGCCCTACTATTTACCCGGGAGAGACTTGTGGTGTAGTGGCTAATATGTTGGACTGTGACATAGTAATAAGTGAGTTTGAACTCCACTCATGCTATTATGTTCACTTTCAGACTAATACCCTTGGAAAGGTAAGAACCCCATTATCCTACCAGTTATGGATTAAATAGTATCACTACTGTTCTTCTACAAGGATGGTTTTGGAATTAAATAACCCACTATGGTTGATATGCCATTAAACAAAGAAATAAAACCAAACCAAACTATTTATCCATAGCTGGAGGGAGAATAGTTGGATGCATACCTTTGGTTGATTGGTTGGTTGGATTTTAGGGCATGTCAACCCTTGTTGGGTTATTTCCTGCTGAACACGTTTTGCTTTATTCATTCTTGATGGGCATTCAAATTTTAAAAAAACAAAAAATCAATTTCCTTCTTTTAACATATTTCTTTTTTTTTTTAAGTTATTTTTTCTATTTAATCCATAAATGGGACCCTAATAGGTATACCACTCTGGGTGAAAGTGGACCTGTGTGTAATAGAAATGAAGGGGTACTCCACACTCCCCAGAGCTCCAAAATTGAAACTTCAACATTAGAGATGCATACCTTTACAAAAGGCATTAGCGCTTGTGAAATGCAAATCCCTTAATCCCAGATTTGAACTTGAGTCACCATTTCCATTTCCAATGATAATAACCATTACACCACAAGTGCCTCACAGAATAAAAAACAAATGTAAAAGATATGATGAAAAAAAAAAAAAGATTTTGGTCAAAAGAACAAATCTCAATAAATACTGACCGCAGTCGCTTTGGAAAGGGCTTGTTCAGTTTCATGCAAAAGACGTGAATGGGTTGCAAATTTTGCTTTTAGATTTTCATATTTGTGTCTGCATTGCCTCAACATATCCCTCAAAACGTCGGCATCTTTTTTGTTTTTGTTAAAGATATTTGTTAATTTCTCGTGCTGCTCTTGTTCAGCCAAAATACTTTTCTTGCAGCCAATAATCTCAGCATTAACAGTCATGTCTTCTTCTTCCAATTGACTAAAGAAAAAAAGAAAAGAAAATAGCATATGTTTGTGTACATGCATCTTCTTTTTATTTCATTTTCTGACATGTCGTCCAACCCCACTGATGTGTCTTCAGTTGCATCTTGGCCAGGGGTGGTCACAAATAAAATAACAATGTGACAATAAAAGTAATAATATGAGTGTTGCATAATCTATGTGGTAGCATAGATTACTGACAACACTGTGTAGCAAGCATACAAAGAGCCCAAATGGAAAGTTACAGACCGTTGGGAAACTTTGACCCCAGAGGCGGGAAAACCGCAAATAACGTGAGAACTAGTTAGATCCTCAGTTACAGTCGAGACATGACCCAGAATAGACTACTGGGTGGCTGGACTCATCATTTTTTTTTCAAACTCAATTTTTTCTATTTAACCCATAGATAATACCCAAACAGGTAGTACCACTCCCGATCAGGGTGAACCTGGGAGTAATGGTGATGAAGGGGTACTCTACATTCCGTAGAGCTCCATAACTGGAACTTCCCCATCAGATAAAGTTTAACGTCATACCCAGGACACTAAGCCACTGAGTTTGCCATAGGGGTAATAGGGTTGGAACAATCATATAGGTGCTAGGGCTTGATGTGACCAGCTGATTGATCAGAGAAGCCTCTCCAACTGCACGTCTAGCCTAAGTAAGGGTTTGAGTTTTTGCATGTCGTGGACTGCTCAGCAATCAGGGTTCTATCCTTAAGCATCACAGGTTGCTACCCACAGCCAACAGGTGGTCCCATTTGGTTTTTTTTTACCCCTCTGCAGAGGTGAAGTCAGAGTATTCTAAAGCCCCAGCCAACAAAGCTGGGTCATAACAGGAGGTGCATTCTTTAAATGTTGAGTTTTAGTGAATGGACATTTACATTGTAGAATTGTCTTGGAGATTCTGCTTCCTTGTTAACCTATTTGTCTGTTATCATTTCTTTCTACCAACGCTGCCAAAATGGTAAGCAGTACATGTTGTCCTCATCAAGTCAGCCATTCCCCTTCTTCTTCTTCTCTATCCTTCTTTCTTTCTTCGCCCCCCCCCATACCAGACGCAGCGATTATAACAAATGGTGTCTGAGCCAGGATAGAACAACACTTGCCGGGTATTTGTAGTCATAGATAGTTTGCTTTTATGGATTTTTTATTTTTTATTGAATAATGATTCATCATCTCAATTCAACAAGCAACTCTCTCTCTCTCTCTCTCTCTCTCTCACTCTCTCTCTCACTCTCTCTCTCTCTCTCATATCGACCAATCTTACCTGAACGCTTTCTGTATAGACATATACGCTTCATCTCTTCTTTTCATCCCAATTAAACTGTTCCTCCAATATTGTTGCAATTCATGTTTCTCCAGATTGATTGACTGTTAACAAATAAGAAGAAACTTCAATAAAATTTCAAAGTCCATCAACCAATCACAGGGTGGTCAACAAAACAAAAAAACATCAATTTATAGCAAATTTCTGGAAACAAAAATCTATATATTATACGGGTAAGTAAAAAAGTAATGCCATTTTCTTTATTTTGTGTGAAGTTTTTTTTATAAAACTAAGGCCTACATTGAGACCCTAACGAGGCTCAGAACAAGAATCTGACAAGTAAGACCCAACTTGCCAATTGACAATGTCCTCCTTCTGCATGACAATGCTTGGCCACACACAAGCATCAGGACAAGGGAGAAAATCACCTCATTCCGGTGGATAACTTTACTGCATCCTCCATACTCACCAGATTTAGCGTTTTCGGACTATCATCTCTTTGGACCCATAAAAGAGGGTTTGAGAGGCAAACATTATTCCAGTGACGAGGAAGTGAAATCTGTAGTGAAGAAGTGGCTCAAAGAACAGTCAACAGAATTTTACAGGGCAGGGATACATGCTCTCATTCGAAAGGTGGAACATTGCTATTGAGAGCTACGGTGACTGTGGAGAAGTAGGGATGTGATCCACAGAGAACCAGCTTCATTTTGATGAATGACGCATGTTCCTGTGTCGGTAATTATACCTAACCTAAACAAAATGGCATTACTTTTTGACTCACCCTTGTAATACTCATGTTCCTTAATTGTACGACCATTATCATCTTGCCACACCTTCTGGTTAAAAATGAGACAGTTCAAATCATCCAAGATGAAATGCAAAAATGTAAATCCTGATTATCTGGTGTTGCTTATGCACTGAATTCTTATTTCTTATGAGCTAAATCATCTCAGCTAAATAATGGACCATTATTGTTATTATAAAGAAAGAAAAGGAAGAAAAAGGACATACTACAGAGAAAAAATATCTAATGGTGAAGGTCCAATTCTGGGATATGATCATACAGCAATGAGCGTTACAAAAATTCACACTGCAGCATAAAAATCTATTAATATCTATTGTAATAATATACGGATTGGATTGGGCTGATTTAATGTGACAACACAAAATTCAATATTCTGTTTGACTTTGTGCAGCATTAGCCACACACACACACACACACCACACACACAGACACACACACACACACAAATAAATTTGTAATCTCTGAGAATAATCTGGCAGGGGTTCTTATCTGCCTCATTTCAACTGAATGACCCCCGTATTTAGCAAAGATGTCAGCAGGTGCCTTAAAAAGATATTCCTTTTTTTTGTTTTTTTTTAATTCTTTTAAATGAAGCATCAAATAATAATTAGAAAATAATAAAAGAATCATTGAATAATTAGATTAATAAAATTAGATGCAAATTAAAATATTTGTATATCAATAGAATTCCTTAAAATTTTATATAATTTATTAAAATTATATAATTTATAATCTATAATTTTTATCTGTATATCATTCAATTTATAAAAATATCATACAATTTATAAAATATTTGTATATCTGTTGTAACCTGCTTAGCGAAATAATAACACGGGTAGTCCAGCTGATGTTAACCACGAGAAGTGATCACTTCCAACTTTTATTCACAACTGAAAAAGATGGCTGAAACGGTGCTTCCATTTCATAACAAAAACAATAGCAGAAATGGTGCTTCCGTTTCTTAGTATACCACAATATCATACAATTATCTGTATATCATACAATTTATAAGAATATCTGTATATCATATATACAATATCTGTATATCATATATATCATACAATTTATAAAATTTTATCTGTATATCAATAGAGTTCCTTAAAATTTTCACTGTTATCATCTTTCTTGTTGAAGACACTGTAAGGAAAGAAAACTACCCTGATGAAATAGATTAATAAGGAGTGCATGATACCCCTACATATCCCATGGACTATTAGTGAATAATAAATATTCATTAGATGAAGGATTGAACATGGTTCTATGGTAAACTATTCTATATATCAATACTCATGTTCCTTAATAGTACAACCGTTATCATCTTGCAACACCCTCTGGTTAAAATTGAGAACATTCAAACTGTCCAAGATGAAATGCAAAAATGTAGATCCTGATTATCTGGTATTGCTTATCTGCCGATTTCTTATTTCTTGTGAGTGTCATCCCCTCAGTTAAATAATGGACCATTCTGTTTTTATTAGAAAGAAAGAAAGGGAACATGCTACATAGAAAAAAATATAATAAGAAAGAAAGAGATTAGGGAAAATATAGAGAGAGGGGGTGAGTGTGCGAGTGATAGTGCTTTTTATTATAAAAAGAGGGAAGAAAAAAGGATATGCTACATAGAAAAAATATAATAAGAAAGAAAGAGATTAGGGAAATATAGAGAGAGGGTGAGTGTGCGGAATGATAGTGCTTTTTATATAAAAGAGGGAAGGAAAAGGATATGCTACAAAGAAAAAATATAATAACAAAGAAAGCGATAGGGAAAATATATCACGGAAGTGATAATGCTTTTTATTATAAAAAGAGGAAGAAAAGGATATGCTACATAGAAAAATATAATAAGAAAGAAGAGAGAGATTAGGGAAAATATAGAGAGAGGGGGTGAGTGCGCAGAAGTGATAATGCTAATCTGTTTCAATTGAACATAATGAAAAGATGAAAAGAAAGAAAGACAAAAAAAAAAAGTGAGAGAGAGTTAAATTAAGATTATTATACTGCTTACATATTGAACAATTTAGCAAAAGCTCTTAAGCAAACATATCAAATGTTGTAATAATTAAATCATCATACTGTTGTATATCCACAGATCCGCAAGTCATTGAATAATTAGATTAATAAAATTAGATGCAAATTAAAACATATTCAAAATATTACACATTAGATAACATCTCTTACACACACACACATACATAATTAGTATTATTTGGACTATTGTCCTCATCTTTATTCTTATCTGCACTACTTATAATACTAATTATCAAGCCTCATCTAAAAAATTCAGAGAAATAAAAAACACACATGTTCACATACGCATGGATATGTAAAAAAAAATCCAGGTAATCAGAACAGACAAACAATCTTTGCATTTGTCAGATTAGCCAGCATTTTATGAAGAAGTTTTGATTCCATCTAAATCCTGACCATTTAAAACAAGATATTTGGAAAGAATAGCATTTCTTACCGTCAATTGAAGTTCTGCCTCATGCAGAAGATTTTTGGCATTTTTTGTTTCCAGCACTTGCAATTTATACTGAGCATTATACATTGCAATGTCATCTTGAAGTTTCTCCACTTTTTCAACGAGACGATCCACAAAAAAATCCTGAAAAAAAAATTCAAGAAAATTATAAAATAATACTTTATTAAGCCTCATCTAAAAAATTCAGATGAATAGCATTTTATTATTGTCAAGAATCTTTGAAATATTCAAGACTAAAAAAAAAAAGAAAAATTATTTTACCTGTTTCTTCTTGTCTACTTGTGCTTGTAAGACATCATTTTCTGCTTTATCAGCCGCTCTTTTCAAAAGTTTAATGTCTCCACCTAAATCTTCTTTTGTGTCTCTCATATAATATCTACGAATTCCCAAATTTTCAATATCATTTCGCAGTTGAACAACTGAGGCAAATATAAAACAAGGTAAAAGAAAAATGTAAGAATCATAAACTTTTGTATGACAAACAATTCAACATTTATATGTTTCTTCCTAACAGATTGGTTTGGTTTGGTTTGGTTTATTTTACGGCATATCAACCTCGGTGGAACATTTAATGCCAACTAAGTTTTGGATTCGTAGCAATAGTTTGGTAGAAAACAAATGTATATATGTATAGATTTTAACAATTGTTCAATTACTCATATTTTTTAGTACAATCCCACTCCTTTTAGGAAATGTAAAATCCATCTGTGTATATATATATATATATATATATATATATATATATATTTTAACAATGGAAAGGAGTAACCTACTCGAGTTTCATCGATTGATTCTTCAGGGTTACTTTAAATTAATCGAGTTTTCGATTAATCTTAGGTGTTATAAACTTGCCCGTTGGAATGGGACTTAACTTTAGTACTAAAGTTAAGTTAAAATAAATTTATGCTCTACATTGTATTGAGCACTTTGTATTTGTTTTTTCTCAACCTTAACCTCTGGATATTGTGTGCTTCCAACAATCGTTCTTATACCCACCGGTAAGTTAATACTTATACATATACAAATATATATATATATATATATATAAAGGTGGTCTGGGTAGTTATTTTTTATATTAAGTATTTCAGATTGGTATATGATTGGGTTTGTTTAGAATTTTGGATATCTTGTAAGGTCTAAAATTATTCTAGGTTGATTTATAATCCAGGGAAGTGTGGGTGATATAATTGATTTGTGAAATTGTGTTGTATCTATAAACAATTTAATCAAAATTTAATTTTTGTAGATTACAAAAATATATGTACTAGCAAAAATATGTGCCCTCTGGGCACAAGTAATAAAGTTTTAATACAATTAAATATTATATTGAATTAGAAAGACTAATAAAATTAGATACAAACACAAAAAAGATTACACTTATTTTTAATTTATTCTAATTGATTTCAATATAAAATTATACATAGGATTGCTTTTAATATATTTGAGAATAAAACAATGATATTAGAAATCAATAACACCAAGTAATTATTTATTAAACACTGTTTTATTAAAACCAGTAAGCAAATTATTTACACCATATACTATGTAAACATTTATTTCTTAATATATAACACATTTTGTAGGATTTTAAACACATTAATAATATTAGCTATTTTTAAGCAAATCTACCTCAGCTAGACCTTAATAGAGACATTGTTAATAAATAAGATGCTAATTAAGATTAAATAATTATTATTTAATAACCATTAAGAATATAATGTAAATAACTAAGGGAATTGTGACATTGACCGTGACATAGTTTCGGTTACAAACAGACAAACACACAATCTCCATTATAATAAGATTTACCCAACCCCTCTGCCACAAGTGTTACATAATTGATAGGGTAGCCTATTGTTATATACAGTAAGTGTAGCTTAGATTCAAAATAATGGTTTAGTGGAGAAACACAGGAAAAGTTATTGACACTTTTTAACCCTGTGTTAACCTCCATTTCTGGTTCGCCAGTTTGAATGTAGGAAGTTAGTTTAGAAAGTCAGTTTTTGACTGATGACTGTACGAGATAGATGACAATGCCGTCTCTCATCCAATTGCCAAATCTCTGCACATTTATTTGATGGTCTGGGATTCATAAAACTATGAATGAGCTTGAAACAAAAAGAAAATCTTGTTGAAGTTAAGCAGTGATGAGCCTGTTCAATACTTAGATGGGTGACCATTTAAGTAAAACCAGGTACAGTAGGTCACTGAATATAAAAGAAATTGATTTAGCATTAAATAACCCAAAAAGGGTTGATATGCCATTAAACAAATCATCATCATCATCATCATCATCACCCCTATCAGCAGCTGATTTGAGAAGAGCCAACCATATTTGACATTTGAAAATAAATGAATGAGTTGAAATGTGGAGAGAATGAAAAGGATTTTTGTGCTGAAGATTAAGATGCAGCAAAATAGAAAAATCAATTTAGAAGATTATAACACCCACCACCCCCACATAATCACCCACTAACCCAGCCACGACCCCACCACTGAGATTTTCTTGAGATTTTGAAATTTTGACACAGAAGGTTTGTTTTTTTTGTTTTTTTCTGTCAGTCGGATATCCTAACAAAGAAATGAAATGAATCAAGTAAAAAAAAAAAAAAAACATAAAATGAAAACAAATTTTTCTTCACCGAGAAAAAGACACAAAAGAATGGAGAATTTCAGCTGAAAGTCGATTTAGAACAATCAATCAGTTGCATGAGTCTCGGCTTGTGGGTGGTCCCACATCAATAGGGCCTTGTGCTTGACCCGTACATGTGGGGTACGTGGTAAATATCCAGTTGCATATTTGTGGGTATTTGTGGGTATTCAGTAAACACCCGACTAGTAACCACAAGGTTCCAGGTTCGATACTGGCCCTCACCAACTTCAGCGTATGAGTAGCACAGGGATCTGAGCGGTAAAATGAGGAGCTGATGGTAGGTGTGGTGCTCCACCTCAGACGCCAAAACAATCTCCTTGGTCTAGTGCTAGTGAAAAGGAGATAGACTCCCTTGCTGTCTGAATTGAATATCAATTTTAGGTCATCCTGATGACTTTACTAATGATGAAGGTTTAGTTGGCTGGTTGGTTGGATTTTATGGCATGTCAACCCTTGTAGGGTGATTTTATGCTGAAGACATTTTGTTCTATTCATACTATGTGGGTATTCAAAATTTATTTTAAAATCAATTTTTAACACATTTTTTCAAAACTCATTTTTTTAAACTAATTTTTTTCTATTTAACCTATATATGTGACCCTAACAGGTACTACCACTTCGGGTCAGAGTAGACCTGGGAGTAATAGCGCAGTTAAACGTCATATGCAGGACAATAAGACTCCACCTTCAAGCACATATATGATAAAAAGGTTGGAGTAGGGGGCCTCTCCAATTGCATGTCTAGCCTAAGTAAGGGCCAAAATGGAGTGTTGCATGTAATGGACTGCACAGCCAGCAGGATTCCATCCTTAAGCATCACAGTCACCACTCATGGCCAACAGGTGGCTTCATTCGGGGGGGATTTTACTCCTCTGCAGAGGTGCAGTCAGTGTATTCTAAAGCCCCAGCTGACAGGGCTACATTTTACTAATGTGCTAATACCCTTAGGAAAGATATTAATCCAACTACTCTCTCTCCAGTTATGCGTAAAGAATAGGGCAGACTGAACTCTTTAACTATGGTATGGTAAGCAGTCTAGGAAAAGGAACATTTAGATTTCCAACTTGTTAAACTCTGCTTAAGAAATTGACCTTGTGTCACATCCTGCTTATGCAGAGGGGTTGGGTAAAGACATACTCTGTTTAAAAATTGACCTTGTGCCACAACCTACTCGTACGGAGAGTTGGGTGAATACATACTCAGTGTTACGTACTGACGTTTTCACAGTACCAAATCGATATAATGTTATATACCTTTCTTTACTTCTTCTATATCTTGGTCATCTATTCTTCTGGCCGGCTTTGCTATTCTGATCATCTATCATCTTGGTCTGGTATAGCGTCTGGTGTTGACTTGGTATATCTTCTAAGGTCTGGTCTTCTATGGGGATTCCAGGTCTGGTTTCTGTTAGGGATCACTCCTTATCAGAAGCCCTGTGTCATTGTTAGTTTTTAGGTAATAAACACAAGACTTCGATTTACGTTGATATTACTTTATTTGTAAATCCCCAACCAGACATTCTGTGCAGTGAGACTTACATGTTACTAGCTCGGTTTCTAACTTCTAACTGACTTAAACTTACTATATCTTAAACCGGAACAGGGTCTTCTATGCCTTCCGGTTCTCACGATTCATCCCCAGAAGGCAAGTGAGAGTAAGGTCAAGCGTTGTCACTCACTCTCAAGGCCATCAGCTGCACTAATCGCCATTATGATTTCTACAATACCTTATATAAATATTAGGGATCCAATAATTATGTAACACTCAGGATTTGATGATAAAAATAAAAATGAAAGACCAAATTTTGAGCAAAAAAAACAATTTTCAATGTATAATTGAATTTTAATCAATAATTCAAATTTTATAAACTGCTTTTTCTTTGTGATTTTCTTTACTGAGTTAAAAAAATAAAAAATAAAATAAATTATAAAATGAGTTGATTGAAAAACAAAAAGTGCAAATTATTTGAGTGATTCCTACCGTGACTCTTGCAATTGTTAAGTTCAGAAAGAGATTTTCCATAATTCTTCCGTTTCATATCAAGTTCAACTTCGTGTTTCACTCTGTCATTATTCAAATTGACATATTTATCTTGCTCTGCTTCTAACAGCATTTGCTGCCGAGCCAATTCTTGCTGAACGCCATAAAGTTCGACGCCAAGATTCTCTTTATGCTGCTTCTTCATCTTCAATGGTTTATCCTGCAAACAAGTAACAGAAAAAAGATTTATTCAATCAAATAAGACAAAAAATGTTACATAATTTATGAGCAGTTATGAATCATGAACGTACCTGTAGTTAGAATTTTGAATTGGGGTTCGTTAACTTAAAATGACAGGGTCCATGGAAAGTTACCTGACAGCTGTGATAGGTTATGACCTTTTTCTTGACCCCTTGAAACTTAATGGACCTAAATTCCACCATCGTATGTCACCCCGCCGAAAGAAAACAATACCACTGTAGTAAAGCGGGGCTGGTCAACGTGCCTCAAAATTCACGGCACTAAAAAGGTATTTGTTAAGCGGCGGTCGTCATTGTCGATAAAAAAGGTACAACACATGAAATATATTGTCACAAGGGCTTAGCATTTATTTTCGGGCTTGCGTTGTGGGAGAGAAGGAAAAACTGAGAGAAAGAGAGGGAGGACACTGTTAAATTCCTGTACCTTTTCACATAGTACTAACTATCACGCTATCCCAAACTAGGGACCAGCAGATCCGTCCGAACCCTACGCCGCCGGAAAGCAAAAAGAGGCCGATCTTGTTGTTCCTGATTCCTCGTCACCATGTGACTTCCGCTTCCGGTCGACACCCGATTTCCGGTCAAATTATCGGCAACCCGTTGTGTGTCCACTACTCATTTTTTTTTAACCATTACTTTCTCTTATTTCTTCTTCCTCTCTTTATAGCAGTCCACCTACAGTTTTATTTCCACTATCAAACTCTGGTGGACCCTAATAATCACGTTACAACCAAAAATCAGGGAATTAACGGAATTTAATGAAATTTTCAGTGTTGATATATTAATGAATAAAAGATATACTGCACCAGTTATTTTATTTAAAAACTTTTACATTTTTTCAGGTTAGTTAACATTGAACAACGTATCTTTGAAAATCTGTGTTATGCCTCAAAGATATGTGGATGAAAGTTAACTGACCTGAAAAAATTGTAAAAATTTTTTAAAAATAAAATAACTTGTGCATTATATCTTTTATTCATTAATATATCAACACTGAAAATTTCATTAAATTCCATTAAATCCCTGATTTTTGGTATTTTTTCTTTTGGCGGAGTGACATACGATGTTGGGATTTAGGTCCATTAATTTTGATTTAACCCATTAATGACCTCTGACCTCATTGATAAGTACCCCATTATGATTTGTTGTCAGTCTTGCCTATTCACACTTAAATGCTTTACTGCAACTACAAGTATTACTGGTGTACTCATCCAAACTAACAATATGTACCCAACCTCCACAAAAAGAAGCTGCATTTAAAACAAAACAATTCCATGATTTGTCAATTGCATGTGCTTCAATGAGAGAAAACTAGACAATTTCCACCTCAGATGCCTACGCCGCATCCTAAGCATTCACTGGCAAGACAAAGTACCCAACACAGACATGCTGGACCGAGCAAATATGAACAACATGTTCGCTATCATCTGCGAGAGGTGCTTGTGCTGGCTTGGCCATGTCAGGAGGATGGACAAAGGTCGCATCCCCAAAGACCTACTGTATGGCGAATTTGTAGAAGGCTCCCAACCAATAGGGAGACCACGCCAATGCTTCAAAGATGTCTGCAAGAAAGACATAAAGACATGCCACACAACACAACATATAGGAGGTTGGTGCAGAAAACTGAGTGGCCTGGCGCCTCCTTGTCAAACAAGACACGAAAAGGAGTGAAAAAGAGGGGAAAGAAGCTTCTATAGAAAAGAGAGCAAGAAGGAAGGAGAGACAACAGCAACCTCAGCAAGTATCACTGTTTGTTTGCAGTCACTGCACCAGAGATTGCCATTCAAAAATTGGCCTGTTTAGCCACTCACGCAGATGCAGTTAAAAAAAAAATGGACACTATGCCGTCGTCTTTAGCAGATGGAAGAATGCCAAAACAATGGAAAATTTCACTAAACAGAAAAAAAAGCAGTAAATGTCCACAAAATTTTATCATGATATTGGGGGGGGGCGGTTTGAAGATATAAAAATGATGGGGGGTGGGGTGAGGAGAGTAATGAAATAAGTTTCAAGGCACCCCATTTTTCAAGGCACCCCATTTTTCCCCATTTACAAAAGTTGAGGAGATGAAGCTAAGAATCCACTTACAACTTCTTGAATGTTCAATTCATATTTTTCTTTCATTTTCAGCAGATAAGTTTTGACGGCTGCTTGGAACTGAACCATTTTAGGCTGGAAATAAATAAATGAATGTTATTCAATATCAGGTGATTTACTTACATGAATATATATACGATTCATCCATAACAATGTGCTTATTCCAACATGGAGACCTAAAGGGTTTTTATATTACATTCTCTTGTGTATATCAAAACCTATACAATATCTATACTTTGTAGAATATCTATCTTTATATATATATACATATATATATGTGTGTGTGTTTGATACAATATACAATATCTATATTTTAGACTATCTATCTTTATATATATATGAGGGTCAGTCAAAAAGTAATGCCACTTTCTTTATTCTATGTGAAGTTTTTGATAAAACTAAGGCCTACATTGAGACCCTAATGAGGCTTAGAGCAAGAATCCGATGAGTAAGACCCAACTTACCAATCAACAATATCCTCCTTCTGCATAACACTGCATGACCCCGCACAAACATCAAGGACAAGAGAGAAAATCACCTCATTTGGGTGGAAAATTTTACTGCATCCTCCATACTCCAGAATTAGTGCCTTCAGACTATTATTTCTTCAGTCCCATGAAAGAGGGTTTGAGAGGCAAACATTATTCCAGTGACGAGGAAATGAAATCTGTACTGAAGAACTGGCTCAAGGAACAGTCAACAGAATCTTACATGGCAGTGATACATGCTCTCAATCGAAGGTGGAACACTGCTATTGAGAACAATGGTGACAATGTGGAGAAGTAGGGATGTGATCCACAGAGGACCAGCTTCTTTTTGATGTATGATACATGTTCCTGTGTTGGTAATTATACCTGTCCTAAATAAAATGGCATTACTTTTTGACTCACTATCGTACATGCTCTCATTCGAAGGTGGAACATAGCTATTGAGAACAACGGTGACTATGTGGAGAAGTAGGGATATGATCCACGGAGGACCAGCTTCATTTTGATGTATGATACATATTCCTGTGTTGGTAATTATACCTGTCCTAAATAAAATGGCATTGCTTTTTGACTCACCCTCGTATATAATCTCCTGTTTTTGTTCTTTTGTTTTATTATTTTACACAGTGTTCAATATTTTCAAAATAGAACTATCATAATAATAATAATAATAATAATAATAATAATAATCAATATTTTCATTTAATAGTCGTCATATATCATCAAATAAATAAAACAGGCAATTTATCATTTTGTTTGTTAAATCAACAAAGATGAAGATAACAATGGCCAAAATCATAAATTCCAGAAAATGTATCAAACTCACATGGTCAGGATCCAGAACCAAAATTGCAGACCCATCTTCATTTTCATCATCAGAAAAATCACGAATTCTTGAAGTGTCTTGTGTATGTTCATTTTCTAAAAGAAAAAAAAAAAAAAAAAAAAAAAACAATGTTTTATCTTCAAAACATTTATTTTTGTTCACAGCGTCTTCAATCTTTATAAATTGTGTATTTTGACATTTAAATGATTTTCTACAAATCAGAATTGGAAACATATATGTATATATCTTCTATTATTATACTAAAGCTGAGATTTTCATCTTTTAATGTCTAAAGGTTTTTTTTCCTGGTTAGTTTAATGACACGAAAGTTATACTAAATTATTCCTTAGTTTTAGGATTACGTAAGGTTTGAAAAAAATTCCATTTTAATTGGTTCTAATCAGTCGTAATTTGCAATTAAGTCAAAAACTGACCCGCCCCTGTCTTTACATTCTGCATAACTCTCTTTTCCTCTCTATAAGCAAGTGAAGGGAAGATGGGAGAGTGATTAACAGAAACACTTTTAACAACTCACCAGCACGTAATAGAATTCCATGATCAATTTCAATTTAAATTAGGTCAAACTAGATATTGAAAAATCCATGTTTTTTTAATACAATTCTGACCCCGTACATTTGAAAAAAATTTAACAAAAATCAGGGAATTATCCAATTTTAATGAAATTTTCAGTGTTGATTTAGCAATGAATGAATTTTATAATGCATCAGTTATTTTATTTTAAAACTTTCTAATTTTTTTCAGATCACTTAACTTTGACCCCCCTGTTTTTGGGGTGCAAAATATCGGTGTGGTATATATGTGATTGATACTATTTTCTGCATAAATAAAAAGACAAAAGACCTAGGTGTGAATAGAAGAAAAAAAGTTTTTTTAAAGAATCTGCTCGGGTAAAAATAAGTACCGAAAATCAAAAAATAAAATGGAAATAAAAAAAAAAAATTTTTGGAGTATTATTTGTATTATTTGGACAATTGCCCTCATCTTCATTGTTAACTGTACAACGTTTCGGCTGAGGTGCCCTCCGGCCTTCTTCAGGTATTTCTTGTCGGACTCAGGCACCTTCTCGGACATGGAAACCTTCTTGTAATCAGGAGCCATCACGGAACTTTGAACCTAACCCTTTATTCAGTCATGAGGGGTACCCTGTTCTCATTCCACTAACCATAGCTGGGGTACTGGTGTTAAGCTGTGTTAATTATTATTCTATGTTACTGCTGCTCCTGACCAGGATTGAACCTGCAGTCTAGAGATAACAGTCACTTAGAACTGTCTTAAGCTAACTCCTTTATCCACTAGGCTATGTGTCCAATTGGACAATCTAGTGTGAACTTTTTTTCAATCGCAAAAGTTACAATTTATTTTGTAAAAACGGATTTTAAGTAGCGTCTTGGCAGGCATCTTGATCGAAATATATCAAAAATAAATTACATGTGTAATATTATTTTGCTTTCTTTACTGATGCTGATTATGTTTCTACTTTTCGACTTAAACAAAAATTTGACCTTAAATAATCGGTTTAATAAATTTTAATTCATTTTTAAAATGAAAAGCAGATGATATTTTGGCAGACCCTACTCTTTCCCTAATCTCAATCATCTAGCTTAATGGGTGACCCAACTGGTCACGTTTTGTCTAGTATATATATATATCTAATATATAAAACAGAGATTTTGGTATGTACGTGTCGACGTATAACAAAAAAACGGGAGGTCACTCAGATTCAAAATCTTGCATACACATTGATATCGTTCTAACTAAGAAAATTCCAAATTTGGTTATTCATTTTTACTGATTAAGGGATTTAATCGATTAATTAATCCAAAATCACCCAATTTGCGGAACTGTCCGTATATCAGCCCTCCTGATAATAAAATATTGTCTCTGCCTGCTTATTGTTAAAGCGATAACAGCAGCGAAGTTTTGATTTAATGAATTAATTTTTGCAGTCTAAGCTGTTCAGCTCCGAATTTATGGCCTATTTATGGTCCAGTCTTTAATAATTTTATATCGTTAGAAAGATAAGAAAATACTCTTTCAAAATATGTAATTTGTGTGAGTTTTTATTAATTGAATCATTTTTTTTACAGCGAGTTAAAAAATTAAAAATGGCTTCGATAGCCACGCTGCTATGATTATTGCGATACAAGCAGTGCAGTCTATAACAGTCAGATCGGAATCTCTTACCTATTTAGGATTTTAATCTTTAAAATATTTATATCTTTAGTAATAAGATGAAATAGTCTTTCTGAATATGTAATTTGTATGTGTTTTTATAGATTAATTTTTTTTTCAGCGAGTTTAAAAAAAAAAACTCCGTATAGGCGATAATACGAATAAGACAGTTAGGAATCTCTTAGTCTTTCTGAATATGTAATTTGTATGTGTTTTTATAGATTAAATTATTTTTTACAGCGAGTTTGTCCATATTCTTAAATTGTACAGTAAACTCATTTTAATTTTAATTTTTGTAATGCATAAAAATTGTAGAAAATCAAAATGTACGCTTTACAGTTACATTATTAAAAAAATTTTTTAATCGTAAATAACAGTATCATGAAAATCAGTTTACGTCGTAAGTACGGTTACATATTGTATAAATTAAACTAAGATTTTCATTCGAATAAAATGACTTTTAATTCTTAATTTATTTATTAATTTTTATTGTTAGAGTTTTAAGGGTTAAAAATAACAATAAGATTGACGAATTTCCTTAGAAACTATTTTCTTTTGGTTTCGTTAACTAATTATTTTCAAACAAAAAAAACAAAGGTTACTAATACGGACACGATCCGGTGTTTTATCTTTAGTCGAAGGCCCGACTGGAGATAAGTAGTCAATTATTTGTAAGACGAAATTTATTTCAAGTTTATCCGACAATATCCAGTTATTGGAACATTTCAAAAATTTTTTTATATGTAAGTACGAAAATTGTAAGCGCTTTGTTTATCAAAATGACATGATTCGTTAGTAAATTACCGAAAAGTTGATAAACAAAACAACTAACAACCAACATTTAAAATTATTATTCAAATACAATTTAAAATATTCCTCAGAATTTGCCTTACAAATTAAATTTTAAGTTTTATGATTTTACTCTTTATTGTGAAGTCAATAAACATCGCTGAGTTTATAGGGCAACTTTTCAGTTCTGAAAAATTGACATGTTTACATAGAGATTTCATAGGTGACATTTGAACTTTTATGAAAATTGATGTTTTGTAATTAATACAATTTTGTAATAAAACTTAATTTTAACTAGGGGGGGGTAGGGGTTAGGGTTAGTTTAATGGGAAAATAAATAAATAATTTGGGTTCCGTTCAAGCGGTTCCGATATGGGGATCAATTTACTATAAACTTATACGAGGAAATAAGCACCGTGAATACTCAAATAATAAAGAACTTTTAAGAATTTTTTTTTTCAATCTGATAGATTGGTATGTAATCGATAATAATCAACTGAAGGAAAAAAATAGATGGGAGGGGGGGGGAGTCCAGATAATCAGGTCCACCAAAACGTTTTTAACAATGTTTTTAAAATACTAGGTACCACCAATTTTACCCTGTGAAATTTAACCCCCCCCTATATTTAACACTATGAAACTTGCAGAAAAATTAATATTTTCTTGAAAACTTTTTTTCCATTTGAAAGAAAAAAAAATTAAATAAACTCCTGATGATTTTTTAACTTTTTTTCAGCTTACGGAAATAATGAAAATTATGATTGAAAACAACGTTTTCATTTTTGCACTGTTAAATCAACTGAAATTAACGTAGCTAAAACAAGTTACGATAAGAGTTTTTTAAATTCTATAAAAAATCAATTAATTATAATAATAACAAAATATTTCCGTTTTATTCAGATGGCCTAAACTGATCAATTTGGTGGGTCCCTATAATACTATCTTAGGTTTAGCAAAAATAGATATTGCAATACGAAGAATTTAAATTTTCGATTCTCAGCTTCTTTTTAAACTCAACATGCAATTAAGAACTAAATGTGAATTGTTGTCATGTACAAAAAATTAAAACAATAACAAACAAATATACAAACGAATACTTCAATTTGTTGTATAATAATATGAAATAATTTTAAACTATAAAACAGAAAATACAAATCCTGAAAATATCAAATTCTCAATGATTTTAGTTTCAAGAATTATTTTCCTCTTACCCCTCTCTAACTACTGTCTTCCACTTTCTCTCTCACTCCCTGGTGATCCAAATTTCATTTTAGTCCGTCATGGACCGGGTACTTTAGCTAGTAATATTATATTATTATATATATAACCAGGTTAGTTGGTATTAGGAATGATTCTAAACAAGGCCTTTTTAACATCATAATGTTAAAATTGATATAGTCCATATTGAGAGTTCAATGTACAATAATCGAGGAATTATATACAGAGCAATATATTTAACAAAGAAAAAGGCTTGAATACTGGGCATATTAGCAGTTATAAATTTATTTCCACTGAATATATATATATATATATATATATATATATATATTGTGTTTCACTGCGTCTGCTGAAGTCCCGGTTTCGATTTCTGTCGGAGGGAAAATCGTTAGTATATACGCTGATGAGACTTAATAAAGTCGAAACAGTCTGTACGGTATTCTACACATCGAGCCATCCTTTACTGGGATTACACTTGTCAAGTTCATTTTCTATAAGAAAAAGTATCGAATTTTATGCGATACATGCGTTGTAAGTGCCTTCAAGTAAAAAATTTAATATATATATATATATATATATATACTGCAAATTTTAAGGAGATCCTTTTTCATAAAATTTGCAGTCCGATGAAGCCAATATATATATATATATATATATATCAGTGGAAATAAAAATTTATAACTGTTGATAAGACTGGTGTTTAAGCCTTTTTCTTTGAGATATACATTTGAGATATATGAATCAAATTTTGGCATTAAATAACCCATAAGGAGTTGATAAGGCATTAAAAAAAATAAAGCAAAGCAAAACAAAAACCAAAGCAATATTACTAACTGCAGACACGAAAAGATGTAATTGGGGAGGTTCAGCCCAGTTGGTGGATCCCTTGTCCAAATGTGACTCGCATACAAGAATGAGAACGGAACTTTGTTAACTCATAGACATTTTTGTGGGTGGGGGGGGAGTGAGTTTGTGTATGAAGGAGAATGATGACTACTGCATGGAACAGATTGCAAGATGCACTTTTATGCTGAAGTCAAAATAATGCAATGCATTGAATGACAAAAATTAGAATTGGTCCCTAGTTGCTCCCCCCCCCCATGTTTTATGAATATCATCATTTTTCTTGTTTGGCTTGGAAGGGTAATATTTTCAAGAGTTGATACAATTAAGCTCTGACTTTAGCTCAGTCGGTAGAGCGTTTCGGCTAGAGACCACAAGGTTCCTAGTTCGATTCCGGTCCCCGCCAACTCAGCGTATGAGTAGCACAGGGTAAGTAGCTGTGCGGTAAAGTAAGGAGCTGATGGTAGGTGTGGCGCTCCACCTCAGATGCCAAAACAATCTCCTTGGTCTAGCGCTATTGAAAAGGGGATAGACTCCCTCGCTAATTGGCTGATACCGACTTTAGGCCGCCCCGACGACTTTACTTACTTTTTTTTACTTATTACAGCTGTTAATTTCTCTGAAATAGGATTATCATTTGCTTTAAAAGAAAATATGAAAACTATAAAAATAAATGTAGATAAACCAACGCAAACAATTGATTCAATTAATATTTTGTCTTTATTTATCAAAAGAATTCATCAGAATTAATTTAATAATATTAAAAAAACGGTAGACAATGAAGAAAAGTTTAAAGTGTCTGGGGGGTGGGAAAGCCAAAGAAAAAGACAAAGACACAACGAACAAAGAAATGAAAAGGAGGAAAAAGAGAAAAAATAAAAAAAACATCCGTGTGTCAAAGAATAAATACGTTGGGCAGAGGAACACAATGTATACAAAATGGTACATTATAGTGCATAAAATGTGGGATTTTAGAAGGGCTATAGCGCGAAATGAAATGCAAAGAGCCTCATCCAGGATTTGTACTCGGGTCACTAATTTCATTTCTTACAATGACAACCATTACGCTAATGTGAACTGAAATTCTTCACGTAAGAAAGCCAATAAACAAAGAGTGAATAAGTACAACAAGGAAATAGGTATGTGGTAATTGTACCAATCAATTGTCGTAGAATACACCAAATCCACCACTGCAAAAGGGTAAAATCCCTCCAATGGGGCTACCTGTTGGCTGTGGGTGGCAACCCGTGATGCTTAAGGATGGAATCCTGCTGGCTGAGCAGTCCATTACATGCAACACTCCACTTTGGCACTTAATTAGATTAGACAGGTGGTCGGAGATGTCCCCTCTGATCAATCGAATGGTCACATCAAGCCCTAGCACCTATACGATTGTCCCAACCCTATTGCCCTTATGGCAAGCCCCCAACCCTTTTTATCATATATGTGCTAGAAGGCAATGTCTAAGGGTCTTTGTGTCCTGGGTATGGCGTCAAACTGCATCTGGTGGTGAAGTTCCAATTCTGGAACTCTGGGGAATGTAGGTTACCCCTTTATCACCATTACGCTCAAATCCACCCTGACCTGGAGTGGTAGTACCTGTTAGGGTTCCATCTATGGATCAAATAGGTAAAAAATGCGTATTAAAAATGTGTTTAAGAAAAAAAATTGAATACCCAGCAAGAATGAATAAAACAGAATGTCTTTGGCATAAAATAACCAACAAGAGTTGACATGCCATAAAACCCAACCAACCAATCAGTGGTCCCAAAATGACGTTGTATCTTTTCATGAGGTAGACTTCAGTTTATAGCTGGATGAGTAGCACTTACAAAAGAGAATTGTAAAGTTGCTTCACATTGAAATAAAATGCAAGAAATGGAAATAATGATTCATATCTTGTATTTGCATCAATCAATAAAACAAAAATAATATGATATCGTATTTGAGTTTATTTGGTTGAGAGAAAATAATAATCTTCATTTTTTTTCAGGTTTTCGGACTGATAGTATCTGTTAATTTAGAGAAAGAATATCCAATAAACAACTCACATGAAGCTTTTTAAAAGTCAGAAATAATGAACACTTAGTATGATAGAAGGGGCCGGGTTAGCTCAGTCGGTAGAGCGTTCGGCTAGAAACCACAAGGTTCCTAGTTCGATACTAGTCCTCGCCAACTCAGCATATGAGTAGCACAGGGATCTGTGCGGTAAAGTAAGGAGCTGATGGTAGGTGTGGCGCTCCACCTCAGACGCCAAAAACCATCTCCATGGTCTAGCGCTATTGAAAAGGGGATAGACTACCTCGCTGACTGGCTGATACCGACTTTAGGCCGCCCCGACGACTTTACTTTTTTTTTTTTAGTATGATAGACCTTCAGATTTTATAAGTTTCTTTTTTCTCTGAGTATTGCAGAGATACATACAAAAGAAAATGTAATTTATATATGAAATACGTTTATGTTAAGTTTGTCATCAGTTAATCAAATGCCAATAGCAATAGATCCATCAACAAAAAATGATTTCTATGTTTTGCAGAATTAAAAAAAAAAAGAAAGAAAAACTTACGTGGATCCAAAGAAGTTTCCAAGTTCCTGCTTGAAAAGTCTTCATTTCCCAAATTTGATGAACCTGGCAACGTATTATCACTTAGACTCGCCATTGCAACTGCTTCTACAATAAAAACAGAGAGATATTTCTTTTTACTTAAATCGTAAAAGGCCGTCAAAACAAAGAAGTTATATCTGATTTAGAAATGATAAATTAAATATATATATATATATTCCTTTCAATGATCAACATTAAATCTCAAAAATGAATATGTGTGTTGCCATCCTTCCGTCTACTAAAGACGATGGTGTAGTGTCCACTTTTCTTAAATTTTTTTTATCTGCAACTACCTGAGTGGCTGAACAGACCAATTTTTGAATGGCAATCTCTGGTGCAGTGATTGTAAACAAACGGTGATGCTTGCTGGAGATTCTGTTGTCTCTCCTTCCTTATGACTCTCTTTTCTGCGGCGGCTTCTTTCCTCTTTTTTTCACTCCTTTGTTTGACGAGGAGGCGCCAGGTCGTACGGTCTTCTGTATAAACCTCCATGTGTTGGTGTCGATGTGGCATGTCTTCATGTCCCTCTTGCAGACATCTCAAAAAGAATATTTGTATAAATAAAATGTTGGTTTGATTTGGTTAGTTTGGTTTACGGCATATTTCAGGTCATTTAATGCAAATCATTTTCATAAAAGTTTCTATGTTTCAAGTTCTTAATATCTTCAAATTGGTAGAAATAATTTTCATTAACTTCATTTGGTTTGGTTCGTTTAATGGTATTTTATCCTTGTGGGTTATTTAATGCCAAGAATTGTTAGAGTGTAAGATAAAAGTTGGTACTCAAGTTTCCTTTACAGGTGTATTTTTGTAGATGTATTTTGTGGATGTATTTTATATCCAATTCATAATTTGATATATTTTTATTTCTTTCAAAAGGATAAAATGTCATCCATGTTAGTATTCTCAAACAGATCCCTCATATTATTTGCTTTGGAATATTTCTTTCTGATTAGAGTGAAAACTCTGTACCCCATGAAGAAATGGTTGATCCTCTTGCCTGAGCATAAAAGAGTGTGGAAGTCTTCTATGACCAATACACAACCGAGCCAATATCACTTCTTCCTCTTGGGATTTTCTATATCCCGGCTTCCATTTTCCTATTGTTGGTTTAATTAATAATAATTTGTTTGGTGTACTACTATTCCAACATTGTTGCCATTTTTGCTTGATAAATCTTTTTATTTGGTTCTTTAGATCTGTATATAGGATCTTGAAGTTTTCATCAATTTCTTTATTTATGACATATTTTGCAGCTGAATTGATTTTGTCATTTCCCGTTAATTCAACAGGACTTGGGATCCAACACATCACAACTTCTTTTGACTAAGATAATGAATTGAGTTTCCATAGTAACTTGACTATTGATGGGTTGTCAAGTGTTTTGCTTTTTAGCGTAATTAGTACTGATAATGAATCAGACAATATAAATTTTGTGTTTGTATTTATTGAAATAATGCTAAGTGCTAGATCTATGAGAGATGCTTTAGGATTGTAGATGGAGGTTTCATGGATGGTATGATATCATAATATAAAATCTTACAGGACAGATTGTTTAATAGGATTTCATGCCAACAATTAAATTGAAATTGTTAGTCAATTGGATAATAGTTGAAATATTGTCAAAAGATTTGCACAAGCCAAACACAAAATGAAATAAATTGAATTGCTTGAAGAAATGATCAATTTCTGGCAGAACAAAACTGACATTTTGATATTAAACAAAAAAAGGTCAATTCATTTTGAATGAAATGTTACAATTTTCTCCCAGAAGGATTGAAAATTTAACAATTTAACTGAGCCTATTCATCCCAAGCATGTTTAACAGGTGTGAATTCAGAGTTTTCTTTCTCCTAGACTGGTTGCCTAACCAAGGTTAAAGAACCCAGTCTGTCCTACTATTTACCAATAGCTTGAGGGAGAGTAGAGATTCATATTTTTCCCAAGGGTATTAGCGCTATGTGAACTGTAGCTTTATCCAGTATTTGAACTCGGGTCGACAAGTCCATTAACTTAAATATTTACACCATATTTAAGTTTTAATGTAATAAAATATATTAGATCTGAAAGACTAACAAAATTAAATAAGAGCGTATATAATAAGATTACACTTATCATAATTATATCTTAAAAAATTTTTTTAAAACCAGACTTCAAATTAACCACACCATATATTATGTAAACCTTTATTTCTTAGTGATATATAAGACACATTGCTGAATTGCAGGATTTAAACACATTAATACTGTATATGTGTGTATGTATATATATACATATGTATATATATATATGTATATGTGTGTGTGTGTATGTGTGTATGTATGTGTATATTTTTTATTTATTTTTGTTTTTGATTTAGTTAAATTACTAAGTAGATTTAATTGTTTTTCTTGGATCTTCATTATGTTTGTATGTATGTGTATGTGTTTATATGTATCTATTGTATATGTTTATGTACGTTTGTGTGTGTATATGTGTGTATGTATATATATGTGTATATATATGTATATGTCACTTAGAACTAAAATATAATAAAATAGATTTATTTATATTTCACTTTTCATTTTTCTATCTTTCTTAATATTTAATAACTTTACCTCTTTCTTAACTATCTTACTTTATATATAAAAATTAAAAAAATATATATAGAGAGATTTTAAATAATTTTATTGCTAAATTTTTAAATCCTTCCTTATTTCCGTTGCTTTTTTCAAATTGGTTGAATAGGGAATTCGCTTAGTGACATAGTTTGAATATTTCTTTTTTTTCTAGTCTGTCAAAAAATTGGCTACAGTTAAGAGATACTTTTTTTGCCGACCGATTTTTTGTGGTGGAAGTTGAAACTGCAACATAAAAACTTTTTCCTTTTTTTCAACATCAAAGATTTACATTTGGAATTCATATCACAGGACTACAAAATTCTAAAAAAAATTTAAAAATATATAAATAAAAATCTGTTTTCAAATGCCTTTAAAGTAATAAAAAATTTCATCATTCGCATCTGATGAGTCGGGAGATTTAGACTATTTGTCTAAGTTCCCTGAAATAGACTATAATGCTAAATCTCTAGGTTTTTTATTTCTTTACTCATATATTTGCTCTGTGACTCTAACATTAAGAGCACACATTGAGCTCTCAAACTGCGACTTGGTTTTGTTTAAATAAAACTCTTTCGTCGTAAGGAAGATTTCTTCTCTGGACTTTTGGATTATATATATATATATATATATATATATATATATATATATAACAATGTTTTAATGCTGCAGCAGAAGTGAAAGGCAGGATGATCTGCTGACTACCTTTGATAAGGCTACTCAACCCTATTGATAAAAAAGGCAACGCTTGGTGTGCTGCGTATGTAAGGAGAGGGTGACCAGTTAGAACCCAAAAATGTCCACTTGTAAACAGAATTGGTCACAGTGGTGGGCTGAGTGTTATCTAGAATTTGCTTAGGCCAATGATTTGTCTGTTGCAGACCAAAATTACCAATTTTTCTGGAATTGATATAGACTGATGGATTTCTACAGGGTGATTGAAAACTAACTCCCTATTTTAAACTATTTATAATGTTTTTAAATGCAGTTACATTTTTCTCAATTCTTTAATGTATGTTCCTTAATATTATGCAAGATGGTGCTCCTCCACATTTTTCTATTGTTGTTCATGAATCGCTGAGTCACCATGGGAGATGAATGGGTAGACGTTGTCCACATGGGTGGCCAGCCAGAAACCCTGATTTAACACCCTGCAACTTTTTCTTTGGGGTTGGTTAAAGGACAAAATCTACTCTATGAAACCAACGATTTTGGAAGAACTTGAAGGATGAATACAAGAATTTATTTCTGCTATTCCACAAGAGTTCCTGGGAAGATCAGTTGATACAATTCCTGAGCGGTTTGAGAGGCTGGATGCGAATGCTGGTGGTCATATAGAATTTTAAATAAAACTCTATGTGATGTGTGTTCTTCTCATATTCAATTTTTGTAAAAATAATGATTCAGAAATAAATTATAAGATTTTTAGAACACAGAAGGGAGTTATTTTATAATCACCCTGTACTCCAAGAATCAGTCGACACATGTAGCCTTAGCATACGCGAGCGCTGTAAAACTGATTTCCTTATTATTCATCCTTGCCAATGCTCTCTATGTCTGAGTTATGCTTCAGTCTCATTTACACTTTTCCTGAATGGAATTCTTCATTGTCTCTTCAATGGATGTGTCTCTGTTTTGTTTTGTTTGTCTCCGATGCTGTCGTTCATTCCATCCCTCCTCATTCTGGCAGCATAAAAACAATTTCAAATATTAGGAATATAATTTTGCCATTGTGGTTAATATCAGATCTTGTCATTTTGGATCCTCCATGCTTTAGATGTCTCATGAGACACTCATGAATTTATGTCAGCTTTCATCCCAATTGGTTTGGTTTGTTGGATTTTACGGCATGTCAACCCTTGTTGGGTTATTTTATACCAAAAACATTTTGTTCTATTTATGCTTGATGGGTATTCAAATTTTTTATTTTATTTAAACACAATTTTTTAACACATTTTTTCAAAACTCATTTTTTCTATTTAACCCATAGATGGGACTACCACCCCGAGTCAGAATGGACCTGGGACTAATGGCAATAAAGGGGTACTCCACACTCCCCAAATCTCCAAAATTGGAACTTCACCATTAGATGCAGTTTAACATCATATTCAGGACACTAAGACCCTCAACCACCCCCTTTGAGCACATATATGAAAAGAAAAAGGGTTGGGGCTTGCCATAAGGGCAATAGGGTCAGGGCAACCATATAAGTGCAAGCCAATTGATTGTAGTGGGGCTCTCCTCTCACCCGTTTAACCTAAGTAAGGACCAAAGTGGAGTGTTGCAAGTCTTGAACTGCTCAGCCACCAAGGTTCCATCCTTAACCATCATGGGTCACCACGCACAGCTAACAGGTGATCCCAATGGGGAGATTTTACCCCCCTGCAGAGGGGCAGTCAGTGTATTCTACAGTCTCAGCCGACAACTATAAATCTATCTGAAGGTGAAGTTCCAATTCTGGAGCTTTGGGAAATGTGGAGTACGCCTTCCTCACCATTACTCCCATGTCCACTCTTACCAGAGTGGTAGTACCTGTTAGGGTTCAATTTATGTATTAGATAGAAAAAAATGAGTTAAAAGAAATGTGTTTTTAAAAAATTGAGTTTAAAAAAATTGAGTACCCATCAAGAATGAATAAAACAAAACGTCTTTGGCATAAAATAACCCAATAAGGATTGACATGCCTTAAAATCCAACCAATCAACCAAACAAACAACCAGTCCACCAGAGGTCTATTTTTTAATTTTTTTTTTTTTATTCCTGATTAATGTTACTCACAATTATAGAATGATGGTCCAAGAATTAAAAAATTAATAAGTCTCACAGATACTTCTGAAATCAACTTCATTCTTTAGAGGGTGCTAAGCAGAGGGCGGGGGGGTGTGCAAATATTTTCTAAGAATCTTAAAATAAAGGATTTTTTCCCGCCAAAGAATTATCTATCTAAAAAAAAAAAGATAACAGTAATGTTTAACATGATTTTAGTGAATTGTTTATTTTAAATATTTAGATTTGAGAAAAACTGATTTTAATTCAGAATTAAATTAATGTATTTCTTATATCTGAATTGTGAGACGAATTCAAGATATCACTAAATATTATCAGTGAATATTTCAGTCAATTAAAATTTGTTTATTAGAAGAAAAAAAAAAGAAAGAAAAACGAATGTCTGTAGTTATCTTGAGGTGATGTAAACTGGCAATTAAAGGGAGATAATTCATGTTATTTTTTTGATAGTTGTAAATTATTTTTTCTTTCTTTTTTTCTTTTTTCTTTTTTTTTTTTTTTTGAGGTCGTTTTTTATAAAAAAAACTAGCCAGAATATGTGCCCTCGGGTATAAGTATTTAAGTTTTAAACTAATGAAATATATTAAATTACAAAAACTAACAAAATTAGAAAAGAACGCATATTACACTCATTTTAATTATATTGGTTTCTATATAAAATCATTCAAAGGATTGATTTTAATATGTTGGAGAATGAACCAATAATATTAGAGATTACATGTGACATAAGCAATGACATAGTTTCGGTTACAGACAAGCAGCGAATCTCCATTATAATAAGATGTACAAATCTCCTTTCATGAGTCTTATGACAATTTCAATTCTAGAAACTTCTTTCATATTTTTATAAAACAAAAAAAAAACATTTGTCTTCTACTGCATGTGTGTGTGTGTGTGTCTGTGTGTGTGTCTGTGCGTGCGTATTTAAGAATTAAAATGGAATTAAGAGAGAAAATTTTTATCTCATGTAAATTTTTTCAGTCTCTTCATACCAAATAATTCAATTATTATTAATCTTATATAAATCAAATCCTTTTATTAAGAGAATATATTAATTTAACTAAATGTTTTTCTCTCAATATTTAAAAAAAAAGGAGGCGTTAATAGTGTAATGGTTATTGTTGTAGGAAATTGACACGGCAACCCGAGTTCAAATCCTGGACAAGATTGTTTGCATTTCACATAAATCCTGGACAAGATTGTTTGCATTTCACATAATTGGGAAAGGTATGAATCCAACTATTCTCACTCCAGTTATGAATAAATAGTCAGATCGCTCAATGTGCTATTGGTACCATGTAACCCAGTATTACCTGTTTCATCAGCGACTAAACCTGTAACCCCACAGATTTTGTCTTGTGAGGAGGGTGGGTAGACGTCTATCCAGCACATTATTTCTAAAGTCAAACTCCTCCTCATCATGGCAGGGCCATGTAAACTTGGTCAGAGCGATGCTGTGAGGAACTTAAGTTCTGGTAGGGTCACCCAAGTCAGACAGGTCTGAAAAATCCAAAGGGTATCTTCATCATCATCTGGAATCAACGGCTTTTGGCATACCTGTCACTGCATTTGTGTAAGAGCTGTGACAAACAAAGGCATCTCCTTCCCCTGATGGGGATATGCATACTGGGTTTGGGGACTTGGAAATTTCATATTCCTTTGATACTCTGAATTCATGACCCAGGGTGAAATCCATAACAGAAGAGAAAAAAAAAATAGTAAGGCAGACTCAGCTCTTTAACTTTGGTATGGCAACTGGACTAGGAGAAGGAAAACTGAATTCAAATCTGTTAAAATTCACTTAAAACTTGACCTTGTGTTGCATCTGTCTCTTTGCGTTATGGTTGGGTGAACATACATCTAAAATCTAAACAAACACAAACACTGTACATATAAAAATATTCTCTTATAAACTAGTTTGATTGGACACAGTGTAGTGGATAAAAGCATTGGGTTAAGACAGTTCTAAGTGACAGTTATTTCTAGGCTGCAAGTTCAGTCCTGGTCAAGGGCAACAGTAACATAGAGTAATAATTAACACAGCTTAACACCTGTACTCCAGCTATGGTTATGAGAACAGGATACCCCTGTAGATTGAATAAAGGGTTTAGGTTCAAAGTTCCGTGATGGCTCCCAATTACGACAAGAAGGTTCTCGAGTTTGAGAAGGCTCCAAAGTCCAACAAGAAATACCTGAAGAAGGCCAGAGGGCACACTGGCTGAAACATTGTACAGATAACAATAAAGATGAGGACAATAGTCCGAATAATCCAAATAATTTAATTGAACTAAAATGTTTCCCAAAAAATTGAACACCAAAACTGTAGTAGAGAGACAAACTTTTTCTACAAGAATATATATATATATATGAAAAGTGAATGGAAGTGAATCCGACAGTATGAAATAAATATTTTTAGAAAAAACAATTTTCATATATATGAATAGGATTTGAATATATATATATATAACTAGTTTTTAGATGTATTTCAATGCGCCACATATGGTGCACGAAGGAGTGTCCAAGACCATGATGTGTGCCATATATGGTACACTCCTACGAAAAGTATATATATATTTTAAATGGCCATAAATCAGTTTTAATTATCAAATTTCAGAATACAAAACATTAATACTGTTAAGGAGTGTTCAAAGTAAACAATGATATAAAAATCATCAAAGTATTTTGTGAAACTTTGCAGAGGTAAGTCTGAAAGGACTTACCCTCTGCAAAGCTGTACTCAGCCTTTCACTCTGATATCTGGTTTGGTATTGAAGTCATATGTGTTGGAACTTGGTGCCGAGCGGGAATACGTATCGCATTAACAAATATGTTACTTGCAAGAAAGTAAAATCAGGATTTCAAATGCTGAATTTAAAGGTAGGCAAATCATCATCATCATCATCAGCAGCAGCAGCAGCAGCAGGGTTACTGACGGCACAGATTCCCTTGACTCTCTCTTGTCATCCATTCCTATCGGCCATCACTCTTGGCAAATCCTCCGCACGACATCCTGTGTTCGCTCAGAGCAGATTAATACGAGTTTTTGCTGGTCGGTCAACACCTGTGTATCTGTGTGCAGGAGTCCACAGAAAAAAACGTCCTTACTTCTCCACCAGTGGCCAGCATGTCTTGCTTGTCTTACTTGGAGAGTTTGTAAGATGTGAAGTAAGTGGCCGAACAGTTGTTGTTTTATAGGGTGCTGCTTCCGGGATTTGTTCAAAACAACATGCAGCATTCTTGTGTGGTTCCCATCTAGCTTTTTAGGGTACAACCATAAAATAATACATGGTTAAGGGGCCGGGTTAGCTCAGTCGGTAGAGTGTTTGGCTAGAAATCTTAAGGTTCCTAGTTCGATACCGGCTCTCGCCAACTCAGCGTATGAGTAGCATAGGGATCTGTGCGGTAAAGTAAGGATCTGACGGGTAGGTGTGGTGCTCCACCTCAGACACAAAAACAATCTCCTTGGTCTTGGAGGAATAGTAAGAGTTGCCATAATATCAGCAATGAACAACATTATCATTATCGTTGATGTTGAAATTGCCTCCCGGAAACGAAACCCAAAATCTCACTTCTTTTATACTAATTTGTCTGAATTTTTGAGATGAGGCCTGATAATTTGTATTATTTTAATTTTTCGGACTGTTGTCCTCACCTTTATTGTTATATCCACAACATTTCAGCGTCTTCAAGTGTTTCTTTTCAAACTCGGGTACCAACTTGTTGGACTCTAGAGCCTTCATGGAACTTTGAACTGAACCCTTTATTCAATCCACCAGAGTAGACTGTTCTCCATTAATCATGACTGGGTACAAGTGTTAAGCTAAGTATTCTATGTTATAATCACTCTTGGCCAGGATTGAACCTGCAACCTACAGATGATTGTCACTTAGAACTGTATTAACTTAACCCTTATAACCATTGTGCCATGTGTGCAACTGGACTTCTATACTCAACGACAGTCCAACTTAGAATTTATTTGAAGGATTACAGCTTATTCCAGATTACATAACGTTGTTTTTTTTGGGGGGGGGAGGTTACTTCTGTTTAAACAAGAAATCTTTTTTCTTTATTTTTAATTTTTTAAACTGAATTGAGTTATTTTTTTTCAGCCATTATAAACCTCAAATTGTACTGTACCCCGAAATTATTTAGTAATTTTTTCAGAAATTTCCTTAAATTAGATAACATATATATTAGACTATTAAAACAAAAAAAATAATGAAAGTTAAAACAATATGTAGGGGTGACAAAACTTTTGGATCACTCGGTAGATTGTCTAATTTTTTAAAAAGTGCAGAATGAAACTCTCTCTCTCTCTCTCTCTCTCTCTCTCTCTCTCTCTCTCTCTCTCTCTCTCTCTCTCTCTCTCCATTATTAGAAAATGAGTTTGATCTTCAGCAAGTGCTCAAGAATTGCAGTTGTGTGCCAAACTTGAGCTTAACAGTAAGTAATCTTTATAAATAATGATGTTAATTTTAATCTATTATAATAGTATAGCATAACAATGTAGAAAAATAAATTAAAATTAAATTTTACTTTATTTTTTTCTACAATGCTATACTATACTATTATAATAGATTAAATTAACATCATTACTTAGTAAGTAATGATGTGTTAATTTTAAATATTCTTTATAAAGATTACTTTGAGGTTGATATGCCATAAAACAAAAAAACTCTTTTAAAAATTAACTTAAGATTAAAAATAAACAAAAAATAAAACTTAGCAAGTTTGTCTCTCATTTGAACCAATAAGTTGGTACACAGTGAATTCGGTCCTCACAGTGTGTCCCGTTATTGTACTTTGCCCCACACTAAACAATAAATAAAATGTGAATTAGTTTTTTAAAAAAGGGATTGTTTGTTTGTATGTTAGTCTCAGAAAGGAAGCACTACGCACCGTGTGACACTTTAATGTTGACAAATTATTTCAATTTAATCAATTAAAGAAAGGTTGTAAACTTTACAAACTTGAATAGATGTATATTACAAAATATAATTCTATATAAAAAGAAATTTGAATTGATAGAATAAAGCGGGAAAAATTAAATTAATTAAAGACTGAAAATTTGACTTACTCGAGGTAAAGCTGCTGCTTTAGCGTAATTCGTTGCTAAGGAATTTGTTTTGGTAACTAAGGACTTAGGAATGCTGGGAAGACAACTTGCGCTCATGGCGGGAGGGGAAAGCGCTTCTTTTTATTTATTTATTTATTTATTAACTATTTTATTGCTAAAATACATCAAACGAAAAAATATTTATGCTTACTTCAGTATATTTGCATAAACGAAAAAATAAAGAAATGAATTATTGGTGATATAACTTATTTTATTTATATTTTTATTTTTTATTTTTCCGTTAAAGTTATGAATTCGCGATAACCTATCGATGATGATTGCAAATCCATAGCTTTTAGGGTATTCTTCATACAAACAATATATATGTATTAGTAACTAATACATATAAATTAGTTCAGTCCCGTCTCAAAAAGTCCCACTCAAACTAAAAAGAGGTGAGATCAGGTTTATTATTTAATACTTGAGGCATTGCTTTTAAGTAGAAATACCAATAGATAGGGTTAGACATTGGGTACAAATGCAGAATAGCACTCAAGAGATAATATCATTTTACGTATAAATAGCATTAGATTACGGAAAGCCCCGAAGTAGCCTAAACACTAACCCTAATCCTAAACCTTACCCAAAAACTAACCTTAACCCTTACCCTGAGACCTGATCATAGCGTCTCAAAGTTTTCGAGTATTTTTGTGAAATGTATTGCGTTTTATAATAAAACGCAATACATTTCACGAAAATACTCGAAAACTTTTATACGTACTTGCGCGCTATACTGCATTAGTACGAGCGCCTAACGAGGTGTAATGCAAGTTAAATTTGTTGACCATTGTTAGTGAGTTCGATTCTCATTGGGTGCCCCATACTTCTGGCCTTGTGTCTCATCTAAGCTTAGTAAACAGCTATAGTGCATTAGTACCACATTTTCCACACACGGGGTTCGCGCGTTTAATTGACCTTGTGTCACATCTCGCCTCCATGGGAGGGAGAAGCCTACATCAAATAATAATGATAACATTTATCACAGTCACATGTTGAGAATATAAATGATATTTATCTTGTTGTTGGTATTTGATATTTAAAGAAAAATGCGTGTTCATAAAAATAAATAAATAAATTGTACATTTCTGTGATAAACAAGACACGACGTTGACGACCGTGAAATATTTAGGTCAGTTTTTTTTATTTTCTCTCTCTAACGTCTTCTTCTTTTTACAAGTTGTTAAGATAAACGACGGTCCAAAAATATTTATTTACTTTTACTACAAGTCATAACAATGATGACACTGTTTCTTTCCTTAGTTCAACCCAAGGTAAAAATTTTTAAAATCTGCATTCAGGATCTTGGCTTTTACTAGGTCTCGAACACCGATCTCTGACGCCGATGGTAACCAAATAACATCCTAAAAACAGACTAAAAAGAAGGAGGAGTAAATGAGCCGGAACCTTGAATGTTAACATTGTGTTTGTTTGTTTGTTTGTTTGTTGCTTTATTTTTTTGTATTTTTGTTTTTTTGGTGTATTTTTTATTTTTGTTTTGTTTATTTTTTAGGGACTGGCAAACGGAGCCTAAAATGCGTTTTTGACAAAATGAGTTTAGCCCCCCTACAGAAAATAATTTACCAAAAATCAGGAAATTATCGGATTTTAATGAAATTTTCAGTATTTATGTATCAATAAATGATCTTTATAATGCATTATTTATTTTATTTCAAAACTTTCTCATTTTTTTCAGGTCGCTTAATTTTGACCCCCCTTATGTTGGGGGCGTAAAATGTTTTGAAAGTTGATCATTTTTTATACTAATTACAGTATAAATAATGAGATAAATAGGTACCACCAGACCGTTTAGGTCATCTTGAATAAAACGGAAATAGATTTTTCCGAACTTTGTTTATCATAAATCTCGTAAAAAAAAAGATCGTACAGGGTTGTTACAAAGAAAAATAGTTAATTCAAAGATCAAATTATCCGATTGGGAAAAATTACATCGTTATCTTAAAAAATAAACAAACCTATCCATATTACGTGCGAAAGGGTAATTTTCAGGCCGCGATTTAGAGAGAAAGAAATACATATTATTACCCTCTAACAGTTATGCATCTAAGTACGGATGGGTGTAACGGACAAACTTTTTTAGCCAAATTTTTTCTATTAAAATGAATAAAATCTGTAAAAACTTTAATATTACAATTTAAAATGAATAAAATCTTTAAAAACTTTAATATTACAATTTACTATGAATAAAAACTTGAAAAACTTTAATCTTAAAATTTCGCAGTGAAATTGACGTTAAAAAATGTCTTCGGTTTTAGTATTAATTCTTAAAATCGAAAATAAAATGAAAATTTGAATATTTTTTCTAAGAGAAAAACTGATAAAACAATCATTCAATATATTATTTTTATTCTAATTGGTCGTAAAAGTTAAATAAAATATTTTTTTATGCTTAGAAAAACAAACTTTAGTTACTGAGAAGCGTCTCGTCATATGTCAGTTTTGCTCTTCCGTACATTCTAAGAATCACACATTACTATTCAACAATAAAAATTACAAATTCTTTTAAAAATATTAATCGAGCACGGATCGGACCAACTTTTAGTTCACCTGAATTCTAAAATTCATGTTTTTAGATATCCGTGAAAATTTTGATTTTTTTCCACAGGAAAAAAAAAAAATTTAATTTATTTCACGCAGAAAATAAAAATATTTAATCACACAAAAGATTGAAAATCTCGTAAAAATTAATTTCTTAAAAAATTTTTTTTTTTTTGACAATTTAATAGAATATAGTACAATTACATAAGAAAAAAAAAGTTTTCAAATATTAATATTGTGACATTTTTTTTGCACTTTTTATTTCCGATTTCATTATTTTTTCCTAAAAAAACTATAATTCGGTACGTTATACAATTTCATTGATATAGTTATTCAGACTCTTATCTTTATAGAAAAAAGTACCAAATTTTTTTCCACATCATTTTTTTTTATCTCATAAAATAAAATATGGGGGGTGATAGACATCGTAAAAAAATATTTCCCCTAATATATTTTAGAAAAAAACTATTTCAGATGTATTTACATCCAATGGTAAACATTTATGGAAATTTTCGTGAAAATCGGACCATTAATTGATTTTTCATAGAATTTTTTTAAAAATCCTCTTATCGTAACTTGTTTTTAGCTACGTTAAATTTCAGTTGATTTAACAGTGCAAAAATGAAAACATTGTTTTTCAATCATAATTTTCATTATTTTCGTATGCTGATAAAAAATTTAAAAAATCATCAGGAGTTTATTTAATGTTTTTTCTTTCGAATGGAAAAAACTTTTCAAGAAAATATTAATTTTTCTGCAAGTTTCATTGTGTTAAATGTAGGGGGGGTAAATTGCACAGGGTCAAATTGGTGGTACCTAGAGATAAAAGACCGAAATTATGAATAGAAACAAACAAAAAAATTTTACGGTGGCTTTTCTATGAGAAAATAAGTACCGAAAATCGAAAAATAAAATGTAAAAAATAATAAATAATTAATTTTTTTGGGATTTCTTTTTTACTCATTTCGATAATTATTCAATTTTATAAGAGAAAAAATTATACATCAATGTTTTTTTCTGCTTAAAAGGGGGAGGGGGTACATTTTCAATCGAGTTTTTCTTCAAAACTTATTACTTTTGGCGCCTAAAATAAGTTTTGCATTAAGTAGATATTTATTTTTAGAATCTAAAAATATAGGATTTTAAACTGAACGTCAGGCTTTTCATATTTTAAATGAATTTTATATATTAATTTTTGAAGTTTTGAAATAAAATAACTAATGCATTATAAAATTCATTAATTATTAAATCAATACTGAAAATTTCATTAAAATCGGATAATTACCTGATTTTTGGTAAATTTTTTTGCAATCGCGAATGTTACAGTAAAATTGTAAACAAGCACTTAAAACCATCGAAAAAGAGGCTGAATGGCGGATATCGTCGAAATTGGCCAAAACAAATACTTTTAAATCTATTAAAAATAAACAGCATATGTAATGATATTTTTCTTTTTTTAATGATGGTTATTATGTTACTACTTATCGATTTAGACAAAGTTTGACCTTAAATGATAGATTTAATTATTTCTAATTCGCTTTTAAACATTCCTAGCAGACGACAAAATCGCCTATCCCTATTATTTTTCTATTATTTTTTATTTTTGTTTATTTTTTATATGATTTTTTATTTTTGTTTATTTTGACATTATTTTTATTTTTGTTTAATTTTGTTATTATTTTTGACATTGTGTTTGTTTTTTATTTATTTGTTTTGTTTATTTTTTATTTGTTTTATTTATTTTCTTTTGTTTTTTTTTTTTATTCATTTATTTATTTATTTGCTTAGTAGATCTGCACTTCTGCTAACACTTGATTTGTTGTTTCCTTGATGTGAGGTGAGTGACGTCTCTCATCTATCCTGGATCTCGGTTTGATGACTTGCAGTTTTGTCCTCACCATTCAGCTTGGTTGGTTGGGTTTTACGGCATGTTAACCCTTATTGGGTTATTTTATGCCAAAGACATTTTGTTTTATTCATTCTTTATGGGTACTCAATTTTTAAAAACTTAATTCTTTTTTTTTTAACTCATTTTTTTCTATTTAACCCATAGATAAGACCTTAATAGGTACTACCACTCTGGGTCGGGGTGGACCTGGGAGTAATGGTGATGAAAGGGTATTCTACATTCCCCGGAGTTCCAGAATTGGAACTTCACCATCAGATAGAGTTTAACGTTATACCCAGGACATTAAGACCTTCACCCGTATCTTTGTCTCTTCCTTTCCCTTTCTTAATTCCTTTTGTTATAACAGAAATAGATATCTCTTATGATTCACAATCTTTACTTCACAATACATCCACTTGCCAACAAAACAAATTTAAAAACAAAACAAAACACAAGTTGCTGACGCACTCAAGCCTAAAACCTAAAACGAAGTGACCAAATTAACATGGTTCTACGCATAGGCTCCAGCAAAACCTCCGGTTGAAAAACAAAATTTATAAACAATAAAAATATCCTCTATTTAATGTTTTTCAACCAATAAGAAATTTTCCCGCTAAACCCTTCAAAAGGACTTCTTGATCCTATCCTTTGCTATATAAACAAGCTGACTTAAAGTCGATGGCAGTTGACCGAGGACCTCCACGCAAAGAACATCACCCGACAGGCAAAATCCAAGAACCGCTATACTATACTCACACCGCACCCCGCGTCATGCCATACTATACCCACACCGCACCCCACGCACCCCGCGTCACGCCATACTATACCCACACCACACCTCCAACAGAAATAAGAACCATATATAATGGGGGTTTAAAAGAAAAGAAACCAGCAACAACGTCCCACCAAATAACTGAAAGCCAAATGTAGTGGTTTGGTTTGTAGTTGGTTCTAAACCCCCAATATAGTTGGTTCTTCTTCTTTGTGGGCTGGTAAGGAAAAGAAGCGAAAGGAACAAAGATGTGGATTTGATTCACACTATTTCTTTTAGGGGAATTATTTTTCAGAGCAAGTTAATAGGTGTTTCTTCTTCAAAGTCCTGAGGTAATGAATATGTAAATACCTTGGTGCCCCCTCACTATAATCTAATTGGACAGTGTCATGTATAAATATTCGACACTGGCAGTACAAGCGCCTAAGCCTAAGCCTACCAGCCTAAACTTATTCGCCAGACTACACTACAACTGCTCGGAAGATGTACTGCTATTCGACGTACCAGCTACTACTGCGATAATATACCAAATACCAACTTCATAATATATCCGTTAACCCGGATATATCAAAAGTCCTCGGGTAAAAAGGGTGAGAGTCCTTTTTGATGCCAAGAATTTGTGAGTTTTTCTGCTCATGCCCCACGGGCTCTTCCGGTCTCAGGCCTTCTGGGAGATTATTATTTTTTTGTGTATTTTTATTTATTTTTTTGTATTTAATTTAATTTTGTTTTATTTATTTTTATTTGGTTTAATTTTATTTTTATTAATTACCACAGACATTCCACATTTCCTTAATCTCTTCCCCAATGAGGCCACCTGTTGTCCGTGGGTGGCAACCCATGATGCTTAAGGGATAGAACCCAGGTGGTAGAGCAGTCCACGACTCTCAATACTCCACTTTGGCCCTTTCTTGGGCTAGATGGGCAGTCGTTGAGGCCTCTTCCGATCAATCGGCTGGTCACGTCAAGCCCTAGCATCTATATGATTGCCCCAACCCTATTGCCTTTATGGCAAGCCCCAACCCTTTTTATCATATTGGTGCTAGAAGGCGGTGGCTGAGGGTCTACATGTCCTGGGAATCATGTTAAACTCTATCTGATGGTGAGGTTCCGGTTTTGGAGGTTTGGGGAATGTGGAGCACCCCTTCATCACCATTGCTCCCTGGTCCACTCTGACCCAGAGTGGTAGTACCTGTTACGGTCCCATCAATCGGTTAAATAGAAAAACATGTGTTTATAAAAAAAATTGAGTATCCATTAAGAATGACTTTATTTCAAAACTTTATCGGCATTAAATGACCCACTGAGGTTGATATGCCGTAAAACAAAACAAACCAAACCAAATCCTTAATCTCTCTTTATTCGAGGTTGGTTGAAAGTCATAGAATATTTCTATACCCTTTTCTACTACTTTTTCTTCTTAAATGTATTTCTTAATAATACATAACCTTTATGCTATATTTACTGTCTTCAGTTTTGTCTTTTATTATATTCATTTCATTGTTTTATGTTCTTTTGTCACCGTTTAGTTAAACTGCTGCCTGATTCCTTCGCACAACTAAGAGGGCAGAATATTCAATCAACATGATTCATTTGGAAACAATTGGCATTCTGGCAAATAAAGGAATCCTATATAGTGTGGTATTTCTCCAATGGTGGCTTCCATCTGTTGATTTACAATCTTAGTCCATATATGAAACTAATTAAAACAATCATGCCCAATGTTTGTTTATTGCTATCAATGGTGGATTTATCTTTTGTCTCTTCCCTAAGGTGATGTTTGTTATGAAAGAAAAAGAAAAAAAGAAGCCATATTGCTGCAAACATTTTTAAATGAGTAGGCAGCTGAAAAGAAGAAAACAAGATAATAACAAAACAACATGAATCTATATATTAATACTCGTGTTCCTTAAAAGTACAACCGTTATCATCTTGTTAACTCTGGTTAAAAATAAAACCAAATCCAAATCATCCAAGATGAAATACAAAAATGTAAATCCTCAGTGTTGCTTATCCGCCGAATTATTTCTTATGAGTGTTGTCACCTCAGCTAAATAATAGGCCATTCTGTTATTATAAAAAATGGAAGAAAAAGGACATGCTACACAGAAAAAATATGATAAGAAAGAAAGAAAGTGAGTAGGGGAAAGATAGAGAGAGGGGTGATCACGTGGAAGTTCTAACATTAATCTGTTTTAATCAAACATAATAAATGATGAAAAAAAAGAAAGAGTGAGAGAGTTAAATCAAGATTATTATACTTTTTACATATTGAACTATTTAGCAATAGCTCTTAAGTAGACATATCAAACATATTAATTAAATCATCATACTGTGGTATTTCCACAGGTCCTGCTAGATATCATATAATTCTATTATTTGCAATTTTTTTTATTTAATCTACACGATTCCAGAAATGAGACATTGATGAAACTAACTAAAACAATTGTGACCAATGTTTGTTCATTGCTATCAATGGCGGATTTATCTTTGTCTCTTCCCTAAGGTGATGTTTGTTATGAAGAAAAAGAAGAAAAGAAGCCATATTGCTGCAAACATTTTTAATGAGTAGGCAACTGAAAAGAAGAAAACAAGATAATAACAAAACAACTTGAATAATGATAAACTCTCTTCTTTACTTTTTGTTGTATAGGAGTAGCTACCTCCCCTCTATACTATAAAATAATGGTTGCATCTGTCTGATAAATAGTTGTTAGACAGACAAGATGAGGAGTATGTATATATATATATGAGCGAATAAATATACTACTATGAAGCCTCTTGACTTGCGTCTTATTCGGTTTACATATCTCTTACTTCTTTTGAGTGTGAGTAAATTGGCCATCTTACCCACGTCACAAAACTTTTTTTTTTTAATTAGTTGTTTTGTGATAGTAAAATAATGAACTAATTCTTCTTCTTCTTCTTCTTCTTCTTCTTCTCTTCTTCTTCTCTTCTTCTTCTTCTTCTAACTGTTGTTCTATTGACTAAGGACCGGTTTAGCTCAGTTAGTAGAGCATCCACCTGGGAACCACAAGGTTGCTGATGGTAGGTGTGGTACTCCACCTCAGATGCTAAAAACAATCTCCTTGGTCTAGCACTAGTGAAAAGGGGATAGACTCCTTGCTATATGGCTGATACCGACATTAAGGCAACCCCAATGCCTATGAAAATAGGTGAGCATTAATAAATTCAATATCTGTGAGAAAGGTTTGGTTTGGTTTGGTTTGGTTTGTTTTGTTTTACAGCATATCAACCTCAGTGGGTCATTTAATGCCGATAAAGTTTTGAAATAAATCAATTCTTATGGATTTCATGTTTTTCTATTCAACCCATAGATGGGACCCTAACAGGTACTACCACTCCGGCTCAGAGTGACCAGGGAGCAATGGTAATGAAGGGGTGCTCCACATTCCCCAAACCTCCAAAACTGGAACCTCACCATCAGATAGAGTTTAACGTCATTCCCAGGACATGTGAACCCTCAGTCTCCGCCTTCTAACACCCATATGATAAAAAGGGATTGGGCTTGCCATAAGCAATAGGGTTGGGAAATCATATAGGTGCTAGGCTTGACATGACCAACCGATTGATCCAAGATAGGGCAAACAAGTCATGAACTGCTCAAGCCAACAGGAAGCGGGTGTGAGAAAGAATTAAATCAAATGCATTGAACATAGAAGCTGATAGATTTTAATATTTTGCTTTTTATCTTTCAAAGAAATTTTTCCCCTAACAGGTACGAACATTCCGGGTCAGAGTGGACTTGGGAACAATGGTGGTGAAGGGGTGCTCTACATTCCCTAGACTTCCAAAACTAGAACCTCACCATCAGAGTTTAACATCATACTCAGGACATTAAGACCCTCATCTATGACTTTCTAGCACCCATATGATAAAAGAGTTGGGGCTTGCCCTAAGGGCAATAGGGTTACAGCAATCATATAGGTGCAAGGGCTTGATGTAACACCCAATTGATTGAAGGGGGCCTCTCCGACCGCCTGTCCAGCCTAAGTAAGGGCCAAAGTGGAGTATTGTATGTCATGGACTGCTCAACCATCAGGATTCCTTCCTTAAGCATCACAGGTTGCAACCCACGACCAACAGGTGGCTCTATGGGGTGGGGGGATCTTACCCCTTTGCAGATGTGCAGTCAGTCTATTCTAAAGTCCCAGCCGACAGAGCTGCACACTGGATGGTAAGCCTCTCAAATTAGTAAACTAGTTCACATACCTAGGTAGTACTATTTCATCTACAGAAATCTGATCTCACTAATAAGATAAAGCAAAAATTCTTCTAAGCTGTAATTATTAAGTATCTGGCCGCCATCCTTGGCCAGCTGCAAAGAACTTAAAGTAAATAAGTAAGTCCTGAGTTATAGAATCCTTTGGTAAGTGAATAAGTCCTGTGATATAGAATCCTATGGTCCGTCGTCCACGAAGATCAAGTAGTTATGATTAGGTATGACCAGAACAGCCAGTATAAATAATAATATCAGCAGCAGAGCACTGCCAGTGACTGGCCAATAGTTGGTCACATGATTATCGCCGAGTCTATAAATAAGAGTAGGCATCTAAGACACACCTTATATACAGAAAAGTCAACAGTAACCATGTCAGTGCTACAGTAAGGCTTCACCTCTTGGAGTCCAATGAAGCACAAAGATGAAGATAGATGGGAGCTACACAAAGATGCTGCATGCTGTCTTGAACAAATCTTGGAAGCAGCATCCCACAAGAAAACAGCTGTATGGCCACTTGCCCCTATCACACAAACCATCCAGTATGACAAACAAGACATGCTGTACTCTGCTAGAGAAGCAAGATGAACTTATAAGTGACGTCTTTCTGTGGATATTTACATACACACATACCAGTGTAGGCCGACATCAATGATCTCTGTGTGGATTCGGATGCTGTGTGTTGGACCTGACAGGCATGACCAATTGAGATGGTTGGAAAGAGGGGGTCATGGATATCCGTACTGCCAGTACGACCTGATGATGATGTTGATGTATATATATAAAGCACTATAGGTAAATAGTAGGGTAGACTTGGCTCTTTAACCTTGGTTAGGCAACCAGTCTAGGAGAAGGAAAACTCTGTGCAAGAAATTGACCTTGTGTCACATCCTGCTAGTGTGTAGGGATTGGTATGTATATATATATATATTTGAAAATTCCGGTACTGACCGAGAGCGTTTTGTGCCTCGTGATTAATGATATATTTATTTCGTTTTCCGTTTACAATGTTGCTTTGATAAAGACCACATATGGTTGAAACAGATTTCTGTCAGCAAAACTTTAACCATCTTGTTGTTTTTTCTACAAAACTTTCTACACACATATATATATATATATATATATAAGAGAGAGAGAGAGAGAGAAAGTAATGTATCAGCATATTGTTCTTGTGTACGTTTATGAAGCATCGGAAATATGTATATATTAAAAGAAAACAAAAAAAACCAGAGTTCTAATAGATAACTGATACTCTTGGACTGCTTTATTTTTGCCCAATATTTCGGGTGGCCTCCAAAGGTTTTTGTGTAGACAACTGTGTGTAATTCAATAGGAAAAAAAATAATATATTGATATATAACTATATTCATTTATAAAGAAGTATACATGGACTCAACATTAACCAACAACATAATTTTCAAAGAAAGAAAAACTTAACAAACCATCATCTTGTTATAATTTTATTTCAACCAGAAACTCAAAAAATGAGTCTAGCCTCATCAGATGGGTTTTACAAAAAACACACACACATACAACACACACACACACACACATATATATATGTGTGTGTGTATATTATATATATATATGAAGGATGTTTACAATTACATGGGCTCATCAGGAGAGAGTGTGCAAACCGTTTCGGGGCCTTTCTCTCGATGGTTTAAAAAGCAACACCGGCCCTTCCTCACTAATATGAGGACCCTCGCAATATCATGCAACGACCGCACGTGGGTCGGTCATCAACAAAAATAAGACGGGAAAAATGACCGTTAGCAAAAACAGAACGCTGCTAGTCAAACGTTGGAATTAATAAAAAAATGCGCTGTCTATATTAAAAATATATTTTTGTTGATGACCGACCCACGTGTGGTCGATGCATGATATTGCGAGGGTCCTCATATTAGTGAGGAAGGGCCGGTGTTGCTTTTTAAACTGTCGAGAGAAGGCCCCGAAACGGTTTGCACACTCTCTCCTGATGAGCTCATGCAGTTGTAAACATCCTTTGTTTTTTTCATTTTATCATATTCACACTGTCAGATTAATTTCCATTTTATTTTCACATATATATATATATAACACTGGGTAGGTTTACTGCTGCTCTGAGAATTTTTATTCTTTGTCCAGAAGTTGTGGTCACAGTGTTTTCGAGGCTTATTTCTGGCAATATGTGCACAGTCTGCTTCCTTTACCACTTTGATATTTTGAAATAATACTTTTTTTTCTGGTAAATTTTAATCATGAGTATCACCTACCAAGCATAGAGAATAGAACCTGTTCTCTTGCAGTCCTATGCTTTGATATCCGATCTCTTGCTGTAAAAGTTTCTTTTTGCTGAATTTGTGATATTTTGTCAGCCAGCCAACAATATACCAGAGATACCAGCCCCAAAACTATTTTTTTTTCAGATATTGGCTAGAATTGATTGAACTAGAAATTCTGAAATGTTGCCAGATCCTGACAGGAGATTTTGTATTGCTAAAAATAAAAAAAAAAGCCCCCCCCCCAAAAAAAAAAAAAAAAAAAAAAACCTATGACAAATAAATCAGTCATTAATTATTGAGTGATGATGAGGAGGAGGAGAGGAGGAGGAGAAAAAGGAGGAGGAGTAGATGAAGGAGAAGAAAAAGAAGGAGGAGGAGAAGGAGAAGAAGAAGGAGAGAGGAGGAGAAGAAGGAGGAGAAGAAGAAGGATGAGGAGATGAAGAAGAAGAAGAAGAAGAAGAAGAATTAGGAGGTGAAGAAGAAGAATGAGGAGGTGAAGAAGAAGGAGGAGGAGATGAAGGTGGAGAAGAAGAAGAAGAATGAGGAGGTGAAGAAGAAGGAGAGAGGAGGAGAAGAAGAATAAGGAGGAAGAGGAGAAGGATGAGAAGAAGAAGGATAAGGATATGAAGGTGGAGGAGAAGAAGAAGAAGAAGGAGGAGGAGATGATGAAGAAGAAGAATGAGGAGGTGAAGAAGGAGGAGAAGAAGAATAAGGAGCAGGAGGAGATGATGAAGAAGAAGAAAGGGGAGAAGAAGAAGAAAGGCAAGTAGAATGCAAAGGAGAAGATGAAGAATTAGTTCATTATTTTTACTATCACTTATCCACAGAAGAAAAATGTGATGTAAATTCAATACTTTTAAAAATATTTTAATTGATTCACTAGAGACTACTTTTGGGACATATAGAGTGACCTCTAACCTAAAATTAAAAGTAAGTTATATATATATATATATATATTGTTTACATTTGAACAGATATATTCGCCTAATTCATTAATTATCAACTAATTAATTTTCAAATAGGTATGACTTCAATTAAGCATATATTCTCCCAAAAATTGTTGGCTATCGCCATCTCAAACAGACTGTCTACTTTCAAATATATATATATATATATATATATATATATATATATTTAAAAAAATGTTTTTTTAAAATTGGGCGTTATTATGAAGCATTAAAAATGTATAAATGAATGAACTCGATATTATGGAGTATTGGATTCACTTATTTTTTAATTATTTTTTGTCATAAATTTTCAGGTTCGTTAGATACCCTTTGTCAAATGTTATTACTGTTTAACGGCTTCTTTGTCTCTGTTGTTATCGACAGTGGCAGCGTCTGTGAAATATTTGTAATAACGGAGAATTCCGATATCTGCGTTTAATCCCTTCACGTGCTATATATATATACTATGCTATACTATACTATACTACTAATTCTATTAGTAAACACTTGCAGTAAGGAAAAACCCTGGTAAATAATTTACTAGTAAAAATATACTACAAATGATTGTGTGAGAAAAAAAAAAAGAAAAAGACCAAGAGAGTTGCACCAACCAAAAATAATCGATTAACACTATATCACTTGACTGAAAGAAAAAATATATATGCTGCTAGGCTTGTTTAAAGCTAAAATGTAAAGAGTGCTCAATACCTAAGTAGAGCAAATAGTAATATTAATCCTAATGAGCCAGGTTTACCTACTAACAGTTTTGCTTACTAGCTCATCCGGGTAAGATTCTTCTTCTTCTTCTTCTTCTTCTTCTTCTATATATATATATGTGTGTGTGTGTGTGCATGTGTGTGTGTGTGTGTGTGTGTGTGTGTGCATGTAAAAATGCTGAAAAAACATGAATTAAATTGAAAGTTGACATTTTTTAAGCTGATGCTATAGCGTTTCGGTTTTTATTCAACCATTAACGGGACTATTTATCTTATAAAAGGAAAGCTGTTGACAAGCAAAAGCTTGCAAGCCTTTGTTTATGGTGTGTAAAGACCTTTGCTGATATTTGAAATGTAAGAAAATGTAAAAATCAAAATGCTATGTAACGATAGCATTTCCATTCAAACTGTGTGACCAAATATTGCACCCAGAAATCATTGGTTTTTGATGGCACATCAGGTGTGTGTAATTTGAAAATTGTTTAAAAAATACTTTTTTTTGTATGATTTGTTAAAATAATTTATATTTACTGTTATAGACCATCAAAGGGTATGACAAGAATTATTTTGGACAAGCCTTTTAAAGTTGTTATGAATCTCCGGTGTTGGGTGGAGATGTTGGTGTCACTAGAATATTACTGGACATATCTCTCAAAGTTGTCAATATCTCCGGGGCAGAGTTTTCTATATGCATATGTGTATGTTAGGTACCACCAATTTTCCCTGTGAAATTTACTCCCCCTATATTTAACACAATAAAACTTGCATAAAGGTTAATATTACCTTGAAAATTTTTGGTCCATTCGAAAGAAGAAACATTAAACAAACTCCTATTGATTTTTTAAAAAAATTTCAGCTTACAGAAATAATGAAAATTATGAACAAAAAAAAAAAAAGATTTATATTTTTGCACCATAAAATCAATTGAAATTTAACGTAGCCAAAAAACAAGTTATGACTACAGGCTTTTTAAAAAATTCTATGAAAAATCAATTAATGGTCCAATTTTCATGAAAATTTCCAGAATTGCTTACCTTTGATGAAAATATGTCCGAAATAGTTTTTTCCTAAAATATATTCGGGGAAATATTTTTTTACGGGGTCTACCCCCTCCTATTTTATTTTATGAAATATGAAAAAATGAACCGGCAAAAAACGATTTTTACTTTTTGTCCATAAAGATAAGAGTCTGAATAATTATATCAGAAGATTTTTATAAGTTTCAGTGCCAGAGTTTTTTTTTAGTAAAAGAACCATGAATACAGAATTCTGCTAAAAAAATATGAATGAAAAAATTGTCTCTGTTGTAAAAAAAAAAAGTTGTATCATACATCAAAATGAAGTTGGTCCTCTGTGGATTATATCCCTACTTCTCCACATAGGCACCATTTTTCTCAATAGCAATGTTCTACCTTTGAATGAGAACATGTATCTCTGCCCCGTAAAATTCTGTTGACTGTTCCTTGAGTCACTTCTTCACCAGAGATTTCACTTCCTCGTCACTGGAATAATGTTTGCCTCTCAAACCGTCTTTCATAGAACCGAAGAGATGATAGTCTGAAGGCGCTAAATCTGGTTAGTATGGATGATTCGGTAAAGTTGTCCACCAGAATGTGGCGATTTTCTCCCTTGTCCTGATGCTTCGTCGGATTCTTGCTCTGAGCCTTAGTTTTATTTTTTTAAAACCTTCTCATGAAATAAAGAAAATGGCATTACTTTTTTGACTCAGCTTTGTATATGGTGTCCAGCAAAAAAGTCCATAACAATCGGTGGATTATCTGCTACGTTAAATATCACGCCAAGTTTCGAAGTGAAGTGCCCCAAGTTATTACGGTAAAGAAGAACAGTTTTCTCGTTTATTCCTACCATAAGATAAACTGAACCCTCATTTTATGTCCATGTTTTGGCAATAAATGTTTTATTTTTCTTACACCCGTTATTTTACAATACTAAATATAGTTTATTTATTTATTTTAATATTCACTTCAATGTGTATATTCTAAAAGTTTTTATTTTGTGAGAATGTTTAGTTTTAAATTGGGGGGATCGTTTTACAATTTAGGCATAAATTGGATCCTCCTTTTATGACCGTAATTTTGGTTTTTCGTCGACGATGATTAAAATCTGACGTTTTTATTTTAGAGTACCAAAGCCAAAAAAGAAAAGAAATAACAACAACAACAAAAGGTAATATTCAACTTTTTACTCGTAAATTCCTACCATAAAATTAGGCTTGGGCATTTTATGGTAGGAATTTACGAGTAAAAAGTTGAAGTGTAAAAACGAACCCCCACTTTAAAACTAACCATTCTCACAAAATAAAAACTTTTAGAATATACACATTAAAGTGAATATTAAAATAAGTAAAGAAAATATATTTATTATTGTAAAATAACGGGTGCAAGAAAAATAAAACATTTATTGCAAAAACACGGACATAAAATGAGGGTTCAGTTTATTTTATGGTAGGAATAAACGAGAAAACTGTTCTTCTTTACCGTTATTACTATGCTAAGCAGTTTATATATACAAACTAGTCACTTCAAAGATAAGTTTTTATACGTAAAATAAACTTTGTTCCCATTGTAAGAATATTGACCGCTAAAGAATATGTTTGAGCAACTTATTTACTTTTATAAACGTTATTTGAATTTATGCATTTGCCCTGTTTTTTTTTGTTTTTTGTTTTCTTACAACTCATGTGGGGAGTCAATGAATTTTTCCATATATATCTTGATAGTAGCTTCAGTGTGCCTTTGAGAATCAGGTTTGATTCAGTTTGTAGCTTCTTGTACGATTTTTGGACCATATGACCTTTAGGCACCCCTTTTGCGATCTTGATTCATAAGGACATTTTTTCATTTACACCGTCAAAATCCGGTTGTTTGTTAACAGACGATTTTTAGATTTTTAAAAAAATTATAAAACTAACCCCTAACCTCTAATCCTAACCCCTAACAAACAACCGGATTTTAACGGTGTAAATGGAAAAATGTCCTTATGAATCGAGATCGTAAAAGGGGTACCTAAAGGTCATATGGTCCTGATTTTTTTACAATACATGTCTGTTGTGGTCATTTCTTTGTCGTGTGTAGGAAAGTAGTTACCATGGTACTGTTACAGTGATCGGAATTGCTAGGATGCAATTGCTAGGATGTTTGTGGGGATGTCATTCTCGACAGTGATGGCAGCGATAACAGCATCATCGTCCTCGGGGGGGGGGGAATCTTTGTAAACTGATAAGACGCAACAGGGTGTCAATTTGGCTGAATTCGATAATTTTACAAGACAAGGCAGTGAAATTGTATCCCGGTAAGATGGTAATTGAACGTAGCAATCGTTTGACTGAATATACTCGAATGTATTGGGGGTGGGTGAACATTAAGAGTGTAGACGTCTATGGGGTAAGGTTTTTGTTTTATGTGGGTTGTGGGGATTAAAATAGAATTAAAATTTTAAAAATAACAAACTCCCATGAGCCTTCACCGGAAGAACATTCTGCGCATGTGTGGGAAAAAGGACAGACTTCCCACTCCTAAGAGAATCTCTCGGTCATTTGAGTTGAGGCATTAACTGTGTCTAGATGTTACTACTACTGGTAAGGGAGTTATTTCTTTGCCACGTGGTGGTCATGACTGGTGAATAAAGCCGAAATCATAAACCACCTTCTGTTTTTTTACTGAAGTGTTGTCTCTTTCCTTGAATTCCTTCCTTTTCAGTGTTACCATCAAATAAGAGGGGGTTAAAAGTAAACTCAAAGAACACACACCAAGAATAAATACAGTCACCTTTTAAACCTTAAAACACCAAACCTGTGCTATTACATTCACTTTTGGACAAATGCATAAAAACTCAGGAGCCTTCATGTCATAACTTCACAGAAATTTGAAATGAAACTCTTATTCAATCCATTGGGGTAGATTGTTTTCATTCCATTAATCATGACAGGGTACAAGTGTTAATCTATGTTAAGCATTCTATGTTATTATACCCCAAAGGCAGGATTGAACCTGCAACCTACAGATGATTGTCACTTAGAACTGTATTAATTCAACCCTTATATCTTTTGTACCATGTGGTTCAAAGTTCCATGAACGCTCCCAAGTTTGACAAGAAGGTTCCTAAGTTTGACTAGAAATACTCAAAGAAGGCCAGAGGTCACATCAGCTGAAATGTTGTGTATATAACAATAGAGATGAGGATAACAGTCTAAAAAATCTGAATAATATAGATTATTAAGCTTATCTTAAAGATTCAGACAAATAATGTTTTAGTTATGATTTTTTATTGAAGGGTTGTGTATATAACAATAAAGATGAGGACAACAGTCTGAAAAATCTGAATAATATAGATTATTAAGCTTATCTCAAAGATTCAGACAAATATGTTTTAGTTATGATTTTTTATTGAAGGGTTGTGTATATAACAATAGAGATGAGGACAACAGTCTGAAAAATCTGAATAATATAGATTATTAAGCTTATCTCAAAGATTCAGACAAATAATGTTTTAGTTATGATTTTTTATTGAAGGGTTGTGTATATAACAATAAAGATGAGGACAACAGTCTGAAAAATCTGAATAATATAGATTATTAAGCTTATCTCAAAGATTCAGACAAATAATGTTTTAGTTATGATTTTTTATTGAAGGGTTGTGTATATAACAATAAAGATGAGGACAACAGTCTGAAAAATCTGAATAATATAGATTATTAAGCTTATCTCAAAGATTCAGACAAATAATGTTTTAGTTATGATTTTCAAACATTTTAGTCAAAATTTCTGTTTAGTGTGGATGTACTGAAAATAGAAGAAATATCAATATTTATATTTTTAGATTTGAAAAGAATTAAATGTGGCAAAATGTCAATGAAGGCTTTAAAGTATTATCACATAGTCAGACATTCTTACTTTTTATAAATCTTAAATTGTGTCCTCAGACATTACAGTTGCCAATAATGGCCAATAGGTGGCCCCACTGAAGGGGTGAGGGGTACCCCTCTGCAGAGGTGCAGTCAGCATATTCTACAACCCTATCTGAGGAGTATATGGCTTCAGCCACATCAGGATTACTCCTTCATTGTCATTACTCCCTGGTTCCCTATGTATTATAATACCTGTTATGATCTCATATGTGGGTGAAATACATCCATTCATAAATTATTAGGATTACATAGAAAGACATGAAATTTTAACTGTGTGTGAATTATTTGTATTGAATAGTAAAAGAATTGAATGTGTTGTTCTTATAATACATAAGAAGGCTCAGAGTAAACTTCCAACATAGGTGAATATATACATCAATAAATCCAAACAAAGAAGTACAACATAACAAAAATATAGACTTTATTGTCTGAGCACATGGAACATGGCATACATGACAAGATACAAAACAGATAGGACGCAAGTCCTTTGGAAGTAAGAAAGAGTTCATAAAGAATATGAGAGTCACTTACTGATAGTTAGGGAGGGGCAACCCCCTCCACACTTAATGGACAGAGACACCACGCGTCTAGTCCATCTTTTGTGGATGCTAGACAAAGAGAGAGAGGCAAAGGGCTTCCCAGTTAGTAGTGTCGAAGTGAAGAAGTACAACATAACAACAATATAGACTTTATTGTCTGAGCACATGGAACATGACATACATGACAAGATACAAAACAGATAGGACGCAAGTCCTTTGGAAGTAAGAAAGAGTTCATAAAGAATATGAGAGTCACTTACTGATAGTTAGGGAGGGCAACCCCCTCCACACTTAATGGACAGAGACACCACGCGTCTAGTCCATCTTTTGTGGATGCTAGACAAAGAGAGAGAGGCAAAGGGCTTCCCAGTTAGTAGTGTCGAAGTGAAGAAGTACAACATAACAAAAATATAGACTTTATTGTCTGAGCACATGGAACATGACATACATGACTAGATATAAACAGATAGGACGCAAGTCCTTTGGAAGTAAGAAAGAGTTCATAAAGAATATGAGAGTCACTTACTGATAGTTGGGGGGCAAAACCCCACTTAATGGACAGAGACACCATGCGTCTAGTCCATCTTTTGTGGATGCTAGACAAAGAGAGAGAGTGAGGCAAAGGGCTTCCCAGTTAGTAGTGTCACCTTGTGGTGAAAAATTAGCAGCAAGGGACACAAGTCCATTCCAGCAGGGGCAGACAATCACTACAATAGGAATATTTGATGCCATATGTTTTTCTGAAAAGAAATGACTATCCAGGTCAGTCAACAGTCATCCACACCAATTGTAGTAGGATTGGGGAACTTATTACTAATATAAATCCCCAAATGGGGTAGATGTGGCTCCTCAGCCTTGGATGGCAATCTATCTAGACAAGGAAAAATTCTGTTATAAAACCTTCGCTCCTAGTGGCTATACCTCATTTCAAGGAAAGGGTAGGGTAATAAACCCTGAAATCAAATCCAGAGCTAGAGTTCCTAAGGTGGTCTGATGCTGAACTTCAGTGCTATCCAGCAACTCCTGCGACACTATCATTTGTGGGGATTTTTTGTCCCCGGAAAAGCATTGCTTAAACCCCACGTTTTGTAAGAGAATAAACTTCGACGCAGTGAGGGGGTGGGTGCTGCTTTTGAAGAAAGGAGACAAACGACTTTTGTAAAACAAAATGTTTACTATACGTAAAAAACACAAACAAATATCAAACAGGGGTAACAAAATGCATAGAAAGAAACAACCAAATGAGTTTTATGGAATGTTCATAGAGTTCAATGAGTTTGGTTGGTAAAAGTTCTGTTCCTCGTAACTGGTTGGGCCCTGAAGAATTGGTTTTTAGGGGTGCATTTGCCGTTCCTGCTTCCAACGTGTCGGGGGTTCCAAGTCGCCGCCGTTTGGGGGCTTCTGACGATACGGAGCAGTGAAGCTAGCCAACACTAGAGGCAAAAAGAGGACAAATTCTTCAGGGACCCCTCTTTTATAGTGGGCATCAGGTGACCCTAAGGGCTGCTGCTGGTGACCGGTGAAAGAGGATCACCATTTCCTTAATAAATTTTCACACATTGCTAAACTGCATTGATTTTGTTTTTTTTTTCCTTTCCTTTGGATCACAATGGCAGTGTGGAGAAGGAGTACATGTTTGATGAGTGACAGCTCATCTCTCATATCAACCTGTCCAGCTTAAGTGGTTCCACATCTTTTGGACATTATGTCATTGTCTCTAGTAGACAAATAGATGCCAACAGTTATAGACAAATAAAAAAAATGCCATTTTTATTGCCTAAACATATTTTTAAATGATGGTGCCAGGAGGAAGAATATCTCTCTGGTAATAACTATCAGCAGCCCTGTAGGCTGGGGCTTTAGAATACACTGACTGCACCTCTCCTGAGGGGTAAAACCACCTCCAATGGAACCACCTGTTGGCTGTGGGGTGGAACTCATGATGCTTAAGGATGAAACCCTGGTGGCTGAGCAGTCCATAACATGCAACACTCCAATTTGGCCCTTACTTAGACTAGACGGGCAATTAGAGAGGCCCCCTCCGATCAATTAGCTGGCCATGTCAAGCCCTAGCACCTATATGATTGTTCCAACCCTATTGTCCTTATGGCAAACCCCAACCCTTTTTTTATCATATATGTGCTAGAAGGCAGTAGCTAAGGGTCTTTTGTCCTGGGTATCACATTAAACTGTATCTGATGATATAGTTCCAATTAGGAGTTCTGGGGAATGTGGAGTACTCATTCATCACCATTACTCCCAGGTCCACTCTGACCCAGAGTAGTAGTACCTGTTATGATCCCATCTATGAGTAAGAAAATGAGTTAAAAAATGTGTTTAAAGAAAATTGGGTTTTTAAAAATTTGAGTACCCATCTAGAATGAATAAAACTTTTTTCAGCATAAAATAGCCCAACAAGTGTTGACATGCCATAAAATCCAACCAACCAAACGATCAAATTGTGTCCTCAGACATTGTGGTTGCCACCAACAACCAATAGGGGCCCCATTGAAGGAGTGTCTTACTCCTCTGCAAAGGTGCAGTCAGCGTATTCTACAACCTCAGCGGACAGGACAGCTGAGGAGTATAGAGCTACAGTCACACCGGGATTACTCCTTCATTGTTGTTATTCCCTGGTTCCCTCTGTTTTGTAGTACCTGTAGGGTCCTGGATGAGGTTGTTTTCATTTTGCATAGTGCCAATACCATTGGGAAAGGTATGCAACAAAGTACACTCTTTCCAGCTATGGGTAAATAGTAGGGCAGACTGGGCTCTTTAACCTTGGAGAGGTAACCAGTCTAAAAGAAGGAAAACTCTGAATTCAAACCTGTTAAACTCTGCTTAAGACATTGACCTTGATTAACATCTTGTTCATGCAGAGGGGTTGGTATATATATATATATATATATATAAGGTGTGTCAAAAACATATCAAGATTTTTTGTAATTTTTGACACACCTTGTATTCTGAAAAAAAAATAACGTTCCATTCATCCTTCATTTCTATCTTGGTAAATACAACTTTAAACTTGGTACTTTTTTGACACACCTAGTATTCTGAAAAAAATTAATGAATGGAACATTATTTTTTTCAGAATACAAGGTGTGTCAAAAAGCACAAAAAATCTCAATACTTCTTGACACACCTTGCATATATATATATATATATATATATATATATATATATATATATATATTATATATATATATATATATATATATATATATATATATATATATATATATTTATAATATATATATATATACATATATACAATATATCTTGGTTAAATCTATTCCTTTTAAAGACATTTATCTTAAACTACAGGGTCACCCTGTACTTTCTGTCATTAAAAGAAAAAAAATGGCACTTATGTCTGGTTTGGTATCTTTGTAGCTAATGGCAAAATTCATGTCAATCCGATAGAAGCTTTTCACACAAACAAGCAGCAGCAGCAGCAGTAATTGCAGCCTCTTCTTTTTCCATTCTGTTTACCTTTTTTAATTAATATCTCACCTTTACTATTTGTGAAAATCTGGACTGATTGCAAGAATTCAACAGTATCAATCGTCACTAATAACCAAAATACAAAGACAATTCCATTGTAGATACCAAACATCACCAAAAACAAGAGATGTCAAAGGTCAGATAAGCTCCAGCAGAGGTAACGGCCATCCATACTGATAGTAGTAGGATTGGGGTACTTACTACTCACATAAATCCCCAAATGGGTTGATGGGGTTCCTTAGCCTTGGTTGGCAATCCATCTAGGACAAGGAAAAGTCTGTTACAAAACCTCCGTTGCCTAGCAGTCATACCTCATTCCAAGGAAAGGCTAGGGAGTACCCCCCAAATCAAATCCAAAGGTGGTGTGATGCTGAACTTCAGCACTATCCAGCAACTTCTGCAATACTATCACTGCCAACAGGTATAGGTTTTTTTGTCTTTCCTTTGGACCACAATGGCAGTGTGGAGAGTCATGACCTGCTGCTTTGACAACAGCTCATCCTCCATATCAACCCATCCAGTTAACGCTTTGTTAATTCTTATAAAAGATTGGCAGTATTGTCATTTTTGGTTATCATTATGTACTTTTTGCCACGAGAGATTTTCTTTATAACATTTGACTTTTTCACTATTGCAGTTTTTAAAGGTGACTCTTATCAGATAAACTTGTTCCAATATAAATAGTTGATTTTAGGTAAGGGGACGGTTTAGCTCAGTCAGTAAAGCATTGGCCTAGTAATTGCAAGGTTCCTGGTTTGATACCAGTCCCCGCTAATTCAGCACATAAGTAGCACAGATTGGGTTAATCTGATCTGTGTGGTAAAGTAGGGGCTGCTGACAGTAGGTGTGGTGCTCCACCTCAGAACCCCCCCCAAAAAAAACCTCTCTGGTTTAGTGCTAGCGAAAAGGGGATAGACTCCTTTATTGTAGTACCTAAATAATGAGAATGGCATCATCTGTTTTTCCTCTAAATAATGTCTGACATATCCTCGGAAGAGAAAAACGAGATCTCACAGGACTTGTTAATTCAACCTAGCACTAGTGAAAAGGGGACAGACTCTCTCACTGTCTGGTGATACAGACACTAGGCCATTTCACCAATTTTACTTTTTATGTTATGTCACAAAACAATGCGGTCGGCAAAATTCCCTACTAAACTCAATCATTAAATATAAGAAAATATTTTGACTTTAAGAATTAAAAACAAAACTAATAAAAAAAACTAATAATTAATCTAAGCATTAATTCATGTTGTATATACATTTAAAAACAAAAAAATGCTAGCAATAATGATTTGATTTTCATCAAAAACTTGACTTTCAAACTTGGTTTTGATTTACAGGATGATTATAAAGTAACTCCCTTTCCTATTTTAAAAATCTTATAATTTATTTCTGAATCATTATTTTTACAAAAACGAACATGAGAAAAATATACATAACATGGAGTTTTATTTAAAATTATATATGGGCAGCAGCATTCACCCCCAGCCTCTCAAGCTGCTCAGGAATCGCATCAACTGATTTTCTCAGGAACTCTTGAGGAATGGCAGAAATAAATTCTCTTTTCGTCCTTCTAGTTCTTCCAAAGTCGTTGGTTTCATAGAGTAGACTTGCTCCTTCAACTAATCCCAAAGAAAAAGGTCACAGGATGTTAAAACGGGCTTCTGGCTAGCCACAAATGTGGACCATGTCTACCCGTCCATCTCCCAAGAAAATGGTGATTCAGCCATTCACAAACAACAATAGCAAATTGACACATGGCCTAGTGGATAAAGGAGTTAGGTTAAGACAGTTCTAAGTGACAGTTATCTCTGGACTGCAGGTTCAATCCTGGCCAAGGGCATCAGTAACTTAGAATAATAATTAACACAGCTTAACGCCTCTACCCCAGCTATGGTTAGCGGAATGAGAACAGGATACCCCCATGGACTGAATAAAGGATTAGGTTCAAAGTTCTGTGATGGCTGCCGATTATGACAAGAAGGTTCTCGAGTTTGAAAAGAAGGTTCCCAAGTCCGAGAAGGTTCCTGAGTCCGACAGGAAATACCTGAAAAAGGCAGAAGGGCAAATTGGCCGAAACATTGTACAGATAACAATGAAGATGAGGACAATAGTCCGAATAATGCAGATAATACTAATCATCAAGCCTCATCTCAAATATTCAGAGAAATAACAATAGCAAAATGTGGAGGAGCACCATCTTGCATAAAAAGTCTTCAATATTCTCTCAAGTATTGACAACTGGCCAGATTATAAATTGTAAAGTCGTTGGGGCGGTCTAAAGTCGGTATCAGCCAGTCAGCGAGGGAGTCTATCCCTTTTCACTAGTGCTAGACCAAGGAGATTGTTTTAGCATCTGAGGTGGAGCACACCTACTATCAGCTCCTTACTTTACCACACAGATCCCTGTGCTACTCATATGTTGAGTTGGTGAGGACCGGTATCGAACTAGGAACCTTGTGGTAAATAGTTTAAAATAGGGAGTTACTTTTCAATCACCCTGAAGTTGATCTAAGCACTAATTCATGTTGTATATTAATACTTATATTAATACTTATATTTATACATGTTGTATATTAATACTTTAGAAAAAGGAAATTAATGCTGCAATGATAATTTTATTTCTATCAAAATATGTTTCAAAATCTTGACGTTCAGAATTGGTTTTCATATACATTGTTTGATAATTTATGAGGAAGTGCGTCCTCTCAAGAGTTGCTGCCTAGTGACTATTAAAATAATGACCCAGCTCAGTCTATTCAAAACTATCCATCTATCTCAATTTGTTCATATTTATCTATATTACTTTAAATACTAAGATTTTTTTTTATTCATGTTTGTTTAATGTCTTGTTTTTAGTTTAAATAAGAATTATGACAAAAAAAGAAGTGACCCCCCCCCACATTTACTTGTCGAAAATATCTATCTCTATTTGTTCATATCTATTATTTTGTTTGTTTATCTATCTATCTATCTCAGTCTATTCCAAACTATATATCTTCATATCTAAACAAGAATTACGACAAATTACGATAAATAAACAAGAATTACGACGAGCTGGGATTGTTATTTTGATAGTCACCGGGTAGCGGTTTTTGAGGTGGGAGACCGGGAGGCACTTCCTCTTAAATTACCCATTGTTTATCGATACATATCTATATATTATTACACTAGTTCCTTAATCTTCTGACCGTTATCATCTTGCAACACCCTCTGGTTAAAAATGAGACTGTCCAAATCGGCAAAGATGAAATGCAGAAATGTAAGTCCTGATTTTCTGGTGTTGCTTATCCACCGAATTCTTATTTCTAATGAGTGTTGTCACCTCAGATAAGTAATCGACCATTCTGTCTTCATTATAAAGAAATATAGGGAAGAAAAAGGACATGCTACACAGAAAAAATATAATAAGAAAGAAAGAAATAGAGTAGGAAAAAGATAGAGAAAGTGCATGAAAGCGATAACGCTAATCTGTTTCAATTGAACATAATAAAATGATGAAAAGAAGGAAAGAAGAAAAAAGAGTGAAAGAGAGTTAAATCAATATTATCATACTTTTACAAATTGAACTACTTTGCAATAGCTCTTAAGAAAACATATCAAATGTAATAATTAAATTGTCATACTGTATTATATCCACAGGTCCTGCCAGATTTTTATCAATATTTGAGTGCATAATGTGAAGGTGGGTGGTTATGTCTCCAATTCTCAAAACTTAATCAAGACTTTCTATTGAGTGCATTTTATAAATTGATAAAGCCCAATTTTGTGTGTGTGTGAGAGAGAGAGAGAGAGAGAGAGAGAGAGAGAGAGAGAGAGAGAGAGAGAGAGAGAGAGAGAGAGAGCATAACCTGAGTAAGATAAAGAAAAATAAAGAAAAGAGCATTTCTTTTTTACAAGAGGTGAGTGAATACAGATTAAATATGTGGGTCATTTTTAGAAGAGTTTAGTAAAAGTTGTTGAAATGGAAAGGATTGTCTTTGGATTTGCTTGTTCTAACTTGTGAAGATTGAATGTAAAAATGGGTCAGCAATCCAATTTCAAACAGAAAAAAGAACTTAACAAATAAAAAAAAATCTAATCTAAATTTCTCGACTTAATCACTTAAAATTGAAGGTGATGGGCTGAAATTAAATTTGCACATCTGTTGATATCTCATAAAATGTACAATTTGTCTAGAGCAGAGAGAAGAGGAAAAAACGGGGGAAAAATCAGTGAATAATGTAGTTATCTCCCTTTACTAAAGCGCTCTTCTGTCGACAACAGCCTCAGCCTGACTACTGTCTTTCGCCTATCATGGCGGCCGCAATGCGTGATCGGATAGTGTCATCGATGCATAAGTGTTCATTTTGATGGCTACGTTGGCTGGCGTGCTCGACCGATGGTTGCAACGTAAGGATCGTGCTTCTAGGTAAACAAGCGGGTGACTGTAGGTGCCCTTGATCGCTGCGTAAAGGCCGCATCGAACCACACGGGGGGCGCGAACGACTCTTTAGGGTGTGTTGTGTGTATATAAATGATTATTATTATATCATCATAATAATCATGGACGTGAACGAGTCTCACGTGCAGACTCTGTTGGGTATGGGCTTTCCGTGCGAGAGAGACATTCGCCGTGCCTTGCTCTGTAGCAAAAATGACTTGAACGATGCCGTGGCCTTCCTGACGGAGGATCACACGAGCCCCAGTTACGACCATTTGGATCAACTCCAGCTGGGACCCACCACTGCTCCTTCCTCTTCGACTGTGGGTCGGGGCCGTGGCACCACCGCCACTGACCAGGGTCGACTCACCACCACCACTACCGGGGGAGGAGGAGGAGGGACCTTAGATTTCCTCAAGCAGAACCCATCTCAACGATATGATGAAAACGTTGTCGACACAGAAGTGAGTTGGTTTTTTGTTGTTGTTGATATATTGTCAATACTCGTTATTCAATCTCTCACACACTCACTTTCTTTCTCTCTCTCTCAAATATATTCAAGACAGAGACTCTTTCTGTTTCAGTTGTGAATATGATCATGAACAGTTCGTTTTCTTCCTCTCTCTTTCTTTTTTTTTTTTTTTAAATTCCTTAAAACTTTGTTACACAACGTCCTGTGAACTTCTGTATCTTTAATAACGACCCATGCGAACTGCCAAAAAAAAAAAAAAAAAAAAAAAAAAAAGAACGTTCTATAGAAATGTCTATTTTATCTTATTTCCTTCTTGTCTCGCAATAACCCCCCGAGTTATATAGTCTGTTACGAAATCTAGTGATATTTACCATCAGTAAACCCAGAACCAAAACAGTGTTGTTATCATACCCAACCCACATTTCTTTTCGTACGTCAGCAAGTTCATCTAGAGGGCATTTGTTTTTTTCTTCGTTTTTAAACACCACCAAAAATAAAACAACTTTTGTTTTCTTGATTAAAACATGCCTTCTTCTTCGATTTCACTAAAAAGTATATAAAAAAATGATGTCCCAACACAACGAACCAACTTAGCATCCGATTTTCTTGATTATTCCTGTTGTCGTGTTTTTAATTTAATAATCCAATAATAGAAATAATGTTTAGTTCTCTTCTTTTATACAATTATTGAATTGTTGTTGGTTTAAAGATTAACTTGCATTGTAAACTAAAGTAGAAGACAATTTAAGAATAATTATGTTGGTTTGAAAAAAAAAGAAGGGGAAAAAAAGAGATAATTTTATTTCAATTTACTTGCAATGCGAAGTTCCAATTTTCGTATACTTACTTTCTAACTTAGAAGTTTATTCAAGTTTTTATTTATTTATCTAATTAGTTATGTTAATCCTTCATCAACCTTCTCTACTTCCAAAAAGAATTAAAAAAAGGAAGAAAAATTAATAACCAAAATAAGGTGGTGCCTTTTTGTTCTGAAATACTTGGAGTTATTTCTGTTTTTCAGTTGATTAATTTGGATGTCTTCAGTAAACCTTTTAAAAAATTAACAAGGAACGAAACCCCCAAAAAACTTAGGAATTATTACATATTTCTGATAACGATTAAATATTCATAAAAGAAAAAGGGAAAAAGCCGAAGATTACATTTTTTTGACATTTAAAAAAAAAATCTATCAAATTTTAGATTCTCTCTGTTTTTCTTTTCAATATATTTAGTGTCATTTAATTCTTTAAAAAAAATCTTCATCTTGGATTTTACAACTTTAAAAAAGATCTAAATTAAAAGCCAAAATCTATTGGATTTCGTCTAAGTACAAGTCATTAATTAAAACAAGTGTCCGTTCTCATTATTCTTGACTTGGTCAGGATCGACAGACTGCAGACTCGACCCCCCCCCTTCTGTCAAACCAAAAACTGTTTTTATTTGACACTTATCAATTCAGTTTTGATTTTGTTTTTGAAAAAATCAAATCTTCAGTAAAAACAAATTTTGTCGCCCTAATTAAAAAAAAATCCTTCATATCCCCTCTCCCACCCGTAGTTTTTCCTGACAACCAAAACTTAAAATGATAAACAACATTCGGGGGGGGGGGGTTTAATTTCATTTTTACTGCAGTGTCCACCAGACTATAATAATCTTTTCATCACTTGTTGGGGCATTTAAAAAAAAATCCCGTCAACCGTGACTGAGTCAGCAATTTTTATTACTTCCAATAACAAGAAAAAAGAATTATTTCATTAAAAAAAATATTGCAGATATTTCTATGAGAAAATGTATGTGTTTCATTTCATTAAAAAAAAAAAACCTTCATTTAGAATTAATGTTGAGAGACTCATTTACAATTTACATAGTAATATCTTAGGTGACCGGTTATATAGTCACAGGGAAAAAAAAAGTCACAATTAATTTATGCTGGCCGGTTAGGGTTAATTTTTGTAGAGCGAAATATATTTTTAATTCTAGTGAGATGTAAGAGATTTTTGGAGTAAACATTTTTGGTTTAAGATTTTTTTTTCCTGGGTTCATATTTTACTTTATTTTTATTTTTCTTCCTTGATTTATTTTTCATGACAGTTAGTGTCCGATATAAAAATGTCACTAAATACTAAGATTTAGATTATTAGCAACCAAAATTGTTAATAATAATCACTTTTTCTTCTTTTTTTTTCTCTTTCAATTTATGATGTCATGTAAACAATGTTTGCCAAAATGTTTAAATATTTCCTTTGATGATTATTTTATTTTGTTTATCTTTATTAAGGATTTTTCTGGCCTCGGTAGTTTCTTTTTTTTTTTTTTTTTCTTTTATACTTAACTTCTTCAGTTGGGTAATCGTTTTAATTTTCAGTTTTTAATAACTTCTGGGCTTACAATCCTTAAGTTCGGAGGTAAAGAGTGTTCTTACATCATTATATCAATTAGTCCAGAATTGTTTCAGCCCATATTCGGCCTTTCTCTCATCCTGTTGTATTTGATAGTTATTACAAGTTGCTTACTAATAGTTGTTAGTTTTTTTTTTCCACACGAGACTTTATCATTCAATGATTCTAGGATTAGTGGTATTGCACTTAAGGAGATTAAAAAAAAAAAATTAAAAAAAGGGCGCCAATTTATTTCTTAATAATGTAATATCCCCACTGACCTTAGGAAGACCAAAAAAATGCTGTTAAAACCAGCAAAGGTGATATAACTGTAACGACAAATATCTTTACGCTTGGTCTACATAGGATAAATAAATAAATAAGGTATTTAACCCAAATTTATGTCACTCAAGGTGTGGCAACTATCCTCATCTTTTTAATGATTGTAAAATACTTACAATAGAATTTATTTTTGTTAAATACAAAATGATAAATTTATGTCATTACATAAGAAAAGAAATCCTGTCTTTTGCTAAATGACCCATATAGATGTCAGTATAACAGAATTCTTTGTATTCAGAATTTCCTGTTAAGTAATGAAAGGATATATTATCAAAGATTTGTTAATAGATTTTATAAGTACTTATTACATGTTTTCATTTGATGTGTGTGTGTGTGTGTGTGTGTGTGTGATAGATAGATAGATAGATAGATAGATAGCTGATACATGTTGAAAAACTAAAAACAATTAATTTCTACCTGAGAATTGCCTTGCAGGGATAGAGAGAATTGGCATGTCATTAGGGGGCCCCGTAGGGTGTCACATGAACAGTTCAGAATTCCATTCACAACGTCTTCTTGCCTTTGTTCTTTGAATAGTAGAGATGTTTTCTCTGACCCAGCCAAGGATCGGTAAAGCCACCTGGCTATATTATTATCCACATTTGTCAAGTAAGCCTTTTTTCCATTTTCTACTCTTAAGGGGCAGGGTTAGCTCAGTCGGTAGAGTGTTCGGCTAGAAACCACAAGGTTCCTAGTTCGATACCCACCCTCGCCAACTCAGCGTATGAGTAGCACAGGGATCTGTGCGGTAAAGTAAGGAGCTGATGATAGGTGTGGTGCTCCACCCCAGATGCTAAAATAATCTCCTTGGTCTAGTGCTAGTGAAAAGGGGATAGACTCCCTCGCTGCATGGCTGATACTGACATTAGGCCGCCCCGACGACTTACTCGTTCCTCTTACATTAAAACTGAAGTAAGCACCCAGGCAGTTCAAGATATTGGTTGTCTGATGTTCACCTGGGGATGACAACATTGGTCGGCAGCACCCTGAATGACCAAGCAGCTTGCTCTAGGGACTGCACTGCTTACTCCACATAGACATAAAAAATGTGGCCCAAACAAAGCTCATCTCCTCGGTAGAGCGTTTGGCTAGAAACCACAAGGTTCTTAGGTTGATACCGGCCCTTGCCAACTCAGCATATGAGTAGCACAGGGATCTGTGCGGTAAAGTAAGTAGCTGATGGTAGGTATGGCGCTCCACCTCAGACACAAAAACAATCTCCTTGGTCTAGCGCTAGTGAAAGGGGATAGACGCCCTCGCTGTCTGATTGATACCATCTTTAGAAAACTACCCTTAGGCTTTAAAGAATGAACATGGGAGATTAGAAAATTATCTGCATTCTTGTTTTATGGAAGCCCAACTCATCTTGGATGATTTGATTGGCAGGACAATCTGCAGATAAATAGCTACCTCATCGACGATAACTTACCGGTTCACCATTATCATCTCTCGAGCTAAATTTTCTCATCAGTGGTGTAGGTTGATGGGCATCCTACGTCATGTTTGTTCAGCTACTTTTAAACTTCTCTAGTGAAAAAGGGATAGACTCCCTCGCTGATTGGCTGATACTGACTTTAGGCCACCCCGACGACTTTACTTACTTTGACACCTCCAGTTGGCTAACTGTGGTCATTTAAAGGGTTTATTTCCTTAATATTGCGTTCATGAAACCAAGCCATGATGATAATATATCTTATCTTTTTTTTTTTTTTTTTTTAATTCTATTATTTCATTATTTTGTATCCTTTATAATTTATTTGTTCATACTCTTTGTAATCACTCTATTATTCTGTTGTCATTATTATTAGCAGGACCTGTGGATATACAACAGTATGATAATTTAATTATCACAACATTTGATATGTTTAATATAATAATAGTTCAGTTTTAATAGTTCAATATATAAAAAGTATAATAATCTTGATTTAACTCTCTCTTACTCTTTCTTAAAAGCACTGCTTACTCCACATAGACAGGGGCCTAGAAAGGTGACCCAAACAAAGCTCAACTCCTCCCCCCTCCCCCCCGTTGGCTAACTGCGTCCATTTAAAGGGTTTATTCCCTTAATATTGCGTTCATGAAACTAAGCTATGATGATATGTATCTCATCATCATCATCTTTTTATTTTTTTATTGTCATATTATTTCATCATTTAAAGGGGCTGGTTTAGCTCAGTTGGTAGAGCGTTCAGCTAGGAATCACAAGGTTCCTGGTTTGATACTGGCCTTCGCCAACTCAGTGTATGAATAGCACAGGGATCTGTGCGGTAAAGTGAGGAACTGATGGTAGGTGTGGCGCTCCACCTCAGACGCTTAAAAAAATCTCCTTGATCTAGCGCTAATGAAAAGGGGATAGACTCCCTCACTGTCTGGCTGATACCGACATTAGGCCACCCCAACGACTTTACTTTTTTTTCTTCATTATTTTGTATCTTTTATGCTTTATATTTTATTTGTTCATTCTCTTTGTCAACACTCTATTACTCTAGCAGGACCTGTGGATATACCACAGTATGATAATTTAATCATCACAACATTTGATATGTTTACTTAAGAGCTATTGCAAAAAATTTGTTCAATATGTAAAAAGTATAATAATCTTAATATAATTCTCTCTCTCTTTTTTTCTTTCTTTCCTTTTTTTCATCATGTTCGATTGAAACAGATTAGCATTATCGCTTCTGCGCGCTCAACCCCTCTCTCAATCTTTCCCCTACTCTCTTTCTTTCTTTATATATTTATTCTATGTAGCAAGTCTTATTTCTTCCTTTTCTTTCCTTATAATAAAAACTACATGTTCCATTATTTAGCTGAGGTGACGACACTCATAAGAAATAAGAATTTGGTGGATAAAGAACACCAGACAATCAGGATTTACATTTTTGCATTTCATCTTGGATGATGTGGACAGTCTCATTTTTAACCAGAGGGTATTGCAAGATGATAATGGTTGTACAATTAAAGAACATGAATATTAATTATAAATAATGATAATTGAACCGACTCCAACTCCTTATACAATGCACACTCCTTATAAATAAATTATTAAAAAATTCTTGTTTTTATGAGAGTTGTAGGGCAAAATTACTCCTAAGAAATAAGAATTCGGCGGGTAAGCGACACCAGATAATAAAGATTTACATTTTTGCATTTTATCTTGGATCATGTGGATAGTCTCATTTTTAACCAGAGGGTGTTGCAAGAGGATAACGGTTGTACTTTTAAGGAACACGAGTATTAATATATAGATTTATAATGATTTATAATTCTTTATGATTTTATTATATAGTTTAACTCTTAACATCCTGTTGAGAATTTTCTAACTCCAGAGAATTCCTATAATGATGTATGAAAAAATGGTTAAAAATGGCCTTTTCATATAAAGTTACCTGTTATTACCCTTAAGCCAAAGACTTCTAAATATGTTTAATATTGCATGTAAACAAAGGCTATCATTTGGGGTGGATTAGGAAAATGAATGAGACGTCCAGGACGTTAAGAGTTAAGGTTAGGGCTAATAATTTGTTTATAAAATCTGAGATGAAAATTTATAATTTAAAGATAAAAGGATTCTTGTCATATTTGCATCATGGGTTCAAGCAAAAAAAATCTCAAGGCAACACTATTGTTTGTAGATTTCTCTACTAAATCATATGACTCCATAGACAGAGAAAAGATGGAGCAAATACTATTAGCACATGGTCTCTCCAAAGAAACTGTTACTGCTATAATGATGCTTTACAAAGACATGAAAGCAATAATTTGCTCACCTGATTGTAACACGAATTTCTTTAACATTGTCACTGGAGTCCTACAAGGTAATAAATTAGTACCATTTATTTTTATAATATGCCTAGACTACATTCTACGAACATCATTAGATCTCATAAAAGAAAAAGACTTCATGCTGAAATAGGCAAGAAGTCAGCAATATCCCACAGAAACTATTACAGATGCAGACTATGCAGATGATCCAGTGCTTCTTGCAAATACACCAGCACAAGTCAAATTACTACTGCATAGCCTAGAGAAGGCAGCAAGTAGCAATGGTCTTTGTAAACTCAGATAAAATGGAGTTCATATGTTTTAAACAAGATGGAGACATCTCCGCACTGGATGGTAAGTCTCTCAAATTAGTGGACCAGTTCACATATCTAGGTAATAATATCTTACCTACAGAAAGCGATGTAAATATATGCATAGGAAAGGCATGGACTGCTCTAGATAGATTATCAATTATATTGAAATCTTACCTCTCTGATAAGATAAAGCAAGAATAATTTGACGTTCTAGCCGTGTCAGTGCTACTGTATGGCTGCACCACTTGGATTCTTAACAAAACGTTTAGAGAAAAAAAATACTGTGTGCTGTTTTTAACAAATCCTGGAAGCAGCACACCACAAAAAAAAGCAGCTGTTTGGCCACTTGACTCCAATCACACAAATCATCCAAGTAAGATGAACAAGACCTGCTGGATTGTCAATGTTAAGTGGGTCCCTGGGGTGTAGTGTAGGACTGCGACATCATAGTAAGCGAATTTGAACTCCAGTTTCTATTATGTTCACTTTCAGACTAATACTCTTGGGAAAGGTATGAAACAACTTCACCCCCCCCCCTGCAGCTAGGAGTTAAATAAAACAAAGTAAAAGTAGTAAAGTCATCAGGATGGCCTAAAGTCAGTATCAGCCAATCAGCGTGGGAGTCTATCTCCTTTTCACTAGCGCTAGACCAAGGAGATTATTTTAGCATCCGAGGTGGAGCACCACACCTACCATCAGCTCCTTACTTTACCGCACAGATCCCTGTGCTACTCATAACGCTGAGTTGGCGAGGACCGGCATCGAACTAGGAACCTTGTAGTTTCTAGCCGAACGCTCTACCGACTGAGCTATCTATATATTATTACACTTGTTCCTTAATCTTCTGACCGTTATCATCTTGCAACACCCTCTGGTTAAAAATGAGACTGTCCAAAACCTTGTGGTTTCTAGCTGAACGCTCTACCGACCAAGCATGGAGACATATCTACACTAGACGGTAAAACCCAAAATTAGTAAAGCAATTCACATAACCAGGTAGTGATATCTCATCTACAGAAAGTGATGTCAATATACGCATAAAAAAAGGCATAGGCTGTTATAGACAGATTATTGATCATATGGAAATCTGATCTGATAAGGTATTGGTTTCTATGTGAACTTGGATAAAATAAAGTTCATGTGTTTTAAAGAAGATGGAGACATCTCGACACTGGATGGTAAACCTTTCAAATTAATTATGGTTTCCAAGATCTTTTTCTTGGGTGTCGCTCTTCTGCTTTAACAAGAAAACCTTTTGAAAAATGCAAAAACAGTTCTTTGTTGTCATAAAGTACTGTATTTCTCCTCCTCCTCCGGCTGATTTCCTTTTGCCCCCTCCTGTGTCATCCTTGTATTTTTTTATTTAAAAAAAAATTTCTTTTTATTTTTTAGTGAAATAGGTCACAAATTAAGACTGAGCTTTTTCTAGTAGTGACCACTCCAAGCGGAGTTCAATAGGTTTGAATTCAGAGTTTTCCTTCTCCTAGACTGGTTGCCTAACTAAGGTTAAAGAGCCTAGTCTGCCTTACTATTTACCCATAGCTGGAGGGAGAGTAGTTGGATTCATACCTTTCTCAAGGGTATTAGCACTATGTGAACTGTAGCTTCGTCCAGGAATTGAACTCGGGTCGACGAGTCCATTTCCTATGACTTTATCCATTACACCACGCACCTCCTGTTTCCTTTCCCTTCGCCCCCCTCCTGCTGCTCTCTCCTTTCTCTTCTCTCGTTCTTTCTTTTCTCTTTGCTTCCATCTTCTCTCACTGACGCCTGTTCACTGAATGACCAGTTTTGCCTCTTCAGGGAAGTCTTTTATCCCCAACCACTTACCCACAATGCATTGCACTCTCCTATAAAAAGACATCTTTCCTCCCTTCTGGCTTCATCATTTGTCACGGCATGCCAGCAAGCACACCTCGACCACATACCCAATTATAGCACGTCAAAGTACTTTTTGATCTAAGTAGTAACATCTCATTTACAATGATTTTAATATACACATAGGAAAGGTATGAACTGTTATTGACAGATTATCAATAATATGGAAATCTGAAGCTTGGAAGAATTATCACCTTATCTTTGAAGCTGTAGCCATGTCAGAGCTACTGTATGGCTGCACCAGTTGAATTCTAACAAAACGATTGTGGAAAAAGCTAGATGAGAACTGCATAAGGATACTGCGTGCTGTCTTGAACAAATCCTGGTAGCAGTACCCCACAAAAAGCAGCTGTACAGCCACTTACCACCTATCACACAAACCATCCAAGTAAGACAAACAAGACACTGCTGGACAAGCAAGGACGAGCTCATAAGTGATGTTCTTGTGTTGATACCAGCACATGGACACACCAGTATAGGTCAGCCAGCAAAAATCTACATCGATCAGCTCTGTGTGGATACTAGATGCTGTGCAGAGGACCTTTCAGGAGTGATAGCTGCTAAGGATATGTGTCGAGTGAAGAGTCCAGGAGGTAATTCCATGTCAAATCATCCAGAAAAAAAAGTCCCCCCATACCCATCAATTTTTCTGAGATTTTGTCCAGGTGTGGACTATGTTAAAGTTAGACAACCTCCAAAATTTAAGCTTCTAATTCCAAAAATTGGCTGAGTTACGTCAATTTTTAGCCTTCCAAATTTAGGGAGGGGATATACAGAAAATTGCAACCTTTTGTAATCTATTTTTGTCTGTAAAATGTGTTCTTGAGCTTCCCTACTCCTAAAAATTGGTTTGGAAAAACTTTTTAGCCTGAGGAATCCAAAAAGTCTTCAAAATTAACCAATTTTAAGTTATTAATAATTTTCATAGCAAGATGGAGATATCTCGATACTGGATGGTAAACCTCTCAAATTAATGGGAAAATCCCGATGTGGCATTTTATCGATGACAATTTTTTTTGTGATTATTTTATATATATTGAATATTATTTGTTTGGATTTTGCTCAGAACCGAAGCAATAATGCCAGTTAAAAAATCCCCATGGAGATCCATGCTGTTGTTATGACTAGATGATGAGGATGACTACTGTTCTTCTACAAGGATGGCTTTGGCATTAAATAACCCACAAATGTTGATATGCCATTAAACAAAGAAACCAAACCATATACAAAATTTGATTTCATCTGTTTAATTTGGACAAATTTCCCTTCCTTCTCCCTACAAACATTTTGATGGTTTTGGTCTTTAAGGTTTTCTTGAATTTTTCTGAATCTTGCAGTTTTCTTTTATTACCATTTTGTTCAATACTTGTGTGGATTATCTTCTCTTGGTTTCTCTGCAGAACACGTGTTCAACAGATAGATATCTGTGGAAGGCTTCACAACCAAAATCTAGTTTGGTTTGGTTGTTTTATGGCATATCAACCTTGGTGGGTCATTTAATGCCGACAAAGTTTTGAAGTAAATTCGTTCTTAATGGATACCTAATTTTTTTTTTTATAAACACATTTTTCTATTTAACCCATAGATGGGACCCTAACAGGTACTACCACTCTGAGTCAGAGTGGACCAAGGAGCAATGGTGATGAAGAGGTACTCCACATTCCCTAGACCTCCAGAATTAGAACTTTACCATCAGACAGTTTAATGTCATTTCCAGGACATGAAGACCCTCTGCCTTCTAGCACATATATGATAAAAAGGGTTGGGTCTTCCCATGAGGGCAATAGGGTTGGGGCTATCATATAGGTGCTAGGGCTTGACATGACCAGCCGATTGATTGGAGGGGGCCTCTCCAACCGCCCATCTAGCCTAAGTAAGGGTCAAGATGGAGTGTTGCATGTCATGGACTGCTCATCCACCAGGATTTCATCCTGAAGCATCACAGGTCGCCACCCATGACCATTGGGGGTCTTACTCCTCCGTAGAGGTGCAATTGGTATATTCTAAAGCCCCAACTGACTGGGCTGAACCAAAATGTGAATAAAAAAAAAGGACATAGAAATTAATTTGGATTAATCCAGTTACAATGATTAATGGGTTTAGCTCGGTCAACAGAGCATCCACCTAGGAAGCACAAGGTTCTGGGTTTGATATTGGCCCTCGCCAACTCGGTGTGTGAATAGCACAGCTTGGATCTATATAGAAAAGTTGGAATCTAAAGGTAGGTGTGGCACTTCACTTCAGACATAAAAACAATCTCTCTGATCTCATGCTAATGAAAAGGGTATGACATTAAACTGCAACTAATGGTGAAGTTCCAATTTTGGGGTTCTGGAGAGTGGAGTACCCCTTCATCACCATTACTCCCAGGTCTTGGAGTGGTAGTACCTTTTTAGGGTCCCATCTATGTGTTAAATAGAAAAAATGTGTTAAAAAAGATTGAGTTTAAAAAAAAATTGAATACCCATCAAGCATGAATAAAACAAAACATCTTTGGCATAAAATAACCCAACAAGGGTTGACATGCCGTAAAATCAAACAAAACCAACACTAACCAAGTGAGAGTAAAATAAAAAAAAAAACAATTTGGATTTTGATCACATTTATTGACTGGCAATTTTTAGTTATCTGTGAGTTCTGATTATTAAGTCTCACTGTCTAGGCATGAGGGATTGAACCGTATAATTTTATTTTGAACTGTAAGGTTTTCATCCACAATAATCAGCAGATGTATATATGGAGGTGTTCATGGTGTAATGGTTATCATAATAGGAAGTGGACTCGGCTACCCAAGTACAAATCCTGAATGAAGCTGTTTGCATTTCACATTGCACTAATGTTCTGGAAAAAGGTATGAATCCAACTATTCTTCCTCCAACCATGTAGGGCAGAATGGGCTCTTTAACCTTGGTATGGCAACCAGTCTAGGAGAAGTAAAACTCGAATTAAAACCAGTTGAACACCACTTAAAATATTGAACTTGTGTCGCATCCTGCTTGCTTGGTTATTCATGGGTTATTTAATGTCAACGCCGTCCTTGTAGAAGAACAGTAATGGTATTATTCAACCCATAGCTGGGATGATAAGGGTGTTCATACATTTCCCAAGGGATGGGCTCTGCCAGGTTATTTTTGCCCAAAACATGAATAGTGCCCCAACAACCAAACCAGTTTATCTTTTGTATAAATATATTTTGTTGCCACAGTAGTCTTCCTGGATTCAAAACCAGAAATGCTACATAGATTTTTTTTTTAAAATGGTTACAGGTGTGGGTATTTGTAACTTACTTCTACAATTTAGGATACAGACTTGCTGGTCCCACATTTTGATATCTAAGATTTGCTATTAACTTCCTTTAATCTCTATTCAAGTGTTATTCATGTAACTTTATTTCTTCCTTTTATTGACTATCACACACACACACACACACTAGTATGGCCACCAGTTGTCGGACTGGAGAGGGATGGGTTCCACTCGGTTATTTAAGCCCAAAACCTGAATTTGTGCCCCAACAACTAAACCAGCTTATGGGACATGTCTATTCTTTTATAAATATATTTTGTCACATCTATCTTCATTTTAAAGTTCATTGAAGTGAATTAGAAGCAAAAGCAAAGATATTTCTAATTATGATATGCAAGTATTTACTAAGCCTATCCTTGTCGGTAGAGAAGGTTACAAATATGTACAATCTGTGTGGCGTAATGGTAAACTAGCTATGCAAGTAGTTCATTACTAGTCTTATTATAATGGAGATTCGGCATCTGCCTATGTAAAAATACTTTCAGGAATTGTGTATGTTTATCAATGAGTATTTCATTTATAGTGAAAATACTTTCAGGAATTGTGTATGTTTATCAATGAGTATTTCATTTATAGTGAAAATACTTTCAGGAATTGTGTATGTTTATCAATGAGTATTTCATTTATAGTGAAAATACTTTCAGGAATTGTGTATGTTTATCAATGAGTATTTCATTTATAGTGAAAATACTTTCAGGAATTGTGTATGTTTATCAATGAGTATTTCATTTATAGTGAAAATCATTAATACATAAAATAAATCTTATTTATTAACGATGTCTCTATGAAAATCTGAGTTTTTAGATTTGCCTCAAAACTGCCCATGTTATAAGTGCGTTTAAAATCTGCAATGTGTGTTATATATCACTAAGAAATAAAGGTTTATATAACATGAGTTGTGCTTAATTTGCATGAAATATAGAATTAGTGCTCTATTCAAATTGTGGTATTATTATTATTATTATTATTATTGTAAAACCTCACCGAGATGCATCAAAGAAGGACAATTGGTGATGTTACATCAGTATCCTTACAGATTTCGGGTTTCGCAACATTATATCTGTTCCACCGGTAGACCTGGCATGTTATTAGGCCGCCTCCTTTCCAGATTCGCTCTGTGTATTTTACAAATAGATCATAAATTCTTATATATTGGCCCAGGGATACGTAACAGCCACGCAGAGACTTGCTCGGTACTTGTATACAATAGGAGACTTGAATGAAATACTTAACTAAAAGTTAGTCATTAAATATGTACGCACTTTATTATGTTTTGGAGGGTGTTGTCAGTGCTTGGTTCCTGGGGGAGTTTCGGGTCTTACAACATCATACTCCCCTCACCAGGTGGACCCTTGCTTGGTACTTGTATACAATAGGAGACTTGAAGGAAATACTTAACTAAAAGTTAGTCATTAAATATGTACGCACTTTATTACATTTTGGGGGGCGTTGTCAGTGATGTCAATGCTTGGTTCTTGAGGGAGTTTCAGGTCTTACATCATACTCCTCTCACCAGGCGGACACTATCAGAGAAGATGAAACTCTTTGAACACTATTATTATTATTCTGAGTATGTATATATATAATAGTGGTGTACTCTATTTTATGTAGTAATGGTATTGACTATAAATCAAATACTCATTGTTAAACCTGCTTAATTTCTGAAATTACTGTGACGTAAGCAGTGACATAGTTTTGGTTACAGACAGAGACTAAATCTCCATTATATAGATTATTATTATTATTTATAAAAGATTATCTGAGATGAATCTAAATAAAAATGTTTTTATTGACTTGAAGAACCAGTTGACCAGTTTGATTTGGTTTGTTGGATTTTATGGCATATCAATCCTTGTTGGGTTATTTTATGCCAAAGATCTTTTGTTCTATTCATGCTTGATGGGTATTCAAAATTTAAAAAAAAAAAAGATTTAACAAGGGTTGACATGCTGTAAAATCCAACCAGCTGACCTCACCATATCTCCACCTCTTCCCATGTGACTTCAGTGAAAAACAAGAAAGGTCCTGTTTACAAAATCTCCCCCTCATTTATTAAACAAAACGTCAGAGTTGTTTTCATGTTGGCTTTCCTCTTATCTTTGCCAACACTTTGCAATCAGCCATCCACACTGTATAAACTGTTGCCCCCTACACTTCCCCGCCCTGTCGGCTGGGGCGTTAGAATGCACCGACTGCACCTCTGCAGAGGGGTAAGACTCCCCCAATGGAGCCACCTATTGGCCATGGGTGGCGACCTGTGATGCTTAAGGATAGAGCAGTTCATGACTTGCAATACTCCACTTTGGCCCTTACTTAGGCTAGATGGGCGGTTGGAGAGGCCCCCTCCAATCAATCGGCTGGTCATGTCAAGCCCTAGCACCTATATGATAGCCCCAACCCTATTGCCCTCATGGGAAGACCCAACCCTTTTTATCATATATGTGCTAGAAGGCAGAGGGTCTTCATGTCCTGGGAATGATGTTAAATTCTATCTGATGGTGAGGTTCCAGTTTTGGAGGTTTGGGGAATGTGGAGCCCCCCTTCATCACCATTGCTCCCTGGTCCACACTGACCCGGAGTGGTAGTACCTGTTAGGGTCCCATCTATGGGTTAAATAGAAAAACATGAGTTTATAAACAAAATTGTATTATGCATTAAGAATGAATTTATTTCACAACTTTTTTGGCATTAAATAACCCACTGAGGTTGATATGCCGTAAAACAAAACAAACCAAACCCTACACTTCTGCATAATATAGCAGTTGTTAACAGGCTTTACCAAACACCTGAAAAAATATGAAACGTGAAGGTGACAGTATTATTTGTATTCCTCTTCATTGTTATCTGTACAATGTTTTGGCCAATGTGCCCTCTGGCCTTCTTCAGGTATTTTTTAATTCAATAGTCCGAATAATACAAGAACCTCGACGTAAATGTTCATGTGGAAACCGATATACAATAAAACATATTCTGATTGAATGCACACACCTCTCCCACACTCGAAGAAAGTTCTACAATGTTGACAGCATGGACAAACTATTTGGAAAAATAGATCCCAAGAGGATATTAAACTTTTTGAAAAGAACCGGCTTCTTATCAAGGATGTAAGTTCACAAACTTACAAAAATTACCCACTCACTCTCTTGATGTTAAAATTCTTAACAGAAAACTTGATTACAGCAAATAAACCCCTACATTTTTGAATACCTAATTACCAATAGAAGTATTCGGCATAAAATAACCCAAGGGGTTGACATGCTGTAAAACCCAACCAACCAAACCAAACCAAACTAATTATCAAGCCTCATCTCAAAAATTCCAAGAACTAGTGAAGGTGACAGTTGTGCCAATAGTTGTTGGAAAACTGTAAGTATTAACAAATAGACTAATAAAGAAATGCAAATACTCACTAAAGACCCACTAAAGAATTGAGACCATCCTAATGAAAGCGTTATTAAAACCAACTGAGGCTACTGGAATATTCAGAAGACTTAGTGTCACTTGACCTCAGGTGAAAGCCACCAGTCACTATTAGTGTGGTGTGAAAAGCCAACAAGCACAAATCTTATTATAATGGAGATTGTGTGTTTTTCTGTCTGTAACCGAAACTATATTACTACTCAAGTCACAATTCCCTTCGTTATTTACATCACATTCTCCATGATTTTATTTTTTAACTAAACCTCAATTATTAATAAAATTGCTTCACCTTTTTATTAGTGTTGTCCATATCTACATACGAATAACATGCAATTGTATTTATATATACAAAAAATAGCGGTTTACAGTGTGAATGGGAAGGCTAATTTGCATATTGATATTAAAAATGTGATTTTATTAAATATGTGCTTAGTATTATTGATTTCTAATTGTTTGGTTTTATTTTAATGAATGTAAGCAAAAATCTCTTCAATGAATCTTAAATGAAATACATTAACAAGAAAAAAATAACTGTCATTTTATTCTTTATTTCCTAATTTAACTAAATAGTTAAATAAGTAAAATTCAGCAATGAAAGACGGGAGTGATGGAAGAGTAAGTTTCATTTCTATTTTTCTATTATACCCCCACTCTGTTACATATCTTTTTATCTGCCTTCTTATTAGACTTTCTAATTTAATACGATATTTCATTACATTAAAACTTAAATATTTGCACCCGGAGGGTGCATATATTTGCTAGTAATGATAATAATGTAATCCATTGGGAATTGTGCAAGAAATTAAATTTTCACCATGCTAGTAAATGGTATATATATATATAACAAACATTACCTCTTTCTGCAATAGCTGCTATATCCTTTGTTAGTTTCAACAAAGGCAAAAGCAATGATATATATATATATATTAATACTCATATTCCTTGATGGAACAACCATTATCACCTTGCAACACCCTCTGGTTAAAAATAAGACCGTCCAAATCATCCAAGATGAAATGCAAAAATGTAAATCCTGATTAGTGGGTGTTGCTTATCTGCCAAATTCTTATTTCTTATGAGTGTCGTCACCTCAGCTAAATAATGGACCATTCCGTTTTTATTAGAAAGAAAGGGAAGAAAAAGGAAATGTTACACAGAAAAAATATAAGAAAGAATGAGAGTGGAGGAAAGGTAGAGAGAGGGGGTGATCATGCGGTAGCGATATCACTAATCTTTTTCAATCAAACATAAAAACATGAAAAGAAGGAAAGAAAGAAAAAAAAAAGAGTAAGAGGGAGAGAGTTAAATGAAGATTATCATACTTTTTTACATATTGAACTATTTAGCAATTGCTCTTAAGTAAACATATGTAATGATTAAATCCTCTTACTGTGGTATATCCACAGGTCCTGCTAGGGAACATACTTTTCTTTTGAATATATGTAGAACCCACCTGAATCAAGAATGTTCTATTATATCTGGTATAACCAGTTGAATTATATCCAGAAATTTTGTCAATAATTTTGAATTTTAACACTTCATGTGTATCCAGGTGTAAAGAATGAATTAAGGTGAATAATTATCCAAATTTGAAGTATGCATTTGCCCAACCCCTCCTCACAAGCTGGATGCGACATAAGGTCAATTTCTTAAACAGAGTTTAACAGGTTTGAATTCAGAGTTTTCCTTCTAGACTGGTTGCCATATCAATCAAGGTTAAATAGCCTAGTCTGCCCTACTATTTATCAATAGGTGGAAGGAGAATAGTTATAATTGTTTACTAAGGATTAAAGTACTAAGGATTTAAGTTAAGGGCCGGTTTAGCTCAGTCGGTAGAGCGTTCAGCTAGAAACCTCAAGGTTCCTAGTTCGATACTGGCCCTCGCCAACTCAGCGTATGAGAAGCGCGGTGATCTGTGTGGTAAAGTAAGGAGCTGATGGTAGGTGTGGCGCTCCACCTCAGATGCAAAAACAATCTCCTTGGTCTAGCGCTAGTGAAAAGGGGATAGACTCCCTCACTGATTGGCTGATACCGACATTAGGCCGCCTTTACTTTTACTAAGGATTATTATAATTAATTACTTGAAACTATAGAACTCAATGCAAACAAATAGTTATTATTACTAAAAAGGAATTATCAATTAAAACTATATGAATATGTATACAAATTATTAGTATTAAATAGGAATACTTGAAACTGTATAGATGTGAATAAATTATTAGTACTAGATAAGAATACTTGGAATATCTAAAGGGTATTTGTGCTATTACATTCACTTTTGGATTAATACCCTTGGGAAAGGTATGAACTATTCCCTCAGCTATGGGTTAAATAGTATCACTATTGTTCTTCTACAAGAGTGGTTTTGGGATTAAATAGCCCGTGAAGGTTGATATGCCATTAAACAAAGAAACCCAATCAAACAAACAGAATGTGACACAAGGTCAATTTTTTTTAAGTAGAGTTTAACAGGTGGTTTCTTGGTGTATATTCTGCTGAGTAAACTAAACCGACCCCTTAAAAAAAAAAAAAAAAAATCAAAGCAAATTTTTACTTCATGGTCAATGCCCTGTCAGCTAGGGCGATAGAAAATGCCGACTGCACCTCTGCAGAGGGCTAAAATTCCCTCAGTGAGGCTACCTATTGGCTGTGGGTGGCAACCTATGATGCTTATGGATGGAATCCTTGTGGCAGAGCAGTTCATCACATGCAACACTACCTGTTGGCTATCGGTTATGACCATGATGCTTAAAGATGGAACCCTGGTGGTTGAGCAGTTCATGACATGCAACACTCCACTTTGGCCCTCATTTAGGCTAGACAGGCAATCAGAGAGGACCCCTCTGATCAATCGACTGGTCATGTCAAGCCCAAGCACCTATATATGATTGTCCCAACCCTATTGCCCTTATGGCAAGCCCCAACCCTTTTTATCATATATGTGCTAGAAGGTGGTGGCTGAGGGTCTTATTGTACTGGGTATGATGTTAAAATCTGTCTGATGGTGAAATTCCAATTCTGGAGGTCTGGGGAGTATGGAGCACCCTTTATCACCATTACTCCCAGGTCCACTCTGACTTGAAGTGGTAGTATGTGTTAGGGCACCATCTATAGGTTAAATAGATGAGTTTTAAAAAAAGAATTACGTTTATAAAAGATGTTGAATACCCATCCAGAATAAATGAAATAAAATGTCTTTGGCATAAAATAACCCAAGGGTTGACATGCTGTAAAATCCAACCACCTACCTGGTCATTGAAGCATCTTTATCAACTGAGCTATGGTTGCCGCTTTTCTGGTCACCAGGCAAGTTGACCAGGCGGTCATTAGTCATCATATTAATGGCTATCTTTTATCACCGGTCAGTTCTATCGTATCCCATACTGATCGATTTTTTTTTTTATACTACTACAAATACCTTTCATATTGAACAATCATTTTGCCCAGACATACTAATATATCTGTCTCCATTTTTCTCGACCCTCATCCAACATAGAAAATTTCTTAATGTTCTGTCATTTTTAAAAGTATTAAATTTCTTCTTTTTGCATCGATTCCTATCTTATTCAGCTTTCATCTTTTCAGGTGAATTCTATTTGGCACGATTTTTAAATCTTTTTTGGCTAAACTTGCAAATTTGTCAGAAAATTAAAACGGAAAGTTTTTTGGTGGTCCCCCATGACAGTTTAACTACAGTCTATGAATGAACTTTTTGCAAATTGGGTTATGGTTTAGTGGTTAAGGTTGTTTTTAATTATGTATTGCTTACAAAAAAAAACAAAAAACAAAAAAAAACAAATTGAAATTAATTATTGAACCCAACAGTAGACCCATTAGTCTCAGTTATTTGTGTTAGTATTGCAATGGATAATTTCAATTAAACTTGGTTTAAAAAAAATATTTTTCAACATTAAATGTATAGTAATTTTTTTATTTAAAAATTTTTTTTCTTTTTTAAGCAATTCGTAATTAAAAACAACCTTAATCCCCAAACCCCTAAACCATAACCCAATTCGCAAAAAGTTAATTCATAGACTGCAGTTAAACTGTCATGGGGGACCACCAAAAAACTTTCCATTTTAATTTTCCGACCAATTTGCAAGTTTAGCCTCTTTTTTTATTTTTTTTATTTAATATAAAATTTATCAAATATAAATATATAAGTATTAGATTTATCAACAATTTTTCTAATTTTATTTATAAATAAATATTTATATATGAATAAAATCTAATTTTATTTATGAATAAATATAAATAAAAGATTAATTTACATATACAAGGTATGTCAAAAAAGTATCAAGATTTTTTGTACTTTTTTACATACCTTGTATTCTAAAAAAATTAATATTTCATTTATTCATCATTTCTATCTTGGTAAATACAGCTTCAAACTTGGCATTTTCATTACACACCATGTATTCTGAAAAAAATTAACGTTCCATTCATTGTTCATTTCTATCTTGGTAAATACAGCATCAATCTCGATACTTTTATGACACACCTTGTACATTAATTTAATTTATAAATAAGATCTAGTTTTATTTATAAATAAATATAAATATATAGATATTACATTTATTTTTTTTATATACATTAATATTAATGTACTATTAATATTATAAATATTATATAATAAATGATATATATTAATCAAACATCAATGTAATTAATAAATAAAATCTAATTTTATTTATGTATCTTATTATAATGGAGATTTGTGGTCTTTGTGTCTGTAACCAAAACTATGTCACTGCTTACGTCACAATACACTCTGGAAATGTGGAAGTTTATCAATGAGTATTTAATTTATAGTCAAAATCTTTTAATATATGGAATAAGTCTTATTTATAAATGTTGTCTATGAAAATCTAAGTTAGATTTGCTTCAAAACAACCCATGTTATTAGTGCATTTAAAATCCTGCAATGTTTCTTATATATCACTTAGAAATAAATGTTTACATATTATATGGTGTGGTTAATTTGCATACTGGTTTTAACAAAACCGAGTTTAATAAATAATTACTTGGTGTTATTGATCTCTAATATTATTGTTTTATTTTCCAACGTATTAAAATCAATTCTATGGATGATTTTTATATAGAAACCAATTAAAATATAATCAAAATAAGTGTAATCTTTTTATATGTGTTCTTATTTAATTTTGTTAATCTTTCTAATTTAATGTATTTCATTACATTAAAACTTAAATACTTATGCACAGAGGTGCATATTATTGCTAGTAAATATAAATATATCAACATTAGATTCATTTTATTAAATTTTTTGTTTATTTATTTTTAATTTTTAAGGTAAATTCCACTTTGCACAATTCACCTGGTCTACTTTTTTAAAAAATTCATCCTATTCACCTTTTTTTTTTTTTTTTTTTCTTTTTTCTTTTTCTTTTTCTTCTTTCAATGTCGACTAACCTGTTGAAAAAATTTGTTTTCATAATAATTCAGTTTTTATTTTCCTCCTTGATAAATTTCTCACTAGAAGTGCCTACTCAGCATTGCCTGTCTAGAAGGGGGAGGGGAAACACATTTGTTTATTTTTGAGATTTACAAATACTGGAGATTTTTAAGTAGAATTTCAATGCTATTTCTATGTATATTTTAATTTTTTAATATTTTGTGATAACAAATGATGTTAAAATATAATTTCTTTTCTGCAAAACTAATAATTTGTTGGTGTTATTTATATTTTTCGGACTGTTGTCCTCATCTTTATTGTTATGATTCTGGTCACCATTTTAGGTGTTTAGTTCCCCTGCTATTAAAGCCAATGGTAGAAAAGAGTGTAGTTTCAGTAGATACTCCTTTTAGTAGAAATTCTGTTGTATTTCTAGTAATCCTCCTGTGTAGGTCTTGATTTCAGAAAGTTCAATTTGCAATTGATTTCAGGACAAATACTAATGACTTTAAATGTATTCTGTATTGTTTCTGATTGGCTAATTTTTACTGGAAATGCATGCTGCTGATTTTGGGAAAGTTAATAAATATGAGTGGGAATTTGGTGTACATCTTATACTCATGAGATAATCCAACAGTTCTATATACAATGATTCAGCTGATGTGCTCTCTGGCCTTTTTTAGGTGTTTCTTGTCAAACTTGAGTCTTCATGTTGTAATGGAATGAAAACAATCTACCCCAATGGATTAAATAAAGGGTTTGGTTTGAAGTTCCATGAAGGCTCCAGATTACGACATAAAGGCTTGCCTAACCAAATCTAAAGAGTCCAGTCTGCCCTACCATTTATCCATTGCTGGAGGGATCCTAGGTGGATGCAGACCTTTCCCAAGGGTATTAGTGCCATCTGAAATACAAACAGCCTCGTCCAGGATTTGAACTCTGGTCACCAAGTCCATTTCCTATAGTGATAACCATTACACAACATGCCTCCAACTTTATGTTTTTGTTTTTTTCCGTTAAGTCATCCTCTCTCTTCAATATATATATATTATATATATATATATATATATATGTGTGTGTGTGTGTGTGTGTGGTGTGTGTGTGTGTGTGTGTGTTAAGAGTTAATTTTATTCTATACATAGATTGATAAATCTTATTATAATAGAAATTGTGTTTTTCAGTCTGTAAGCTGAAACTATATCACTAAAGTCACAATTCCTTTAGTTATTTACATCACATTCTCCATGATTTTATTTTTTTGTTTAAACCTCAATTATTAATAAGATTGTTTTACATTATTAATACTCTTGACCATATCAACAAACTGATAACATGCAATTAAATTTATATATACAACAAAATAGCAGTTTACAGTGTTAATGAGAAGGCTAATTTGCATATTGATACTAAAAATTTGATTTTAATAAATGTGTGCTTGGTAATATTGATTTCTAATTGTTTGGTTTTATTTTAATAAATATGAGCGAAAAATCCCAGATAATTTTATTCTTTACTTCCTAATTTATCTAAATAGTTAAATTAGGAAAATTTAGCAATGAAAGAGGAGAGTGATGTGCATTCTTATTTAATTTGATTAGTCTTTCTAATTTGATGATATTTTATTACATTAAAATTTAAATACTTGCACCCGGCGGAGGGTGAATATATTTGCTAGTTGATATAATGCATAAATAGGTTGAGAAAATACATACAAAATTTTTGGAGACTAGAATTCCTAACTGTTTATGGTTTAGGAAAAGGTGCAATAATTTAAATTGCCTTTGGTGTTCAAACCCCACATTAAGCATCTGGTTGGATGTCTACATTTCCCAAGGGTATAAGTGACATGTGAAATGCAAACAGGCGGAGTCCCCATGGCCCATTGGCTAAAGTAAGTAAAAAAAAGTAAAGTCGACAGGGCGGCCTAAAGTCGGTATCAACCAGTCAGCGAGGGAGTCTATCCCCCTTTTCAATAGCGCTAGACCAAGGAGATTGTTTTTAGCATTTGAGGTGGAGCGCCACACCTTCCATCAGCTCCTTACTTTACCGCACAGATCCCTGTGCTACTCGTACGCTGAGTTGGCAGGGACCGGTATCGAACTAGGAACCTTGTGGTTTCTAGCCGAACGCTCTACCGACTGAGCTAACCCGGCCCCATTTTTTACTTTGGCTAAAGTACTGCACTGCATTTTCGTAGTAAACATTTTTGAACTCCAGTCACACTTGAGCTAATCCCTTTGAGAAAGGTATGAACCCACTTATCCCTAGATTTCCCTAGATATTCCTGAGTGTGTAAATTCTTGGCCAACAAAATGCGTTGATATATTTTTTATTAAAGTTTGTGTTTGTGACTTCCATGTGTATTTATGTTTCTCAGTCGTTTCAACTAAGTTCTTTTCCCCTTACAATATTCTTTTTAGAATATCTGTGAATATGGGTTAAATAGTACTACTACTACTCTTCTACAAGGATGGTTTTGGCATTAAATAACCCATTTGTTTACAACTCTCTGATAGCGTTCATCTTACCCAATGTATTAATAAATCAGGAATTACTTCCCTTGATTACAACTTCTAACATAGTACCTAAAAGAGGAGAATGGAATTATCTGTTTTCCATACATGAGATGAAAGAACCAATAAAAAATACCTGTCAATTGCTGATTAATTGTTTTCACTTGAATCTTGACTAGTAAAACTTTTTCTCTTATTGCAAAATAGTTCAATATGTAAGTAAGTCGACGGGGCGGCCTAAAGTCGGTATCAGCCAGTCAGCGAGGGAGTCTATCCCCTTTTCAATAGTGCTATACCAAGGAGATTGTTTTAGTATCTGAGGTGGAGCGCCACACCTACCATCAGCTCCTTACTTTACCACACAGATCCCTGTGCTACTCATACGCTGAGTTGGTGAGGACTGGTATCGAACTAGGAACCTTGTGGTTTCTAGCCGAACGCTCTACCGACTGAGCTAACCCGGCCTATTATGTAACCCGGTTCAATATGTAAAAAATTATAATAATCTTGATTTAACTCACTCACTTTTTTTTTCTTTTTTTTCCTTTCCTTTTTTCATTATGTTTGATTGAAACAGATTAGTGTTATCACTTCCACATGCTCACCCCTCTCTATTTTTCCACTATTCTTTCTTATATTTTTTCTGTGTAGCATGTCCTTTCTATTCTTTCTTTCATTATAATAAAAACAGAATGGTCCATTACTTAGCTGAGGTTTCTTCCTACTTTATTAACTCAGATAAACAATTTCAGACAATATGCCATTAAACAAAGAAACCAAAATGAAAACAGTCCTATCCTGCATTTGAACTCTGGTCACCAGGTCCATTTTTTGTTTGGATCAATAACCTTAAGACCACAAGGGTGGTATATATATATATATATATAATATAATAAATAAATATATAAAGGTTTTATATATTTAATGACATAGGAACAGTCATGACCAATGGTTTCATGCATGCGTGCATAACCAAACATTTGTCAGGTGACGTTGTGGTTTTAAGTTCAAATGCAACGAAAATCGGAAAATTTCAAACAGTTTTACAGACATAAGATGTATTTTTGTGTGTGTGTGTGTGTGTATATATATATATATATATATATATATATATATATATATATATAGTGATGCTGATAGCTTTTTAATTTAGTGTGTCAAATGTATTTGATTTGAATGAGGCATTGTTCATGATTTGAACTCAGGTCAATGAGTCCATTTCCTACGACTCTAACTAGATGTATGGGGTGTATATCTTGTGGCAAATAATCAAACAGGATTTGATTCTATAATCTCTTGTTAATAGGAAGAGTTGACTTCTGTTTGGGATTATATTAATTTCACTAGAAAAGTCAGATGATAACAATTTGGAACAGGATTATCCAATCAGAAATGATTGAAAGATAAGTAAAACAGATTTGTTCTAATTGGTTGGTTGTTTTTTTATGTGATGTCAAACCTTGTTGGTTTATTTTATGCTGAAGATGTTTTATTTTACAGTGATGTTGATAGCTTCTCGATTTAGTGTGTCCTGGGATGCACATATTTGCTTTGAATGAGTCCCCGGGAAAATTTATGGGTCCCAACTAAAGTTTCTTAATAGATTGTAGGGTTTTTATTTATGATCTGGGAAAACAACTGAAGCTGGCTAACTCCTACCTTGTAACCTATCCTGTGTAATTTGTTGCCAAGAAAATATTGAAATGTGTTTACAATTAGCTTGAAATGGTAAGGGAAGAAAAAAGAAAAACACTGGGATGCATGGATATGAATTTTCTGTGTCCATTTAGATTTTTATGTGTCAGTGACGCAGGACGCATACCTATCAGCATCTCTGGGTATATTAACCCTTGTTGGTTTATTTTATGCTGAAGATGTTTTGTTTTATTTAATCTTGTTGGGTATTCATTTTTCTTCTTCTTCAAACTCAATTTTTTTTTCAAAATTTTTTTAATAAAATCTATTTAACCCATAGATGGGACCGTGACAGGTACTACCATTCCGGATCAGAGTGGACCTGGGAGTAATCCCAATAAAGGGGTACTCTACATTCCCCAGAGTTTCAGGATTGGAACTTCACCACTAGTTTAACATCCTACCCAAGACACTAAGACCCTCAGCCACCACCTTCTAGCACATATATGATAAAAAGAGTTGGGAAGTTGCCATAAGGGCAATAGGGTTGGGTCAATCATATAGGTGCTAGGACTTTACTTGACCAGTCGATTGATCAGAGGGGGGCATCTCTGCCCACCCTTCTAGCCTAAGTAAGGGCCTAGTGGAGTGTTTCAAGTCATGAACTGCTCAGCCTCCAGGATTCCGTCCTTAAGTATCACAGGTAGCCCCATTGTGGGGGGGGGGATTTTAGCCGACTGCAGGACTATCCTTCAGTAACATAACCTATAAAAACAAGTGTGTGTTGGGGTGGGGGGCTTTTAGAAGAGTCAACATTTTAGACCCTATTTTGTTGGACATTTCTTTCCCTAATTTAAGACTTGTCTTTGATTACTTTCCAAGAATTCTTGCATATCTTCCCAACAGAAACAAAATTCTAAAGCCATCATCTGCTACTTTGTTTTTCAAACCATTGTGAAAACGCTTTATAAAATCATTGTGGAATTACAATTATTCATTCTTTTTCAATTTAAACTACTGTGGAACCTTGACTTACGAGTGCCCCAACTTATGAGGTACAAGCTATCACATGGTTGATTTTTTTCTTTCTTTTTTTTCTTTTTTTCTTTGTTTTGCAAGCTAGAATTTGAGGTACAAACAAACTTCAGATACCATTATGATACTTATAAGATATTTATGTTAATAAGTTCACCAAAAAACAGTTTCCAAATTTATAATGCTAGAGAAAAATTTTATTAATAAAAAAATAAACATTAAAACATATTACAGCACATAATTCATTACATTCTGTTTTATTATATTTTTTATACAATCTTATTTTTAAAAAACCCAAAAACCATTGGGGTGTTTTGAGGTGGGGCTAGAATAGATTAATGGCATTTCATTTTATTTCAATGGGGAAAATTTATTTGATATACGAGGAAATTGAGTTACGAGTGGAACAAATTAGATTTGTAAGTCAAGGTACCACTGTATTGTCCTCTTTTTAAATAATTTTTATCTTATATTTTTATAGACCTGTTTAAAATCCCAACTCTGCACATTGATTGGTTACAACTTCGTCCAATCAGATGTGTAGAATACAAGTTCTATGTTGGCAAAACTTGATATGATCCAAGTCTAGCTTCCAACGTTGGACATCTTAGCGGTGCACTGGAGCATGATCATTCCGTATGTGGTCTAGCTGGTGAGGGGGGATATTATTTTGAAAGATCTGAAATCCCTCAAGGAACCAGCCAAAACATAACTGATGCTGTACCCCCCCCCCTAGCACCCTTTAATTAAACAGGTGTATTTCAAACAAACAAGTAATTTTTTTTAATTTGATATTTTCTTAATTAAGCTTTTAGATGTTAGAGATTTAAAAATCTTATTCAAACACTCTGCCTTTTTACTTCTGCATTGGAGCTTAGAATACACTGACTCTATCCCCCCTACAGGATGAGTAATACCCCCCCTCCTTAAAAAAAGAGGTTGTATTGAGTATGATACTAAACTACATATGGTGATGAAGCTTGAGCTCTGAGGCTCAGAGAATGTTACAATCTTATGGGCCATCCTTTAGGCCTTCAAGCAAGAGTGCTTGTCCAGCAGAAATCCTCGGTACTCCTTTGGTAAAGAATCCTCAGTTCCTTTGTCAATGGTCGTAAGTTCCCCCCTCAATTATTGCAAGTGAACTGTGGCAAATATCAGTGTTTAAGTAGTGAATTAGCCATGCATTATGGTTGTTGGTTGGCTGGAGGAGTAAACCATGTGACCTCGGCTAGTCTATAAATTCAGGGTGGGAATTGGAGCACACCTTATATCAGAAATATTCGGCGTGTGGTCTAATGGTTAGTTGTAGGAAATGGACTCGTCAACGCGAGTTCAATTCCTGGACGAAGCTGTTGGCATTTCACATGGCGCTAATGCCCTTGGGAAAGGTATGAATCCAATTCTCCCTCCAGCTATGGGAAAATAGCCGGGCAGACTGGACTCTTTAACCATGGCTAGGTAACTAGTCTAGGAGAAGGAAAACTTTGAATTCAAACCTGGTAAACTCCGCTTAAGAAATTGACCTTGTGTCGCATCCTGCTCATGCGGAGGGGTTGGTAAATATATATATCAGAAATATTCCAACACTTCCCCTATTTCGATATAAGGTGGGCTGTTCCATTAAGAAATATTAAATCACATTAGTTTATTTCTTTTGTTTTATTTCATTTTTTTATTAGCCTTACTAATATTATCATTATTATTCCAACAGGGGAATGTGGAATACTTCTTCATTGCCATTACTACCAGGTCCACTCTGACATGTAGTGGTAATAGTTTGTTGTGTCTGAGTTATCAAATAACAACATTGAATTCATGAAAGGTTAACATACGTTTATTACCCTTTGATGCGAAAAAGTCCAACAGTAGTAATTAAAATCTCTGTAGCAAGACTAGTTAATACTCGACTACTACCCTCGTGTGATTCATATTATTTATGTGTTTTATTGGACGTGTCCAACTTTCTTGTAGGGGAAATATCTTCCCTTACAACATGTGTTAAAGTCCTATGTATGAGTCAAATAAATCTGTTTGCAAATTATTTGTATTAGAAAGGAATACTTGATATCGTATAACGGTATGCAAAAAAACTCTTAATAAGCTACACAAAGTCTAAATCTAAAAATAAACACACAATGTATGCAATTCCATAACCTCTAGGCATAAATTAACCCCAGATTGGTTGACATGTCGTTAAAATCAATCAATCTACTTTGGTCTTTGTCAGTGTCCCAAACATATTTTAATTCAAATTATTGACTACAAGCACATGCGCATATATGCAGTAATTATGTAATATACATATAATTATAAATATTTTATGCAAAAATAATTTCTTTCATAACAGGTATGAATTTTAATTAGACTGAATGAATACATGCATGCATATATATATATATTATATATATATATATATATATATATATATATGAGAATGGGAAATGAATCCGACAATATGAGGAAAAAATGAGTAAAGAAAAGAAATGTAGATGGATAAAAATGAATTTTATCGATTAAAAGTGATATTGATAAAATTCATTTTTATCCATCTACATTTCTTTTCTTTACTCATTTTTTCCTCATATATATATATATACACAGTGATGCTGATAAGTTGTTTAGTGTGTCCTGGGATGCACATATTTGCTTTGAACAAGTCCCCAGGAAAATTTATGGGTCCCAACTAAAGCTGTCTAACTCCTACCTTGTAACCTATCCTGTGTAATTCATTTTTAAGAAACAATTGAAATGTATTTACAGTTAGCTTGAAATGGTGAGGGAAGAAAAAAGAAAAACACTGGGATGCATGGATATGATTTTACTGCACCCTTTTAGATTTTTGTGTGTCAGGGATGCATCCTGCATCCCTATCAGCATCTCTGTATGTATGTATGTATGTATATGTATATATATATATATATAATCTCAGTTTTTGTATCTAATTTTAGTTACATGGATGTTTATCTGCGACCTTAGGTTTCATGCATGTCATAACACAGCAATCCTATCTGAGCCTGCCTGAGCTGTTCTTGTCTTGTCAAAGACAATTGCAAAGTTCTTTAAAGCATACAAAAGTATTGTTCTTTGATTTGCAATATGCATGGAAGTTTTAACACATTCATTTTGTAGATTCAAATATTTCCAATTGTTTTACAAACTGTAAAATTATTTTTCAGGGAGCAACATTTAAAAAAAAAAAAAAAAAAATTCAATTGACTTGTTTGAAATTAATTTAATTCTTTCTGATATTGTCATACAGGTTGTATGTTTCTTTTATTAAGAAAAGAAAATTTGCGTGTCATTTAAATGAATCTTTAAAATTCCAATCCGTTAATTCACTAAATAAGACAATAGCCATGCCGCTTATTAGACAAGACTGTCAAGAAGTTCTGGACATCTAAATCAACTGATTGTAATGAACACAGAATGTGTCAGGAGTTCAAATAAATCATTTAATGTCCGTACAATCTGAGCACAAAGAAAGAATCAAGAGTTTCACAGACGTTTCGAGTCTGTGAAACTCTTTTGATCATTTCTTATTTAAACTGAATTTTTAAGCATTAAAAAAAAAGAATTCAAATGGAAAAATTTTAGGGGAATAAAATCAAAAATCAAACCATTCTTTTCTTCAAGTTAAATAATTTTTTAAATTTTTTTTTTTTGACCCTTTTTTAAAAAGAAATCTTAGAATTTCAGTTTCTAGTATATACAAGGTGTGTCAAAAAAATACAAGTTTGAAGCTGTATTTACCAAGATAGAAATGAAAAATGAATGGAACGTTATTTATTTATTCATTTTTTCAGAATACAAGGTGTCAAAAAAGTACCAAGTTTGAAGCTGTATTTACCAAGATAGAAATGAAAAATGAATGGAACACTATTTATTTATTCATTTTTTCAGAATACAAGGTGTGTCAAAAAGTACAAAAAAAATCATGATACTTTTTTTTTACCAATCTCTCCATTAAATCCTGGTGGCTGAGCAGTCCATAATATGCAACACTCCACTTTGGCCCTTACTTAGTCTAGACTGGCAGCCAGAGAGGCCACTTTTGATTAATTGGCTGGTCATGTCAAGCCCTAGCACCTATATAATTGTCCCAACCCTATTACTCCCTTTTTATCATATATGTGTTAGAAAGTGGTGGCTGAGAGCCTTAGTGTCTTGGATATGACATTAAACTGCATCTAATGGTGAAATTCCAGTTCTGAAACTCTGGGGAGTGTGATGTACCTCTTCATTGCCATTACTACCAGGTCCACCCTGACCCAGAGTGATAGTACCTATTAGGGTCCCATCTATATGTTAAATAGAAAAAAAGTTTTAGAAAAATGTGTTTAAAAAAAGAAATGAGTTGGAAAAAAAAAAAAAAGAATGAATAAAACAAAATGTCTGCGGCATAAAATAACCCAACAAGGGTTGACATGCCGTAAAATCCAACCAACCTTTCCACACCAACTAGATGTGACACAAGGTCAATTTCTTAAGTGGAATTTAACAGGTTTTAATTCAGTATCTTCCTTCTCCTTGATGTGGTTGTCTAAGCAAGGGTAAAGAGCCCAGTCTGCCCTACTATTTACCCATATCTGGTGGGAGAATATTTTCATGCATATCTTTTCCCAATGTTATTAGCACAATATGAAATTTGACTGTCTCGTCCAGGATTTGAACCCTTGTTGCCATGTCCATTTTCTAGGATGATAACCATTACACCACAAGCATCTTCTAATTTCAGTTTCTAGTACATTCATTTTTGTCTCTCTTTTTTTTTGAAAATTTTAATTTCCAGTATTTTTTAATTTATTTTAATTTATGATCCCAGAAAACATTTTCAGGTTATTGATGTTGTTGGCTATTTTTTTTTGGGGGGGGGGGGGTAGGAATTGCAAAGTTCCTGGTTGGTTCAATACGGGTCTCCACCAACTCAGCATATGAGTAGCATATATTGGGTAATCTAATCTGTATGGTAAAGTGGGGAGCTGACGCTAGGTGTGGCACCCCACCTGAGCAAAAACGATCTCCCTGGTCTAGTGCTAGCAAAAAAGAGATAGACTCCCTCGCAGTCTGGCTGATACCAACAATAGGTCAGGCCGCTAATTTTACTTACTAAAACCTTTTGCCAGTTTTTAAATGGTGCTGACACAGATGCAAGCCATTTTTTTGTGTTTTACTATTTTATCAACAGTAGAAACTTGTTGGCTGCTGCTGCAACAAAAGGGACTTTTTCTTCTCCTTCACCATCAAACAAAAATGACAACAACGTTGGAATAGTAGTACACCAAACAAATTATTATTAATTAAACCAACAGTAGGAAAATGGAAGCTGGGATATAGAAAATCCCAAGAGGAAGAAGTAATACTGGCTCGGCTGTGTATTGGTCATAGAAGACTTGCAAACTCTTTTATTCTCAAGCAGGAGGATCAACCATTTCTTCATGGGGTACAGAGTTTTCACTCCAATCAGAAAGAAATATCCCAAAGCAAATAATATGAGGGATCTGTTTGAGAATACTAACACGGATGACTTTTTTTATCCTTCTTGAGAGAAATAAAAATATATCAAATTATGAATTGGATATAAAATACATCCACAAAATACATCTCTCTCTCTCTCTCTCTCTCTCTCTCTCTCTCTCTCTCTCTCATATATATATTTCTTTTTCATCATGGATGACCATTTAAAAAACAGTGGGTTCATCTCTATCTTAGTCAAAAGAAGTTGTAATGTGTTGGATCCCAAGTCCTATTGAAATAACGGGAAATGACAAAGCCAATTCAGCTGCAAAATATGTCATAAATAAAGAAATTGATGAAAACTTCAAGATCCTATATACAGATCTAAAGAACCAAATAAAAAGATTTATCAAGCAAAAATGACAACAACATTGGAATAGTAGTACACCAAACAAATTATTATTAATTAAACCAACAGTAGGAAAATGGAAGCCGGGATATAGAAAATCCCAAGAGGAAGGAGTAATATTGGCTCGGTTGTGTATTGGTCATACAAGACTTGCACACTCTTTTATTCTCAGGCAAGAGGATCAACCACATTGCAGGATCTGCCAAACACCCTTCACTGTCATACATTTTCTCATGGAATGTGGAGTTTTCACTCCAATCAGAAAGAAATATTTCAATGCAAATAATATGAGGAGGTCTGTTTGAGAATATTAACATAGATGACTTTTCAGCGTTACAAGAGACTCACACTTATATTTTTCCTTTTATTCTATTTCTTTAAAATTTCTTTATTAAAAAAATGCACATCTCTAAATTGCATCATCTAATTTTGGATTCCTCTAATCATCCTGAAGCCATGTCTGTATCTTTTCGAAACTGAATAGACTTGTATGACATCCTAAGTTTCTTGTCTATCTTGTTATTTTGGCAGCCATAAATTTGCCTTCTGGGTTGCTCTTCCAGTTTCAGGTTCAAATTCTTCCAACAGCAGCATTTTTTTTTTTTTTTTTTTTTTTCAAAAGAAATTTTCTGTCTAGCTGATTCTTCTGTTTGAAAATAAATTTCAGATGATGAGTATCTTAAGTTTGGTAAAACTAAAATACTTGAAATAAATTCAAGTTTACATGTTTCGGCCGATTTGCCATCCAGTCTTCTTCAGGTGTTTCTTGTGGAGCTCAAAACCTCCTTTCGAAATCAGGAACCTTCTTGTCGTAATTGGGAGTCTTCCCCAAACTTTGTACCAAACCTTTTATTCAATCCACTCGGGTTGACTGTTCTTATTCCGCTAAACAAGATGAGGACAACAGTCCGAAAACTCCAAATAATACAAATTATCAAGTTTCATCTTAAAAATTCAAGCAAATTCAAATTTCATTCAACTAATTTTCGAGTACATAAACTACTAAAATAAAAAGGGTCAGTTATAACTCTCACTCTCCCTCTCCCCCTCTATCTATCTATCTATATATAGCAATAGCATAATCTTTACAGATCATTACCATCCCTCACAATCCCACAACTCCACCACCAGAACCCTTCCTTGCATGAGCCCTCAAATGACTCATCAAACCTGCTGCAGATCCACAAAGTTTGATGCAAATATGACATTGAAAGGACATCCTTCTTGTTGAATGAGATGATTCAGATGATAAAATTTTATGCTTATGCACCACCATATGTCTCTTAAGACCAGAAGCCGACTTACAGACCTTGCCACAGATAGCACAAGACATATTGTTTGCTCCTGGAATCTGCATGGATTGACCCAAGTGAGACATATCTATTTACATACATACATACATACATACATACATACATACATACAGTGATGCTGATAGTTTTTTAATTTAGTGCGTTACACATATTTGATTTGAATGAGTCCCTGGTGAATTTATCCAAAACTGGAGGGAGAATAATTGGGTTCATACCTATTACAAGGGTATTAATGCTATGTGAAATATAAACAACCTCATACAGGATTTGAACTCCTAACTTTCTATATAATCATATTTCATCAAACAACGTCTGCCACTGTTTATAATACAGAAACTCAAACTTGCCTTTTAATTTACATATTTTACAACAATGAGTTACTTTATGAATGCAGAGATGATGCACAAAAATATAAAAGGACGCAGTAAAATCATATACATGCATCCCAGTGTTTTTCTTTTTTCTTCCCTCATCATTTCAAGCTAATTGTAAATACATTTTAATAGTTTCTTAGAAATGAATTATATAGGATAGGTTACAAGGAAGGAGTTAGATGGCTTTAGTTGTTTCCACCAGATCATAATCCCATCTATGGGTTAAATAGAAAAATGTATTTATAAAAAAAATTGTATTATCCATTAAGAATCGATTTATTTCAAAACTTTATCGGCATTAAATGACCCACTGAGGTTGATATGCCGTAAAACAAAACAAACCAAACCTGATCATAAATAAAACCCCTACAATTGATTCAGAAATTTTAGTTAGAACCCATAAATTTTCCTGGGGACTCATTCAAAGCATATATGTGCATCCCAGGACGCACTAAATCAAAAAGCTATCAGCATCACTGTGAATATATATTAATTACCAATCTGACCTCAATAGACAGATGATAGGAATTTTTTTTTTCTTTTTCAGACTTATGCCAATTATTTTTAAAGGTCATCTTTATCAATTGACCTCTGATGGAAGTTATAACCTATAAATTGATTAATTTCTACTTAGTCATCAACAAAGTGGAGTGAACATTTCTTTTTTTCTTGCTCTAATCCATCTATGGATTAAATAGATAAAAATATGAATTTTTGGGATGAGGCTTGATAATTTGTATTATTTAGATTTTTGGACTGTTGTCCTCATCTTTATAGTTATATACACAATGTTTCGGCCAATGTGCACTCCTGACTTCTTCAAGGGTTTCTTGTTTTAATTTTTGAGACGAGGCTTGATAATTTGTATTATTTAGATTTTTGGACTGTTGTCCTCATCTTTATAGTTATATACACAATGTTTCGGCCAATGCACTCCTGACTTCTTCAAGGGTTTCTTGTTTGAATTTTTGAGACGAGGCTTGATAATTTGTATTATTTAGATTTTTGGACTGTTGTCCTCATCTTTATAGTTATATACACAATGTTTCGGCCAATGTGCACTCCTGACTTCTTCAAGGGTTTCTTGTTTGAATTTTTGAGACGAGGCTTGATAATTTGTATTATTTAGATTTTTGGACTGTTGTCCTCATCTTTATAGTTATATACACAATGTTTTGGCCAATGTGCACTCCTGACTTCTTCAAGGGTTTCTTGTTTGAATTTTTGAGACGAGGCTTGATAATTTGTATTATTTAGATTTTTGGACTGTTGTCCTCATCTTTATAGTTATATACACAATGTTTCGGCCAATGTGCACTCCTGACTTCTTCAGGGGTTTCTTGTTTGAATTTTTGAGACGAGGCTTGATAATTTGTATTATTTAGATTTTTGGACTGTTGTCCTCATCTTTATAGTTATATACACAATGTTTCGGCCAATGTGGACTTCTTCAGGGTTTCCGAGGCTCCCTGTGTTTGTGCACTCCTGCCTTCTCCAGGGGTTTCTTGTCTGAATTTTTGAGACGAGGCTTGATAATTTGTATTATTTAGATTTTTCAGACTATTGTTCTCATCTTTATATTTATATACACAAGTGACAATCTGTAGGTTGCAGGTTCAATCCTGGCCAAGGGCAATAATAACATAGAATACTTAACATAGCTTAACGCTTTTACCCAGTCATTATTAACAGAATGAGAACAGTCTAGCCCCTTGGATTGAATAAAGGGTTTGGTTCAAAGTTCCGTGAAGCCCCCACCCCAAGTTCGATGAGAAACACCTGAAGAAAACATTGTGTATATAACAATAAAGATGAGGACAATAGTAAAAAATAAAACATAAAATAAAATAAAAAGAGATTTATAAAGATGAGTTTAAAAAAAAAATAGAATACCTAACAAGAATGAATACAACAAAAATGTCTTTGGCATAAAATAACCCAACAAAGGTTGACATGCCATAAAATCCAACCAAGCATATGAGTCACCGTTGGATGATTGTAATATATATTTACACTTCTCCTTCACGTGCAGTATGTGACACAAGGTCAGTTTTTGATTTGAGTAAAGCTGGTTTAAATTTAGATTTTTCCTTTTCTCAGGTTGGTTGCCT
>CM042160.1:70461889-70584389 GCA_023376005.1 Doryteuthis pealeii | reverse complement strand
AGCCTCATCTCAAACATTCAGAGAAAAAGAATAGTGTTGTTTTCTTTTCTTTCTTTTTTTTCTTTTTCTTTTCTTTTAAAAAAGATTTTGATTCCATTTCTTAAAACTAAATATTACTTTTTTGTGTATCTTTAAAAGTATGAACGCCTTTATTCCCCCAGTTATGGATTAAATAGTACCACTACTGTTCTTCTACAAGGATGGCTTTGACACTGAATAACCCACAAAGGTTGATATGCCATTAAACAAAATAACTAAAGAAATTAAAATTAAACTATATGAATTGTGTTTTGTATATTTTTAGATTATTTTTACTTTCATTAACTTAAAATTGGGGAAGTCCTTGTGGCATAGTGCGCTGGACTGTGACATCGTAGTAAGCAAGTTTGAATTCCAGTCAAACTATTATGTTCACTTTAGGACTAATACTCTTGGGAAAGGTATGAACCCCCTCATTTCCCCAGCTATATGTTAGATAGTATGACTACTGTTCTTTCATAAGAATGACATTGGCATTAAATAACCCATAAAGGTTGATATGCCATTAACCAAAGAAACCAAACTAATCAAACACATTCTCTGGCTTTTTATCAGTTGTATTTTTTTATGTTTTGGGTGTTTCTCTTTTTTTCCCTTTTGGTTTTGTCAACAAGACCAGAAATCTAACAAAGTAACAAAACTGATCACTTGTATACCACTGCTGGACTTTGACAAACAAACAGGAACACGTATATATAAAAATATAATACTATATTTTTATTCTTCAATGTGTGGAGCAAAAGTCATTGTAGAAAGTTTGCACATACAAAGGAGATGTCAAGAGTTTGAACAGTGAGTAATCACAGAGTTCAGCCAGAATTATAGACTTTATATAGTCTTAGAACTCCCACATGGCCACACCTCCGTGACGCCCATGCAGCTTTCTTGCAGACATACCTCTTTGCCCACATAGCTCATTTTTTATTGGTCATTGGTCATTGGTTACACCCACACATTGGCCATGGGCAGCACCCACACATTTCCTGTGGTTATCCTTGGCCATGGGGAACACCCACACATTTCCTGTGGTTATCCTTGGCCATGGGAACACCCACACATTTCCTGTGTTTATCCTTGGCCATGAACAACACCCACTCATTTCCTGTGTTTATGCGTTGGTTATCATACCTGTCTTCCAGTAGTCACTTTGTTGATTTTATCCATGGCTGGATGTATCTTTTAGGATAACTTACATTCAAGGAAATATATTATACACTAAGGTCTCTTGTTAATTTGATGATGTTGAAGGTACGTGGTGTAATGGTTACTGTCATAGGAAATGGACAAGGCAAGATAAATTCAAATCCTGAACACAGCTATTTGCATTTCACATAGCACTAATACTCTTGGGAAAAGTACAAATCCAACTATTCTCCCTCCAGCTGTGGGTAAATAGTAGGGCAGATTGGGTTCTTTAACCTTTATATGGCAACCAGTCTGGGAGAAGGAAAAAAATCTGAATTGAAAGGGTTCTTTTCTCATGAGTCATATATATTGCAACCACAAAAATACCCACAATAAACCCTCCCAACTGAATAAACCACAAAAAACAAAACAAAAACAACTGCAGCAAATAATCCCCCAAAGACAACCATGGATATGGTTGAAAGTGCTAGGAAAAAGGTATGGGGTATCTCCTCTACCACTTAGATACTGACATAAAATAATATGATGGCTTGAACGTAAGCAAAAAAAGTTATAGATAATACTACTCTTTGTTTGTTTTTTTGTTCTTTTGTTTTTTTTTATGCCTTAATTATTTTTTTGTTAAGAAACCTTCACTCATTCAGCTTACTGATTTTTTTTGACATTGTTCCAGGTTGATTATCTTAACCTCATTCCACAAAAAGAAATGGCTCATCACATTTTTGTGCTGTTTTTTTTTTTCTAGAATGTTCTAGAATTTTAATCTGTTATTCCTCATTATCTGGTTGTCAGAGTTTTTCTAACTTTTGATTACTTTGTTTCTTACTCATATTTTTCTTGAATCTGAAACTGATAGTGGCATTTTTCTTGAATCTGAAACTGATAGTGGCATTTTTCTTGAATCTGAAACTGATAGTGGCATTTTTCTTGAATCTGAAACTGACTGTGGCATTTAAAAAAAAAAAATGAAACTGACTGTGGCATTTAAAAAAAAAATGAAACTGACTGTGGCATTTTTAAAAAAAATATGAAACTGACTGTGGCATTTTTAAAAAAAATATGAAACTGACTGTGGCATTTTAAAAAAAAAAATATGAAACTGACTGTGGCATTTAAAAAAAAAAATGAAACTGACTGTGGCATTTAAAAAAAAAATGAAACTGTGGCATTTTTTAAAAAAATCTGAAACTGTGGCATTTTTTAAAAAAATCTGAAACTGACTGTGCTATTTTTCTTGAGACATATCACTGAAAGAAAAATACCCTGTCTAATCCAGTTAGAAGCGTGTCCTGGGTATGATGTCAAACTGTGTCTAATGGTGAAGTTCCAATCCTGGAGCTCTGGGGAATGTGAAGTATCGCTTCATTGCCATTACCCTGTCTGATCCAGTTGGAAGCACACTTAATTTCATTGACATTGAAGTCTCAGAAGACCATAAATTTCTCGTGCCCTGAAGTTAGGTTCTTGTGCAGTGTATTTTCTGACTGTGTGAAGGCCAATGTTTGAAAAACAGTTTTGACCACAGATGTTGCATGTGAAGGTCCTGAAGATGTTGGTGTGTTGGTGCACTGTTGCTTTCTCCTGTAACTCTTTGCTTCATGGTGTTGTGCCAGAGTGACTTCAGACATGATTATCCCCCTATGGAGGACCTGCCTCAAATGAAGGTGGTCCTGGGCCAAATTTTCCTAGCTGGCAGGGTTGATGTTAAAGGAGTTGAGATCATAGTTGCAGACATCTTTAAATCGCAGCTGTGGGTGACCGATCTGTCTCTTGCCAGATGAAAGTTCTGCATAGAGGATCTCCATAGAGGCACATTTAGTGTAATCGTTATCATTATAGGAATCGGATTCTAATATTTTAAAATGCATTTTTCTTGCATATTTAATGAGCTAATTTGCATATTTATGTACATTTTTTTAGAGTTTTTGGTGCTTTCTTATTTTCCAGTACCAAAAACATTAGGTAAACTTTGAAATGGTTTTCTTGCATATTTAATGAGTTAATTTGCATATTTACGTACATTTCCAAAGAAATAAACTACCCTCGTGGAATAGATCAGTGAGGTGGGTGTACAGTAGCCCCACCTACTGCCTTCAAATTGTCTGTGAGCTGATATATTCAGCCTATATTGTGGTAACTCTGTCTAGCCTACATACAGTCTATTAAGTTTATTTATATCCTATGCATTCACTTTTATATCAGCTTCTATTTTATAAGCAGTCAACCTTTCTTTATTATTGTTTATTACACAAGATGAGTGAACAAAAAGAATATTTGGAAATATCTCTGATGATCAGATTAGATTAGCAGTGAAATGTGAATAGAGACGAAGAACATCTGATAAAATGATACAAGTTGTATCTTATCAGTGCAACGATGATTCTAGGTGAAAATTCAGCCGCCGCCCCCTTTTTTTGTTGTACCTTGGCTCTCATCTATCCAATAACTGCAAAACTTTTAATTTGCCTACCAAATTTCCCTGGTATTTTTTTTTACATGTACCGAGATGCTGATAGGTATGCACCCTGTGTCATTGACGCATAGAAATCTAAATGGATGCAGAAAAATCATATCTATGCATCCCAATGCTTTTTTTTTCTTTTCTTTCTTTTTTTTTTCTTTGCATTGAATTACACTGTATGGGCTATAAAGTAGGGGTTAGACGGTTTTAGTTGTTCATAGATAAAAACTATAATTTATTAAGAAACTTTACTTGAGACCCATCAAATTTCCAAAGGATGCACTAAATTAAAAAGCTATCAGCATCACTGTATGTATGATGGGATATTTCTAAATTCATTATCTATTCATTTCAGAACTCATTCTATTCAAATAAAGTTCTATTATTTGGATTGTAATCCGAGTCCTTCTGCTCAATTATAATGAACTAACAGTCAGTTTTTGTACTTTGCTTGGGTGTGGTGGGAGAGCCAATGTCAGCTGTTAAACTCTTTGCCTACCAAATTTCCCTCACAGCTGCACTAAATTTTCTTGGTATTTTTTACCTGTATGTTGGGATATTTCAGAGTTCACATCTATTCACCTCAGAACTCATTCTATTCAAATAAAGTCCTATTATTTTCATTGTAATCTGAGTACTTCTGCTTAATTATAATGAACTAACCATCAGTTTTTATCCTTTGCTTACGGTATGATCGCAGTGGTTGAAGTGGTGGAATGAATTCTATGAAAATGTGTTTAAAAAAAAAATGAATTTAGTAAAAATAAAAACATTGTATACCCAACAAGAATAAATAAAACAAAACATCTTTGGCATAAAATAACCCAACAAGGATTGAGATGCCATAAAACCAACCAACCTATCAGCTCTGCTGCGGACATTGTCAACATAAATTGATGAAGATGAGTAATGAACTAGAAAAGGATCAATACATACACCTCCTGGAATTCTGCTGCATTTGCTGATGAGGATCAACAAACTGATATTACTTACTACTACTACTACTACTTATAGAAATCCATCGCAGATGACAATGACCTCACTTGACATGGAGTGAAACTTGTGTGTGAGATATTTTAAGTGGAAAGGGTGCACAGACCTTAGTCCACTGTCTTAGCAGTCCGGCAGTTGGTCCAGTGGGGGTGGAAAGTCGGAGACAACTGGATTGCCGAGCTGCTGCAGTGAGCTGTCTCAGGTAGTATTGAGTCAATTTAATTGGTTGTGTGCCTTTTTCAAGATGATTGGCAAAAAATGGCACAACCTAGGAGTTTGCATGAAGGTCTTTTCCTCTTTTGAAACAATATAATGAGATTAAAAGAAGGGGTTATTTGCCGCTCATCCCATTTATGAGGGCTTGACACAAGGACATTTTTATGTGGGCCCACCCACAAGCTGAAGCTTATGGGTGGTTGGTGGAAAAAAAATTGCGTCAATTCTGTTGGCATTCCCCCACAAGAGGGTTGGCTCAGGCGCTGGGCAATAAACCCAGCCCTGTCCCTTTAAATCAAGGGGGCAGGTATTGCCCCCTGGGATCGACGCTATTAATTCAAACTCACCATCCAGTGGCTGAAGCACACTGACCCCCCCCTCCCCGAGGGGAAGGAAAATAGATATTAGAAGAAGTACATAATAAGAACCTTTCATTTGTTGTGTGCCTTTTTCAAGATGATTAACAAAAAATGGCAGAACATGTGTTTAATAATGTGCTTTTGAAATCAGGAATAATGACAATTTTTTTTTTTTTTTTTGTAGTTGTTTCTGTGAAGAATTATGACATTGCCCCAAGACCTTGCTTGAGAGTCTTGAAAGATTATTGTTAAAATAGTATATGTAAAGGAGTGGAATGAGCCCTCATTATTGATTTTGTTGCGCGCTCAAACCTTTGAAAAACTTGTTGACAATGCTACAAGAGATACATTAGATCTTTTGATAAAAGGCGAAGCTTATGAAAAATAAATGAATGTAATAAAGATCAAGAAAAAAGTTAGACATGGACACTTTTCTAATAGAGGTTCAATTTATCATACACACACACACACACACACACACACACACACACACAATCTTATATCAGTATTATTTGAATTATTCTCATGGTGGCTCCCAATTATGACAAGAGCCTTCGCCAGTTCGAGAATGCTCTTGAGTCCGACAAGAAATACCTGAAGAAGGCTGGAGGGCACATCGGCCGAAACATTGTACAGATAACAATAAACATGAAGACAATAGTCCGAATAATCCAAATAATACTAATTATCAAGCCTCATTTTAAAAATTCAGAGAAATAATCTTATATCACATTTTCTTTTTCATGCCAATAAAGAATTCAATTTGTGGTAACGTTTTTTTTTTTCTTAATAGATATATTTAAGTATATGTTTTCTGATTTATTCTTATCTAAAAAAAATTTGATAGGTTGTACTGTTTTGTGGTCCCAATTCTTCAGCTTTTGTTCTTGACTTTGGTTTTTTCTTTTCTTTTCTTGGTTTTTTTTTTGTTGTTGTTTTTTTTTGTGTGTGTTCTTACATCGATAACATTTGATTTGCCCTAAAAATAATCCAAAAAGTAAAAATCAATGATTTCCTTTTATATTAACATTATCTGCGTTATTCGGACTATTGTCCCCATCTTCATTGTTATCTGTACAACGTTTCGGTCGATATGCCCTCCAGCCTTCTTCAGGTATTTCTTGTCGGACTCGGGAACCTTCTTTTCGAACTCTGGACCTTTCTTGTCGTAATCGGGAGCCATCACGGAACTTTGAACCTAACCCTTTATTTAGTCCACGGGGGTATCCTGTTCTCATTCCGCTAACCAAAGATAAGTCTTTTATATTGTCTTTGGAATTTTCTTGTTACTATAAAACAAATTGGACCTTAACGAAACGCCTAGAAAATAAGCTAGATGGGAGCTGCACAAGAATGCTGCATGCAATCTTAAACAAATCATGGAAACAACACCCCCCCCCACCAGGAAACAGTTGTATAGCCACCTGCCCCCCATCATACAGACCATCCGAGTGAGAAGAACAAGACATGCTGGACAAGCAAGGATAAACTCATAAGCAACACCCTCCTATGGAAACCAGCACATGCCAGCAAAGACCTACATTAACCAGCACTGCACGGATCCTGGATGCTGTGCCGAAGACCTCCAGAGGACAATGGATGAGAAGGGATGGTTAGCGCGAGATTGTCATGGAGATCCATGCTACTAGCATGACATGATGATAAAACAAGTTAAGAAAGCTCCAAAAACTCTAGAAATGTATATAAAATAAAAAAAGTCGTTAGAGTGGCCTAAAGTCAGTATCAGCCAGACAGCGAGGGAGTCTATCCCCTTGTCACTAGCGCTAGACCAAGGAGATTATTTTGGCATCTGAGGTAGAGTGCCACACCTACCAACAGCATCTCACTTTATTGCACTCATACACTGAGTTGGCATGGGCCAGTATTCTTAGTTAGACAGAGCTAAACTATGCAAATTAGCTTATCAAATATGAAAAAAAAGAAGTTTTTTAAAAGACAGATTCTGATTCTTAGTTAGAAATTACAAAAAGAACAAGAATTTTGGACATTTTTAAATTTTTATTTGGAACCAACAGAATCTAATTATTTTGTAATATTTTCTTTTTCTTTTCAATCTTTCTAATGATTGTTTTTTATATTATTATCACAATGATATCACAAAAAGAATATATATATATATATATATATATACTCACGAGTGGAAATGGTCCATAACCATGATGCCCATGGTATTTAAGGCCTTTTTATTCACAAATAACTTTGCTCTGTTTACAGTAATTAAACATTGAGCTCTCAAACGGAACCTGAAATCTACAACAAACTACTGGTAGAGAATAGGACGAGCCTAGAATCACCTTGTACAAGAAACTTGGTACTGCACCAAAGTAATATATATATATATATACACTCACGAGTGGAAATGGTCCATAACCACGATACCCATGGTATTTAAGGCCTTTTTATTCACAATAACTTTGCTCTGTTTACAATAATTAAACATTGAGCTCTCAAACGGAACCTGAAATCTACAACAAACTACTGGTAGAGAATAGGACGAGCCTAGAATCACCTTGTACCAAGAAACTTGGTACTGCACCAAAGTAATATATATATATATATATACACTCACGAGTGGAAATGGTCCATAACCACGATGCCCATGGTATTTAAGGCCTTTTTATTCACAAATAACTTTGCTCTGTTTACAGTAATTAAACATTGAGCTCTCAAACGGAACCTGAAATCTACAACAAACTACTGGTAGAGAATAGGACCAGCCTAGAATCACTATGTACCAAGAAACTTGGTACCACCAAAGTATATATATATATATATATATATATATATATCTCAGAAAAACTCTGCACTTGTAGAAGAATGCATCAGTCCAAATTAAAAGTTAAAAGCAGGAAGAATAAAAATAGTAGTCTGAATAACATAAAACCTAAAATGGTTTGTGCTGTTACGTTACTAGAAAATTAGTTTTTTTTCTGTTTTTTTTTTTTTTTGTTTTTGTTAATTGATTTTTTTTTTTTTTTCTAGTGTAAGTTAATCTAGTGAGGATTGCACAGAAGTCAGTTGTCCTTTTAGAATAGTTGTATATCCACATGCAACAGCAGTTGCAAGTTGAGATGCAATTTACAATAGAGCTGGGTAATGTAAGTTTCCATTGGAAAAGTACAACGTTTTGAAAAATATTTTGTTCTTATATTGAACAGAAACATAAAGTAATTAATCTATATATTAGTAGTCGTGTTCCTTAATTGTACAACTGTTATCATCTTGCAACACCCTCTTGTTTAAAAAATGAGACCGTCCAAAGTGAAATACAAAAATGTAAATCCCGATTATCTGGTGTTCCTTATCCACCAGATTCTTATAACTTATGAGTGTCATCACCTTAGCTAATTTATGGACCATTCCTTTTTTCATTAGAAAGAAAGTAAAGAAAAAGGACCTGCTACACAGAAAAAGGGAAGGAAAAGGACATACTACACAGGGAAATGGAAGAAATAGGACCTGTTACACAGAAAAAATTTAATCAGAAAGAAAGAGATGGGGAAACATAGAGAGAGGGGGTGAGCGTACAGAAGCGATAGCGCTAATCTGTTTCAATTGAACATAATGAAAAATGAAAAGAAAAAAAAGAGTGAGATAGTTAAATCAAGATTATAATACTTTTACATATTGAACGATTTGGCAATAGCTCTTAAATTTGACCTGTTGGGCCATCTATTGGGATTAGGGAAAAGTGAGTTTGCAAAGCGAATTTTTTAAGAAATAAATAAATACGGTCGGAGAATTAAAAAAAGCAAAAGATATTAAAATCATTTTGTAAGATTTCTAAGAAAGGGAATGTTTGACCTAATTTAAATTTTATTAAAAACTAAGATGTTGAAACTTAACATACAAATCTGTTTTGTTCTCTCAAATCTCTCTCTCTTTCTCTCCCACTCTACCCTTACTGAGAAACTAACCTATATAATAAGGTGGTAATCAAGATATATATAGAGAGGGAGAATGTGACAGGCAGAATGTTAAGTAAGAGACAGGTGAGTTTTTGACTTAATTGCAAATTACGACTAATTAGAACCAATTAGAAGGGATTCTTTTTTCAAACATAACTCGATCCTAAAAGTAAGGAATAATTTAGTATAGCTTTCATGCCATTAAACTAAACAAGAATCCTTTAGGAGACAAAGATTGATTCGGTCAGCTTTAGTATATATATATATATATATATGCGCACACACACACACACACACAGATGATGATACGTACGTGTCCTCTATCCCTGACACACAAAAATCTAAAAGGACGCAGTAAAATCGTATCCATGCGTCCCAGTGTTTTTCTTTTTCTTCCCCTACCATTTCAAGCTAACTGTAAATACATTTGAATAGTTTCTATTGAAACGAATTACACAGACAGGTTCCAAGGTAGGAGTTAGATGGCTTTAGTTGGACCCATAAATTTTCCCGAGGACTCTTTCAAAGCAAATATGTGCATCCCAGAATGCACTAAATCAAAAAGCTATCAGCATCACACATATATATATATATATATATAATGTGAAATAAAATGGAACTTAATCCGACAGTGTGAATATGATATATTGAAAAAACAAAGGATGTTTACAAATGCATGGGCTCATCAGGAGAGAATGTGCAAACCGTTTTAGGCCCCGAAACGGTTTGCACATTTTCTCCTGATGAGCCCATGCATTTGTAAACATCCTTTGTTTTTTTCAATATATATATATATATATATATATATATATATATATATATAATAGAGTAAAGAAATAACAAAAGACTTAGAGATTTAGCTTTATAGTCTATTTCAGGGAGCTTAGACAAAACAGTCTAAATCTCCCGACTCATCATCTGATGAGTCGGGAGATTTAGACACTTTGTCTAAGCTCCCTGAAATAGACTATAATGCTAAATCTCTAAGTCTTTTGTTATTTCTTTACTCATATATTTACTCTGTGACTCTAACATTAAGAGCACACATTGAGCTCTCAAACTGCGACAGATTTTTAAAAAATAAAACTCTTGTATCATAAGGAAGATTTCTTCTCTGGACTTTTGGATTATATATATATATATATATATATATATATATATAATATATATATATATATAAGAATATGATATAATGAAAACAATTTCCATTTTATTTTCACATACTTATATATATATAAATAAAATTCAAGGAACTGAAAAGTGTCAATTGTTTTCTCTTGGTTGATGTCTCTTTCTCTCTGTAGATTAGACAGATGACATGATGCCATCAATTTATGTTGAACTTGTCAAATTCTCTTTATTCCCTCCTCCTCCTCCTCCTCCCACTGGCCATTTTGCAATTTTATATCCATCAGTCTATCTTGACCACAAACTGAAATGTTTGCTGCCTCTGTCCCCGGTCAATTTTTGTCTCCCTCTATATTATCTCACCTCGGAGCATATTATCTTTGGGGCGGAAAGAACAAATGATTCATTATGGAAACCATTGAATTATTCATGAGCCGTTATTTGAACCATGTAATGGTTCTATGATAGTCTCACTGTTTCCACAAGCAGACAATGTACATACAAATTTCCAGTGACTAATGCATTATTTATATTCTTGTATACATTTATAGTTTCTATAAGTTCTTACTATAACACTCTGATTACAAACCGCAATCAACTTCTCTTAGTGTGTCTGTGTCTGTGTGTATTGGGGCTACTCAAAAGTTCAGAGCGTTTGATCATAAAGCCCCCCACCTCCAAAAAAAAAAACCTTACTTTCCTAAAATCTGTCAATCCCTAGCACCTATATGATTGCCTCAACCCTATTGCCCTTATGGCAAGCCCCAACCCTTTTTATCATATAGATGCTAGAAGGTGGTGGCTGAGGGTCTTCATATCCTGGGAATGATGTTAGACTCTATCTAATGGTGAGGTTACAGTTCTGGAGGTTTGGGGAATGTGGAGCACCCCTTCATCACCATTGCTCCAATGTCCACTCTGACCCGGACTGGTAGTACCTGTTAGGGTCCCATCTATGGGTTAAATAGAAAAATGTATTTATTAAAAAAATTGAATATCCATTAAGAATGAATTTATTTCAAAACTTATACCATTGGGAAAGGTATGAATCCAATTCTCCCTCCAGCTATGGGTAAATAGCAGGGCAGTATGGGCTCTTTAACCATGTATAGGTAACTAGTCTAGGAGAAGGAAAACTTTGAATTCAAACCGGTTAAACTCCGCTTAAGGAATTGACCTTGTGTCACATCCTGCTCGTGCGGAGGAGTTGGTAAATATATATATATATATATATATATATATATATATAGTTTTTCTTGGAAATCCTGGTTTTTACCATTTTCAATAAAATTTGTGCTCATAGGTATACACAGATACCTATGGATAGAAATAGATCTATAACTGCAAAATGGCCGGTTTTGAAGCTTTTTTCTTTACAAATTATATATATATATATATATATATATATATATATATATATATATACATAAATTTTCAGTGCAATGTAATTGATCATGTAAATGTCAAATAGTTATCCTAATTAAAATGTAATAAAATCTCTCTCTCTCTCTCTCTCTCTCTCTCTCTCTCTCTCTCTAAAAAATCTGGATTTTTTTTTACAACCTTGTTGGCATAGGTATGTTAAAGAGCATTTTCAGAATGTTATGTGGGACCCCCCCCCTCCAAAAAAAACTCCTTGTTAATGGGTGTAGGGGAGGGTGGGCAGAGGGGACAAATTATGATTTTTTTTTGTGTCATTGCTAGAAATTTCTGCTTTGGCCAGTGACATTTTCTTGGGCTTCAGCCTCAGAAAAAAAAAGTGTTGCTGCTGCTGCTGCTGGGTTGGGAGTGGAGTTTGGGGGGTGCTAGACAAAAGTGAGTCATGGTTGGCTGACAATTGAGCTTAGAGAGAGAATTGAAGCCAATCACTGGGGTTGACCATCTCAGTTTCAAGGTTAAACAGAAATTGTGCTTTTTCTGCCAAGTTCTCCGTTTTTCTAAAAGCCAAGATCAGCAGCTGATTCTTGCGTGCTTGTCTATACAACCAATCGACTGGCCTCACTCACTGGTTGACCCAGCTGCTGACAGCACAAAAGATGAATAATTCCTTAATAATGGCCAACGCTGCAATTTTAGCAACAAGTTCAAATATTTCTTCTTCCTCCTCTTCCTCTCCCCCCCCTCCTTGCTAGAATTGTCAATTTTAATTCCGAGGGAAGCTGTACTTTTCATTCTGAGCGAAAAGAGAAAAGGCAAAAATAACCTGGTGTGGGTCAGGTCTTAGAACGTGGGGTGGGTTAGAGGTAAAAAGAAAAAAATTACACAGAAGTGGATGTTTGAATATCTGAACGTTAGTTGGTTTGGATTTTATGGCATGCCAACCTTTGTTGGGCTATTTTATGCCGAAGATGTTTTTGTTTTATTCATTCTAGTATATATATATATATATTCTTATATGTAGTCTTTTCAGACTAGTCCATTGTGTAAGTGAGGGGTGTTCTCATTACTCTACTACAGGTACACAATTCTTTTAACTGAACTCATTTTTTTTTAAATTCATTTTTTGATCTATTTAACCCATAGATGGATTGGTTATTTGGTTGGATTTTATGGCATGTCAACCCTCATTGGGTTATTTTATGCCGAAGATGTTTTGTTTTATTCATTCTTGATAGTATTCAAGTTTTTTTCTTTTTTTTTTTTCAAACTCAATTTTTAAACACTTTTTTAAACTCGTTTTTTTTCTATTTAACCCATAGATGGGTCTCTATCAGGTACTACCACTAGGGGTCAGTGGACCTGGGAGTAATGGCGATGAAGGGGTACTCCACATTCCCCAGAGCTCCAAAATTGAAACTTCACCAATAGATGCAGTTTAACATCATACCCAGGACAATAAGACCCTCAGCCACCGCCTTCTAGCACATATATGATAAAAAGGGTTGGGGGTTTGCCATAAGGGCAATAGGGTAGGGACAATCATATAGGTACAAAATATCTGAAGGTACAAATACATTATCAAACTTCTAATGTCAGAAAAAAAAGATTTTACAAGCACGATTCAAAATTAGTATTATTTGTATTCTTCAGACTATTGTCCTCATCTTTATTGTTATCCGTACAACATTTCAGCTGATGTGTCTCCAATTGGACACATAACATAGTGATAAAGGCGTTGGATTGAAACAGTTCTAAATTTCAGTTATCTCTAGGCTGCAGTTTCAATCCTGGTCAAGGGCAACAGTAATATAGAATAATGATTAGCACAGCTTAACACCTGTGCCCCAGCTATGGTTAGCAGAATGAGAACAGGATACCCCTGTGGATTGAATAAAGGGTTTGGTTAATGAAGTTGCGTGATGGCTCCTGATTACGACAAGAAGGTTCCAGAGTCTGACAAGAAATACCTGAAGAAGGCCGGAGGGCACAACGGCTGAAAGGTTGTACAGATAACAATAAAGATGAGGACAATAGTCTGAATAATCCAAATAATACTAATTATTGAGCCTCATCTAAAAAATTTAGAGAAATAGATTCAGAATAACATTTCCTTTTTCTTATATCCAGTTCAGCTTTATTTAACACTGGAATTGAAATACTCGGAGATTAAATCCAATATTTACATCTAGTCTGGCACAAGGCCACTATAATGATGTGTTCCCTGAAAACTGAAACTTGTTAACCATGAATTATCTGATTGGCTGGTTTGTTGGGGATTACTGGGTTGATTTGTTTTACGGCATATCAACCCTTTTCGGGTCATTTTATGCTGAATCATGTCCTTTTGATATAATGTTGCTTATAGTATTTGCACTTGCTTAAATGGTCACCCATTGAAGTATTGAACAGGCTCATCACTGCTTAACTTTGGTGATTTAGTAGGAACCAGTGTGTTCAATATGACTTGATTGTAAGTGGTTTGTTGGGGGAGAGGAGGTTGGTGAATATAGATGATCCCAAATAGAATCATCCCCAACTTACCTGTTGATTGGATAGTTTTATTTTTATATATATATATGATTTATGCACACTCCAGGAACAAACAATATGTCTTGTACAATCTGTAATAAAGTCTGTAAGTCGGCTCTGGTTTTAAGTGACATATGGTAGTGCATAAGCACTAAATTTTATCATCTGTTCCATCTGATCCAGTGGGAAGGCCGTCCTTCCTATGTCATATTTGCATGAAACTGGATCAGCAGCAGGATTGATGAGTCAAGGGCTCATGAGAGGAAAGGTTTTAGGATTGTGAGGGATGGCAGTGATCTGTAAAGATTATGCTATTGTTATATATATATATATATATATATATATATATTATATATATATATATATATATATATATAAAAACTATTAACAATAGCAAAGCACTAGAAATTTTTTTTTTTTTGTTTAGTTTTTTTTGTTTTTTTTGTTTTTTTCTCATTTGAAAATAACTTTTCTGAACAGAGCTTAACATTGCTTTGTAATATTGCTCTGAAGATGTTTTTTTGATATAAAAGAAAAATGCTCGAACGTCAGCAAAACTATTCATTAATAAATAATTACTTCCTCTGCATATTTGTTGTTTTTTAAAAATGTTTTTATACTTGTGTGTATATTAATAGTGATTATATAGTGTGCTATATTTATTAGAACTTAGTGCTCAATATCATTAAGAGAGCATGTAAATCTAAGTTTAGGCAGCATGGACATGAATTCAATAGCACTTGGTAACTGACAATTACATCCTCTGAATATTTGGGTTTTTAAAATAAATATTTTTATACTTTATATATACTAGCAAAATAAAAAAAACGCCCCCCTGGGCGATGTAAAAATAAATTTTTGAAAGATATTGCTTGAGGAGGTGGAAGTTAAAAATTAAATGTTGGAGAATTTGAACCATAAATCATGAAATCATCAAATTTATTAAAGGTGTAACAAAAATAAAACAATTTGAAATCAAAACTAAGTTCTATTAACTTTGAATATCTATTAAAATAAAACAAACTATATATAAATATATGATACTGGGGATGTATCTATTAAAACTTGATTTAAAAAACAACGAGGACTGTCTAATGTTGCATGCTCAAATTTTGAGTGTATTTATTCTATGTTATGACGATTTCGAATATTGTGACGTAAGCAGTAACATAGTTTTTGTTACAGACAAAAACCGGAAGCGAATCTCCATTATTAATAGATTGATATATATTGATATTGATAGTATATTAATATATATGAAAAATAAAATGGATATGAATCCGACAGTATGTGTAGAATTTTCTACACACACACACACACACACACACATGTATGTATGTATGTATTAATATTGATAGTACTAGCAAATATATGCACCCTCCGAGTGCAAGTATTTAAGTTTTAATGTAATAAAATATTGTATTAAATTAGAAAGGCTAATGAAACTAAATAAGAATACACATAAAAAGATTTGAAACAGAGGGAGTATAATAAAAGATTTGAAACAGAGGGAGTATAATAAAAAATGGAACAACTGAAATTTACTCTTCCATCACTCTCGTCTTTCATTGTTATTTTTTCTAATTTAAGTATTTAGTTATAAGAGGAAGTAAAGAATAAAATGACAGTTATTTTATCTTGTTAATGGATTTCATTTAAGATTCATTGAAGAGATTTTTGCTTATATTCATTAAAATAAAACCAAACAGTTAGAAATCAATAATACTAAGCACATATTTATTAAATTCGATTTTTTAATATTAATATGCAAATTAGCCTTCCCGTTCACACTGTAAACCGCTATTTTGTTGTATATATAAATATAATTGCATGTTGTCTGTATGTAGACATAGTTAATAGTATTAATAATGTAAGATAATTTTATTAATAATTGAGGTTTAGATAAAAATAAAATCATGGAGAATTTGATGTCAATAACTAAGAGAATTGTGACTTGAGTAGGAATATAGTTTCGGTTACAGACAGAAAAACACACAATCTCCATTATAATAAGATATGGTGCTATATTTATAAGTACATAGTGCTCAATATCATTGATAGAGCATGTATATCTAAGTTAGGATAGTACGGACATGAAGTCAATGGCGCTTGATAACTGACAGTTTCTCACCTATGTGAGTTTCAAACCAAGTTCTTGGTTTGACACAATCACATAGGTCACATAGATGTAGCACTTCACATCAGACGTAAAAACAATATCGTTTATTATACGCCATCTCAGTGCATAAGTAATATAAATTGTGTAATCTGATGTGTGTGGTTAAGCATCTGGGAGCTGACAATAGGTGTAGCATCCCACCTCAGCAAAAAATCAATCTCCTTGAACAAGTGCTTGTGGAAAAGGGATAGACTCCCTCACTGTCCGGCTGAGACCAGCAATAGGCCCATCCAACTTATATCTAAAAACGACTTTAGTTATCAAGTGAAATTTACTGACTGAGCTAAACCAGCTGATGATAGGTGTGGCACTCCACATCAGTTTAGCGCTTGTGGAAAAGGGGATAGACTCCCTTACTGTCTGGCTGATACTGACAATAGGCCACTCTGCCGACTTTACTAATGCACTTTAAAAAAAAAGAAGAGGTAAAAAAAAAAAGATGAAAACTGTATCAGGAAAGAGTATGTGGTGACGGAAGTCAGTTATTTTCTAAGGCTACAATACAGCATTTAATGCTGCAATTTTCTGTCATTTTAACTGACTTTTTCAAAGCGAGCAGGATGTTTTCAAACTTTGCGTTAACATCACCTAATTTTTATGTTGAAAACTTTTGCCTTCTCAACCAGATCTTTTTTCGAGATATGTACAATTAATACAGATTTTTTATTGGGGGGGGGGTAGCAATCATACCTGAACCCCCACCCCTCTTTTTCTCATTCTCAAAATATTTCATTTAAGGTAGAAGTGGGGAAATAAATATGATGGGCATGCAGTGATGCTGATAGCCTTTTGATTTAGTGCTGGGTAAACCTTTTTCCCTATCCTTAATACTCATGTTTTATCCTATTATTTCTCTGTTAACTCTAATATTTGAGTTAAGACAGTATTAATGACTTAATTTGAATTAATTTTTTTATCAGGTTTGTTTGGATCTGATGAAAAAATTATTTAAGAAATAATTAAATCTAAGTTTCTCAGGAAATTTTGTTTGTTTATTTTTTTTTTTACACTGTAAATGATTTGTGTCCCTACACCCCTGGAGATATCATTGGTCCCTGTCGGCTCAATGCAAAGTCTAGAGCAATTTATTTGGTTTCAGTAGTGAGTTCTTGTTTTTTTTTTCTTTTTCTTTTTCTTTTTTTTTTTTTTTTTTTTCTTTTTTATTGGGTGGAGTTAATGTAAACCCCAACATCAATCTCTTTGCCTTTTCTTGGGCTTGAAATATTTTTGGATATGTCATACCACACTTCCAATATTCATACATTGAGGCTTGAAAATAATTTTGGATAATTTATGAGGAAGTGCGTCCCGGTCTCCCGCCTCAAAAACCGCTACCCGGTGACTATCAAAATAACAATCGTAATAACCTTGTAATTCTTGTTTATTTATCGTAATTTGTCGTAATTTTTGTTTAGATATGAAGATGGATATATAGTTTTGAATAGACTGAGATAGATAGATAGATAAATAAACAAAATAATATAGATAGATACGAACAAATGGAGATAGATAGATATTTTCGACAAGTAAATGTATTGGGGGGGGTCGCTCCTTTTTTTGTCGTAATTCTTGTTTATTTAAACTAAAAACAAGACATTAAACAAACCTGAATAAAAAAAAAATCTTAGTATTTAAAGTAATATAGATAAATATGAATAAATTGAGATAGATAGATGGATAGTTTTGAATAGACTGAGCTGGGTCGTTATTTTAATAGTCACCGGGCAGTAACTCTTGAGGCAGGAGACCAGGATGCACTTCCTCATAAATTACCGAATTTTGCACTGACTGGTGGGGGTGGAAACAACTTAAGTTTGTCAGATAGAAAATTTATGGGTTATTTCTCTTTGTGTATGTTATATATGTATATATTGACACTCATGGTCCTTATTTGTATGACCGTTATAATCTTGCAACACCCTTTGGGTAAAAATGAGACTGTCCAATTTATCCAAGATGAAATGCAAATCCTGATTATCTGGTATTGCTTATCTGACGAATTCTTATTTCTTATGAATGTTGTCACCTCAACTAAATAATGGACCATGCTGTTTTTATTAGAAAGAAAGGGAAGAAAAAGGACATGCTACAGAGAAAAAATATAAGAAGAAAAAAAAGGAAGAGTAGGGAAAGATAGGGAGAGAGTGTGAGTATGCAGAAGCAATAATGCTAATCTGTTTCAATTGAACATAACGAAAAAAAAAAGAGCACGCGTGAGAGAGATTATTATACTTTTTACATATTGAAGTATTTCGCAATAGCTCTTGATTATATATATCAAACATTGAAATGATTAAATTATCATACTGTTATATATCCACATGTTCTGCTAGTATTGAACTATTTATCAATAGTTCTTCAGTAAACATATCAAATGTTCTAATGATTAAATTATCATACTGTGGTATATCCACAGGTCCTGCTAGTATTAAACTATTTATCAATAATTCTTCAGTAAACATATCAAATGTTGTAATAATTAAATTATCATACTGTTGTATATCCACATGTTCTGCTAGTATTGAACTATTATCAATAGTTCTTCAGTAAATCAAATGTTGTAATAATTAAATTATCATACTGTTGTATATCCACATGTTCTGCTAGTATTGAACTATTTATCAATAGTTCTTCAGTAAACATATCAAATGTTGTAATAATTAAATTATCATACTGTTGTATATCCACATGTTCTGCTAGTATTGAACTATTTATCAATAGTTCTTCAGTAAACATAACAAATGTTGTAATAATTAAATTATCATACTGTTGTATATCCACATGTTCTGCTAGTATTGAACTATTTATCAATAATTCTTCAGTAAACATATCAAATGTTGTAATAATTAAATTATCATACTGTTGTATATCCACATGTTCTGCTAGTATTGAACTATTTATCAATAGTTCTTCAGTAAACATATCAAATGTTGTAATAATTAAATTATCATACTGTGGTATATCCACTGGTTCTGCTAGTATTGAACTATTTATCAATAATTCTTCAGTAAACATATCAAATGTTGTAATAATTAAATTATCATACTGTGGTATATCCACAGGTTCTGCTAGTATTGAACTATTTATCAATAATTCTTCAGTAAACATATCAAATGTAATAATTAAATTATCATACTGTGGTATATCCACAGGTTCTGCTAGTATTGAACTATTTATCAATAATTCTTCAGTAAACATATCAAATGTTGTAATAATTAAATTATCATACTGTGGTATATCCACAGGTTCTGCTAGTATTGAACTATTTATCAATAATTCTTCAGTAAACATATCAAATGTTGTAATAATTAAATTATCATACTGTGGTATATCCACAGGTTCTGCTAGTATTGAACTATTTATCAATAATTCTTCAGTAAACATATCAAATGTTGTAATAATTAAATTATCATACTGTGGTATATCCACAGGTTCTGCTAGTATTGAACTATTTATCAATAATTCTTCAGTAAACATATCAAATGTTGTAATAATTAAATTATCATACTGTGGTATATCCACAGGTTCTGCTAGTATTGAACTATTTATCAATAATTCTTCAGTAAACATATCAAATGTTGTAATAATTAAATTATCATACTGTGGTATATCCACATGTTCTGCTAGTATTGAACTATTTATCAATAATTTCTTCAGTAAACATATCAAATGTTGTAATAATTAAATTATCATACTGTGGTATATCCACAGGTTCTGCTAGTATTGAACTATTTATCAATAATTCTTCAGTAAACATATCAAATGTCGTAATAATTAAATTATCATACTGTTGTATATCCACAGGTCCTGCTAGTAATTATTATTGCCAAAAGGTTGAATATTTATTTCATCAGACCAGATGACATATTCCCAAAAACCAAAATCTTTGGCCTCCTCATGTCCAGTTGCAAATTATAGTCTAGATGTTTGAAAGTAATGGATTCTTTCTTAACTCTTAACATCCTGTTGAGAATTTAAGTTCAGAGCCCCATTCCTATAAGGATCTATAAAAAAAATGGCTAAAAATGTCCTTTTCCTTTAAAGTTACCTGTTATTTCCCTTAAATCAAATACTTCTAAATATGTTTAATATTACATTTAAACAAAGGCTCTCGTTTGGGGTAGATTAGGAAAATGAATGTGACTTCCAGCCGGGTGGAATGAGGTGGTATAGGACGTTTTAAGCAGTATAATATTTGTTGTTGAGAACTAAATGTGCAGTATACCGTGCCATAGTTCTCTCAACCATCCTGTATGGTGCGGAAGCCTGGATGGTATACAAAGCGGATGCCTACAAACTACATGTCTACTACTTGCACAGTATATTAAATGTAAAGTGATGGCAGCATGTTTCAAACGGGACCATCCTGAAGAGAACTAGACACCCTGGCATGCATGACATACTTGTTCAGAGGCTGGCCACCTAAACAGACTTAGAGATGACAGACTGCCAAAGCAGATTCTGTACCCTCAACTGAGAGAGGGATCACGTGGAATCGGTAGACCAGAGCTCAGGTAGAAAGACAACATCAAGAGAAACCTAGAGGACTTTAACATCCCCATAGGCAGTTGTCAAGACGCGTGGTGTCATCATCAGATACGATGGGCAGCAATTAATAATAATAATAATAATATTTGTTTTATTGTGGATATAGATCCATTTTACCTGTTTCCTACAGCATCTTCAAACCTTGTTGACTGGAACGACTGCACCTCTGCAGAGAACTAAAAGACCCCTCTCCCCCAACAATCCACTTAGGCACTAATTAAAAAAAAAAATTGTGTATCAGTTAAAAAAATGTGTTCATCTCTCGAAAAGGCAGAATATATTTACATGGCAGTTCCTCATTCTTTTTTTTATTCTTTTTTCTTTTTTTTAAATCAATAACGTAGAAAACATTTGTGTTTCATCAAATTCATGTCTTCTCTCTCTTTTTCTTCTCTCTCTCTCTCTCTCTCTTTTCTCTCTTCTTTCTCTCTTTTCTCTCTTCTTCTCTCTTTTCTCTTTTTCTCTTTCTCTATTTTCTCTCTCTTTCTCTTTTTCTCTCTTCTTTCTCTCTTTTTCTCTCTCTTTCTCTCTCTTTCTCTCTTTTCTCTCTTCTTCTCTCTCTTTTCTCTCTTTCTCTCTCTTTCTCTCTTCTTTCCTCTTTTCTCTCTTTTCTCTCTTTTCTCTCTTTCTCTCATCTTTCTCCTCTTTTCTCTCTTCTTTCTCTCTTTTTCTCTCTCTCTTTTTTCTCTCTTTCTCTTTTTTCTCTCTTCTTTCTCTTTTTTCTCTTTTTCTCTCTTTCTTCTCTCTTTTCTCTTTTTTCTCTCTTTTCTCTTTTTCTCTCTTTTCTCTTTTTCTCTCTTTCTCTTCTCTTTCCTTCTCTTTCTCTCCCTCTTTCCTTCTCTTTCTCTCCCTCTTTCCTTCTCTTTCTCACTCTCTTTCTCTCCCTCTTTCACTCTCCCCTCTCTCCCCTTTCTCTCTCCCTCCCTCTTTCACTCTCCCCCTCTCCCCTCTCTCCCCTTTCTCTCTCCCTCCTTTCTCTCTCTCTCCTTCCTTTCTCTCTCCCCTCCTCCTTCTCTCTCCCCTCCCCCTCCTTTCTTCTCTCCCCTCCCCTCCTTCTCTCTCCCCTCCCCCTCCTTTCTCCCCTCCCCCTCTTTCTCTCTCTCTCTCTCTCTTTTCACTCTCTCTCTCTCCCTCTCTCTCTCTCCCTCTCTCTCTCTCTCTCTCCCTCTCTCACTCTCTTTCTCTTCCCTCTCTTTCTCTCCTCTCTCTTTTCCCCTTTCTTTTTCTCTCTTTCTCTCATCATGAAAGATTCTTTTCATGACAAAATTGATGACAACAGGTTTTCTCATCAATCTTGTCTTTTTATCAACTGAAAAAAATCACTGAACGTCAATTGTTGTTGTTGTTGTTCTTTTCATGAACCAATTTCTAATGTCATAATTCTTATGACAATCCTCCTACACATAGACGTAGCAAAACATAACAAAACTCTTGTTCTTTCTAACATCACATTTGGGAGATTCATTTGAAGCAGTAAAAACTCTTCAAGTTTAACTTACACTCAAGTCATACTGAAAGCACCTGTTTCCATCAGATCATCAAAGTTAAGCAACAGTTATTATGGTGTCATTTTTGTTGGGTTACATTTACATATAAAGTGCCAGTTTAGCTCAGTTGGTAGAGCACCCGCCTAGGAATTGCAAGGTTCCAGGTTCGATACTGGTCCCTGCCAACTCAGTGCATGAATAGCAGAGATTGCTCAATTTCATCTGTGCAGTAAAGTAGGGATCTGACGGTAGATGTAGCGTTCCACCTTGGCAATTTAGATTTCCAAATTAATGATTTTTTATGATAGATCTAGCTGATTTATTTTTATTATGGAGATGATAAAAATCTGGCCAATTTTTAATATAAAACCATTAGTAGCTGGTAAGGCCCGCTCCGACCAATCAGTTGGTCACATCAATCCCTAGCACTTATAGGATTGTTCCAACTCTATAGCCATTATGGTAAGCTCCCACTCCTGATTATCTGGTGTTGCTTATGCGCCAAATTCTTATTTCTTATGAGTGTCATCACCTCAGTTAAATAATGGACCATTTCGTTTTTATTAGAAAGAAAGAAAGAAGAAATAGGACTACACAGAAAAAATATAAGAAAGAAAGAAAGAGAGAAAGTAGGGGAAAGATAGAGAGAGAGAGGGTGAGTGCACAGAAGCGATAATGCTAATCTGTTTCAATTGAATATAATGAAAAGAAGAAAAGAAAGAAGAGAGAGAGAGAGTAGGGGAAAGATAGATAGATAGAGAGAGGGTGAGTGTACAGAAGCGATAATGCTAATCTGTTTCAATTGAATATAATGAAAAGAAAGAAAGAAGAGAGAGAGAGAGTAGGGGAAAGATAGAGAGAGGGTGAGTGTACAGAAGCGATAATGCTAATCTGTTTCAATTGAATATAATGAAAAGAAGGAAAGAAAGAAAAAAGAGAGAGAGTTGAATCAAGATTATTATACTTTTTTCATATTGAACTATTTAGCAACTAAGCAGATCAAATGTTGTAATAATTAGATTATCATACTGTGGTATATCCACAGGTCCAGTTAGTTATTTATTAAAACCCAGTTTTGTTAAAATCAGTATGCAAACTATCTACACCATATACTATATAAACCATTATGTCTTTGTGATATTGCAGGATTTTAAATCTATAAATAACATGAATAGTTTTGAGGTAAATTTAATTCAGTCATATTTTCTGGCGTTCTGCCACATCTAAGCTTAGCTTAATGAATAAATAACCTAGCTTGACTTTATAGAACCATCCTTAATGAATAAGATGCTAATTAAGATTAAATAATGCAAAATAATAATTTAATCAAGTAAGCAAATTAACTACACCCAGAGATAGGTACGTGTCCTGCATCCCTGACGCACAAAAATCTAAAAGGATGCAGTGAAATCGTATCCATACATCCCAATGTTTATCTTTTTTCTTCCCTCACCATTTCAAGCGAACTGTAAATACATTTCAATAGTTTCTTGGAAACAAATTACACAGAATAGGTTCAACAGTAGGAGTTAGACGGCTTTAGTTGGGACCCATAAATTTTTCCTGGGATTCATTCAAAGCAAATATGTGTATCCCAGAATGCACTAAATCAAAAAGCTATCAGCATCACTGCTCACCATATACTACTATGTAAACCTTTTTTTTTTCTTTTCTTTCTTTTTTCTTTTTTTAAATTTTTTTTTTTTAGTAATATATAACACACCTTGCTGGATTTTAAACTTGGGCTGTTTTTAAGGCAAATCTAACTCAGATCTAGACTTTAATAGAGACATTCTACGAACATGAAGTATAAGGGATATCTATAAAAGTTTAATTATATATGTATTTACTGAACCACTCCGCCCGCCCTGTCGGTGGGGCGTTAGAATGCACCGACTGCACCTCTGTAGAGGGGTAAGACTCCCCCAATGGGGCCACCTGTTGGCCGTGGGTGGCGACCCGTGATGCTTAACGATAGAACCCAGCTGGCTGAGCAGTCCATGACTTGCAATATTCCACTTTAGTCTTTTCTTGGGCTAGACGGGCGGTCGGAGAGGCCCCCTTCGATCAATCGGTTGGTCACGTCAAGCCCTAGCACCTATATGATTTTCCCAACCCTATTGCCCTTATGGCAACCCCCAATTCTTCTTATCATATGGATACTAGAAGGCGGTGGCTTAGGGTCTACATGTCCTGGAAATGATGTTAAACTCTATCTGATGGTGAGGTTCCAGTTCTGGAGGTTTGGGGAATGTGGAGCACCCCTTCATCACCATTGCTCCCTGGTTCACTCTGACCCGGAGTGGTAGTACCTGTTAGGGTCCCATCTATGGGTTGAATAGAAAAACATGAGTTTATAAACAAAATTGTATTATGCATTAAGAATGAATTTATTTCACAACTTTGTCGGCATTAAATGACCCACCGAGGTTGATATGCCACAAAACAAACCAAACCTATATGTTCATGTGGAAACCGATACACAATTAAACATATTCTGATTGAATGCATACACCTCTCCCACACTCGAAGAAAGTTCTACAATGTTGTCAGCATGGACAAACTATTTGGAAAAATAGATCCCAAGAGGAATTAAACTTTTTGAAAAGAACCGGCCTCTTATCAAGGATGTAAGTTCATAGACCTACAAAAATCACCCACTCACTCTCTTGATGTTAAAATTCTCAACAGAAAACTTGATTACAGCAAATAAACCCCTATACATTTTTGAATATCTAATTACCAAAAGAAGTATTCGGCATAAAATAACCCAAGGGGTTGACATGCCGTAAAACCCAACCAACCAACCAACCTGAACCCCTCCGCCTCAAGCTGGGGCAGAAGAATATACCGACTGCACCTCTGCAGAGGGGTAAAATTCCCCTAATATGTCGGCTGTGGATGGCCACCTAATATGCTTAAGGATGGAATCCCGGTGGCTGAGCAGTCCATGACACACAACAGACCACTTTGGATCTTATTTAGACTTGACAGGCGGTTGGAGAAGCCCCCTCTGACCAATCAATGTTGTTTACATCAAACCCTAGCATGATTGTTCTGACCCTTCATTGTGGAGTACCCCTTCATTGTCATTACTCCCAGGTCCACTCTGACCTGGGGTGGTAGTACCTATTATTGCTAGAAAGGCAATGGTTGAGGGTCTTAGTGTCCTGGTATGATGTTAAACTGCATCTAATGGTGAAGTTACAATTCTGGAGCTTTAGAGTGTGTGGAGTACCCCTTCATTGTCATTACTCCAGGTCCACTCTGACCCTGGGTGGTAGTACCTATTATTGCTAGAAGGCAATGGTGAGGGTCTTAGTGTCCTGGTATGATGTTAAACTACATGTAATGGTGAAGTTACAATTCTGGAGCTTTAGGGAGTGTGGTGTACCCCTTCATTGTCATTACTTCCAGGTCCACTCTGACCCTGGGTGTAGTACTGTTATTGCTAGAAGGCAATGGTTGAGGGGTCTTAGTGTCCTGGTATGATGTTAAACTACATGTAATGGTGAAGTTACAATTCTGGAGCTTTAGGAGTGTGGTGTACCCCTTCATTGTCATTACTTCCAGGCCACCTCGACCTGGGTGGTAGTACCTGTTTATGCTAGAAGGGCAATGGTTGAGGTCTTAGTTGTCCTGCGATGATGTTAAACTACATGTAATGGTGAAGTTACAATTCTGGGAGCTTAGGGAGTGTGGTGTTACTCCTTCATTTCATTACTCCCAGGTCCACTCTGACCTGGGTGGTAGTACCTGTTAATTGCTAGAAGGCAATGGTTGAGGGTCTTAGTGTCCTGGTATGATGTTAAACTACATGTAATGGTGAAGTTACAATTCTGGAGCTTTAGGGAGTGTGGTGTACTCCTTCATTGTCATTACTCCAGTCCACTCTGACCTGGGGTGGTAGTACCTGTTATTGCTAGAAGGCAATGGGTTGAGGGTCTTAGTGTCCTGGTATGATGTTAAAAAACTACATGTAATGGTGAAGTTACAATTCTGGAGCTTTAGGGAGTGTGGTGTACTCCTTCATTGTCATTACTCCCAGGTCCACTCTGACCTGGGGTGGTAGTACCTGTTATTGCTAGAAGGCATGGTTGAGGGTCTTAGGTCCTGGTATGATGTTAACCTACATGTAATGGTGAGTTACAATTCTGGAGCTTTAGGGAGTGTGGAGTACTCCTTCATTGTCATTACTCCCAGGTCCACTCTGACCTGGGTGGTAGTACCTGTTATTGCTAGAAGGCAATGGTTGAGGGTCTTAGTGTCCTGGATGATGTAAACTACATGTAATGGTGAAGTTACAATTCTGGACTTTAGGGAGTGTGGAGTACCCCTTCATTGTCATTACTCTCAGGTCACTCTGACCTGGGTGGTAGTACCTGTTATTGCTAGAAGGCAATGGTTTGAGGGTCTTAGTGTCCTGTTGATTTGTTAAACTGCATGTAAATGGTGAAGTTACAATTCTGGAGCTTTAGAGTGTGTGGAGTACCCCTTCATTGTCATTACTCCAGGTCCACTCTGACCTGGGGTGGTAGTACCTATTATTGACTAGAGGCAATGGTTGAGGGTTTTAGTTGTCCTGGTAGTATGTTAATATCTTTGCATGTAATGGTGAAGTTACAATTTCTGGAGCTTTAGAGTGTGTGGAGTACCCCTTCATTGTCATTACTCCCAGGTCCACTCTGACCTGGGGTGGTAGTACCTGTTAAGAGTTCATCTATGGTTGATTAGATGAAAAATTAGTTTTTAGAAATTGGAGTACCGCAACAAGAATGAATCAAACAAAATGCCAAGTTTAACGTCTGAATTCGAGATTTTCCTTCTCAACTGGTTGCCATACCAAAGAAACCAATATGCTAAAGAGTATCAGCACAATGCAAAATTCAAACAGGCTTGTCCTGGATTTGATCTCTGTTGCCATGTCCATTTCCTATGACAATAACCATTACAGCACAGGTGCCTCCTTTTTTAAAATTACTATATACTAGCAGGACCTGGGGATATACCTCAGTATGATAATATATTTATTACAATGTTTGATATATTTACTTAAGAGCTATTGCTAAATAGTTCAATATGAAAAAACTATAATAATCTTGATTTAACTCTCTCTCTCACTGTTCTTTATCTTTCTTTCCTTCCTTTCATCTTTTCATTATGTTCAATTGTAACAATTAAGTGTTATCTCTTCCATGTTCTCACCACCTCTCTCTATCTTTTCTCCTACTCTTTCTTTCTCATTGTATTTTTTCTGTGTAGCGTGTCCCTTTTCTTCCCTTTTTTTCTTTATAATAAAAATGGAATGGTCCATTACTTAGCTGGGGTGACGACACTCATGAGAAATAAGAATTTGGTGGATTAGCAACACCACATAATCAGGATTTACATTTTGCATTTCATCTTGGATGATTTGGATGGTCTCATTTTTAGCAAGAGGGTGTTGCAAGATGATAATGGTCGTAAAATTAAGGAACACAAGTTCTTATATGTATGATATCCAGGGATAAAAAAAGCTTCTTTTTTTTTTTTTTTTTTTCTTGTCTAAATATAAACTGGAAGTTATATAATTTCATCTAGTCCCCTTTCCCCATGCCTTGTCCCTTTCATGAAACCGTGGGCCAGATTATGAGATGGGTCACCCCCACCCCAAACAGGCTGGAATGTTTTTGTATGATTACAGTTTCCCTGCATAAATTCTGACCAAAAGCCAAATATTTAGAATCCAAGAATTCCCCCCCCTCATTCCTATTCTGATGAGTTTATGATTCCCTTATTTTTAGCTTAATCTCTCTTTCCCCTCCCCTCTGCTTCATACTCTCTCTTTCTCCTCCCTCTGCTTCATACTCTCTCTTTCTCCTCCTCTGCTTCATACTCTCTCTTTCTCCCTCCTCTGCTTATACTCTCTCTTTCTCCTCCCTCTGCTTCATACTCTCTTTCTCCCCCCTCTGCTTCATACTCTCTCTTTCTCCCCTCTGCTTCATACTCTCTCTTTCTCCCCCTCTGCTTCATACTCTCTTTTCTTCTTCATACTCTCTCTTTCCTCCCTCGGCTTCATACTCTCTCTTTCTCATACTCTCTCTTTCTCCTCGGCTTCATACTCTCTCTTTCTCCTCCCTCTGCTTCATACTCTCTCTTTTCTCTGCTTCATACTCTCTTTCTCCTCCCTCTGCTTCATACTCTCTCTTTCTCTCCTCTGCTTCATACTCTCTCTTTCTCCCCCTCTGCTTCATACTCTCTCTTTCTCCCCCTCGGCTTCATACTCTCTCTTTCTCCTCCCTCGGCTTCATACTCTCTTTTCTCCTCCCGGCTTCATACTCTCTCTTTCTCCTCCTCGGCTTCATACTCCTTCCCTCCCCCTCTCTCTCCTTGGCTTCATCTCCTCCCTCTTCTCTCCTCTCTCTCTCTCTCTCTCTCTCTCTCTCTCTCTCTCTCTCTCTCGGCTTCATCCCCCCTCTCTCTCCTCGGCTTCATCCCCCTCTCTCTCTATCAGCTTCATCACCCCTCTCTCTCCCTTGGCGTCATCCTCTTTCTCTCTCTCTCTCTCCCTTGGCTTCATCCCCCCCGTTTCATCGTCTCTCTCTCTCTCGGCTTCATCCTCTCCCCACATTATTTTCTACTTTTAACTCCCTCTTCTCTCCTTTCCTTCTATTCTTCTTTCTTTTTCTCTTCCCAACTACCCTCTCCCCTCTCCCCACCTACACCTCCCTTCTCTCCCTTCTTTCCCTCCTTCTTCCTTCTTCTTCCTTTCTACCTTTCCTTCCCTTTCCTTTTCCACTCTCCCTCCCTCTTTCCTCTCTCTCTCTCTGTGGGGTAATGGTCTTCGTCATAGGAAATGGTTTATTTTTCAACAAGTTCACAAACTTCTTTTATCGGTGTTCCAGTGCTTGGATCCCATTGGTAAAAAAAAAAGAAAAAAGGCATCAATAGCAGATATGTTGTTATCATATGAACTTTTGTTTATGAAAAAACTATTCATATTCAATGGAACTATGAGCAACAAAAAGTTAAAAAAAAAACCAAAAAAACCCCAGGTTGGAATTGAATAGTCTGTTACTATGAATTGTTGGCTATGAATATTCCATAATCAACTTTGGAGCCATCAGAGAATTCCAGGTCTTGGAAAACAAATCCTGGAATGGTAGTACATGTTAGGTTTGATTTGATTTCTTTGTTTAAAGGCTTATCAAACTTTGTGGGTTATTTAATGCCGAAGCCATATTTTGTAGAAGAACAGTAGTGGTACTATTTAACCCATAGCTGGGGGATACCTGTTAGTGTTCCATAAATGGGTCAAGTAGATCTTTGACTTAAACTGAAAAAATTTGAGTACTCATCAAGCATGAATAGAATAAAATGTCTTACCCCCAGGTCTGGAGTGGTAGTACCTGTTAGGGTACTATCTATGGGTTAAATAGAAAAAATGAGTTTAAAAAAGAAATTTTGAATACCCATCAAGCATGAATAGAACAAAATGTGTTTGGCATAAAATAACCCAACAAGGGTTGACATGCCATAAGATCCAACAAATCAAACCAAAATCTAGAGACTCGTATATTTTGTCTGTCTTTATAAGCAGTGGCACTCGTGATTCACTTTGGACTTTTTTTTTTTTTTACTTTATTTTATTTTAAAATAAATTTGTCTGGCATTTTCACTTATTCCTCACAAAAGAAAAGAAGAAAAAAAATCTGTTCTCAAATATTTTTAGCTCTTTTCATTCATTTTGCATCATTTCTTCCATTTTTTTTATTTTCTTTCCAAAATAGAAAAGAATATTCTTTATTCAATAATATATAATTAGTATTGGATGTACATTCAATTGAAAGAAAAAAATAAAATCTTTTATTTTTTTATATATATATATATATATATAAATTTTTTTTCTTCTGTTAAGTCTTTTTTCATTGTGAAATTAGTGCTTGAAGCAATATTTTTAAATATTTCCCCACTTTGTCTGTTAATCAACAGGAAAGGCTGGAAAAAAATAGATTCTTTAATGAATACAGTCAGTTTCAAGATGGAGTCTTCATGCTAAACAAGAAACTGAAATATTTATAGTAAATCATTAGTTATGCTGGACAACTGGAGAAGCAAGCACAAATTCATAAGTGATATTCTACTGTGGACAACTACATATGGACACACCAGTGTAGGTCGAGAGGCGAAAAACTACATCAATCAGCTCTGTGTGGACACTAGATTCTGTGTGGCAGATCTGCCAGTGGCAATGACTGAAAGGGACAGTTGGCAAGAGAGAGTTATAGGTAACCATGCTGTCAGAGTGATGATGATGACTTTGGTAGCGTACCTGCCTAGGAATCGCAATGTTCCAGGTTAGATACCAGTCCTTGCAAACTCCGCACATAAGTAGCTCAGATTGGGTAATTTGTGTGGAAAAGTGGGGAGCCGATGGTAGGTGTTGCACTCCACCTAAGCCAAACGATCTCCTTGATCTAGTGCTAGCAAAAGGGGATTAGATTTCTTCCGTTGTCCAGCTGATAGGCCACTCCACTAACTTTTTTTTACTTAGTTAATGGTTATTGTTGTGAATAAGCACTCACCTGGTGCCCTTGATACAAGAATAAATAATAAAAACGTTATAAAAAGAAATATTTCCTTTTTTATAATCAATTTTTTAAATGAAATTGCATCCCCTATTTCTGGTTAAAATTGACTTAAAGGGGCAGGGCTGGGTTTATTGCCCAGTGCCTGAGCCTCACCCCTTGTGGGGGAATGCCGAAGGGATCAACGCAATTTTTGTTCTTTCCCACCCATGAGGTTCGGCTTGTGGGTGGGCCCACATTAAAATGAGGCCTTGTGCCCAGCCCATACAAGTGGGTATGAGGCAAATACACCTCCTCACCATAGTAGGGTGGTGACAACGTGGTAGTATCAAAGCTATGCCATCTAGAACTCATGTTCCTGGTTTGGCACCCACTGGTATTACAGCCCTGTTGGCTGGGGCTTTAGAATATACCGACTGCACCTCTGCAGAGGGGTTTGACCCTCCCACTATGGGGCCACTTGTTGGCTGTGGGTGGTGACCCGTGATGCTTAAGGATGGAACCCTGGTGGATGAGCAGTCCATGACATGCAACACTCCACTTTGGCCCTTACTTAGGTTAGACAGACAGGCATTCAGAGAGGCGCCCTCCGATCAATCGGCTGGTCTTGTGTCCATTTTCCTATGTTCAAGTTATATTTTCCTGATTTCAAGTTATGAGGTAAAACAAATAGAAACATTAAAAAAGATACTGTAAAGTTACATGTAGGGGGGGGGGGTTTTAAAAAGAAATAAAAAATTTACAAGCCACTACTGCTCTTCTACAAGGATTAGATAATCCGTGAAAGTTGATATGCCATTAAACAAAGAAATCAAACCCAGCCCACATTAAACTGCATCTAATGGTGAAGTTTCAATTTTGGACCTCTGGGGTGTGTGAAGTAGCCATTCATCTCCATAACTCCCAGGTTCACTCTGACACGGAGTGGTAGTACCTGTTAGGGTTCTATCTATGGGTTAAATAGAAAAAATGAGTTAAAAAAAATGTACAATACCCATCAAGAAGGAAAAAAAACAAAATGTCTTTGGCATAAAATGTCCCAACAAGGGTTGACATGTCATAAAATTGAACCAATTAACCAACCAACCTTCAACATTATTCCCAGGTCCACTCTGAATCGGAGTGGTGGTATCTATTAGGGTCCCATCTATGGGTTAATAGAAGAAAGGGAGTTTGAAAAAGAATATGTTTAAAAAAAATTGAGTCTTTAAAAAAAAAAAAAAAATTGAGTACATATCAAGAATGAATTAAAAAAAAAATTTTTTTGACATAAAATGATCCAAAAAGGGTTGACATGCTGCAAAATCCAACCAACCAACCAATCCTTAAACCAAATTCCTCAATTGATCTATTTTTCTTATCTTCTTAAATTCTTCTTTTCGGTTAATTTTTGATTGAGAGAAATTTTTTCTCTTCCAAAAATAATCGGCTGGAATTTCACCAGAGGAAATTTCCAAAAGGTCAAAATATTTGTTTCATCTGTTCAAGGATACAAACTACAAATTTTCCTCTTTTTGCTCTATTATTGCCATAAAACAATGGCATTTTCACGCCTACCCTTGATAAAGACTTATTATAAGATGAATTATTACAATTAATTGTGTAAGCCTGTCCATTGTCTCACCTCTCTTTCTACAGAATGCCAAAACTAGACTTAATTGTTTCAGTCATTGACCTCGTATGTTAGCCAAATGCTGACAAAATACACACACATATACAACAACAATTCTGTTTATTGTATAAACTTCTGAATCATTCCTCTGATTATTTCATTATTTTTTTTACTAGAAGTGATATATTCTGGTTATACTTTGAATATACGCTCATACATTTAAGGCGCTAGTTGATGTCGTCAGTGATGTAGTATGCATGGGTAACTGGGGAGTTTCGGGTCTTTCAACATCATACTCCCTTGTCAGGCCGACCCATCAGAGATGATCAAACTCTGATCCACCTACTAACAATTGAAACTCTAGAAAATATTTTAATTATAAAAATACTATAGGACTTTTAAACATTGAATGGATATGTGGTTCCAGAAGACTAAAATAGGAATCAAAAGGGAGCCATAGATAAAAAAAAAAAATGGTTGAGAACCACTGATGTAGAGGATAGTTTGTAATAAAGTTGTGCAGATTAATTAGAAGAAAAAGAAAAATGCGAAAAACAAACCCATCTTGGTTGATTGGGTGATAGAATAAAGCTCAGCCTAAAATATTGGGCTTATGTATTCAAACAGTTAAGATTGAAATTGAGGAAGTCATTTTTATTGCAAAATTTTGAATTTGTATTTTTTTTTTTTTTGTTTTGATCTTATTATCAGGAATTTATATTTTATTTAAAAAAACTTTTCTTATTTCTGTCTTTGCAGAAAGGCACCGGTGATGAATCGATCGACATGGTCCCACCTCTTATCCAATCCGATGATGGAACATCCTATGAATTTCCTGTCACAAATTTATATGAATTGGAAGGTCGTGTGTTTGTGGAACAGTGGTCAATTCCATATCGCAAGGAAGAATCTCTTGGAAAATGCTTATTGGCGTCAACATATTTAGCTAATGCTGGTGAGTTCTTAACAAAGATTCTTTCTCTTCAAATTTCCATTCAAAAATGTTTTTTGGTTCTTTGGAATAGAAGTCGCACCTCAAACATCTGATTTTGATTTGATTAAGATCGTCTTTGAATTCCTTAAATTCTTTTATTTTGTTTAACATTACTTAAGAAGATTGTGTAGCCCCTTTGGCAAGGACTGTTGAATATGCTGGCAAAAATAAATTACAAAAGGTCACAATGTTTTGCAAAAAAAAAAAAAATTTGGAGAGCTAAAAATTGACATAACTCTGACAATTTTTGGAATTAGAAGCTCAAATTTTGGGGATTGTCTAACTTTAACATAGGCCACACCCAAAAAAAACATTCAGAAATATTGAAGGGGATGGGTGACAATTTTTCTTTTTTCTGGATGATTTGACATGGAATTATTCTACAGTAAAATATTTCTAGTTTAATTTCTGAACAAGCAGGACCTATGGTTATACCACAGTATGATAATTTACTTATCACAATGTTTAATATGTTTACTTAAGAGCTATTGTAAAATAGTTTTGATATGTAAAAAGTATAATAATCTTGATTTAATTCTCTTTCACTCTTTTTGTTCTTCTTTCCTTTTTTCCTCTTTTCATTATGTCCGATTGAAACAGATTAGAGTTATCGCTTCTGTGCGCTCACCCCCTCTCTCTATCTTTCCCCTACTCTCTTTCTTTCTTTCTTTTTTTTTTTCTTATTATATTTTTTTATGTTTAGTATGTCCTTTTTCTTCCCTTTCTTTATAATAAAAATGGAATGGTCCATTATTTAACTGAGGTGACAACACTCATAAGAAATAAGAATTTGGTGGATAAGCCACACCAGATAATAAGGATTTACATTCTTGCATTTCATCTTGGATAATTTGGATGGTCTCATTTATAACCAAAGGGTATTGCAAGATGATAACCGTCATACTTTTAAGGAACATGAGTATTAATATATAGATTAGAAGAGACGCACAAAAATCTAAAAGGATGCAGTAAAATCGTATCCATGTGTCCCAGTGTTTTTCTTTTTTCTTCCCTCACCAGTTCAAGTTAACTGTAAATATATTTCAATAGTTTCTTAGAAATGCATTACACAGGATAGGTTTACAAGGTAGGAGTTAGATGGCTTTAGTTGGCACCCATAAATTTTCCCGGAGACTCATTCAAAGCAAATATGTGTGTCCCAGGATGCAATAAATCAAAAAGCTATCAGCATCACTGGATTAGTACTAGCAAATGCTTTTTTAAAAAATTTTTTTACCAGATTTGCTTCCCCCCCCTCCCATACACACACACAAAAAATAATTAGTTCTGTCTATGGCAAAAGTCATATTAGCCATTGGCATGCCACTGCATGTGAATGCATTAAACTCAAGAATTTATGAAAACATTTTCTTAGAATTAAGAAGTACTTTTTTGTCTGCTCTTTAATGACAAAAAAATTCCCATTCCCTTAACATCTACGTTTACAAAGGCATAATTCTTTTCTTTTTTTTTCTTTTTCTTTTTTTCTTTTTATCTTTGTCATCTACTCTTCCTGTTAGTAAATCAAGTGCCCAATTGTTTAAAGAATTTTCAGGATGGAAAGAACAGAAAAAAGAAAATCTTTTTCTGAAAACATTTCTGTAAAGTTATATAAATTTCTCTTTCTTCTCCTGACCCCCTTCCCCCACATTTTCTTCAAGTTCAAATGGATTATCATCATCATCATCATTTATTCCTCTTCTTCATCTTACTACAAATGTAAAGCAAGCAGCTTCTTTTTAGTGAATGAATGTTGTTACAGCTTGAATAACCAGAATTTCTAGAAAACCTCTCCTCTCTCACTTTAAAAAAAAAAAAAATTAAGTCAGTGTACCCTTTAGCATTTAAGATATGTATCCTACCATGTAAATAAAATAGACTATCTATCTATGCATACACATGCACAGATACACGCGCATATATCTACAACTTTAAAAAATTTGTCATATATATTTATATAAAAAAATTTCAAATGAATTTGACCAGAAGATTTATCATCAACAAATAAACATATTTTGGTATTTTGGTGATTGCTTCACATCATATTGCTTGAAGGCAGGCATGTCAAACTGAGTAACTCCCTGCGGCAGCATGGATTACATATGTATGTCATGAGGATCAGATGGATTACATATGTATGTCATGAGGATCGGATGGATTACATATGTATGTCTTGAGGATCGGATGGATTACATATGTATGTCTTGAGGATCGGATGGATTACATGTGTCTATCATGAGGTCCTTCTACATTAAAAGAATAAAGTGATCATTGCTATCATTAATTTCTTTATTATCAACTAAAAGCTAATGAATACATATCTAAAACAAAACGTTTTTCTTAAAAAGAAAGGAAAAAGACTATTACTGACAGAGTTCAAATAATTAAGAAAAAGAAAAGAAAAAAAGCTATTAAAAAATCTGCTCAATAAGGGAATATGTTGATTCAAAAATGCATTTATCTGCAGCAAATAAAACATGTTTTTGGTATTTTCCTGATTGCAACCTCCCAAAAAAGGGGGGGGGTCAAAATTAAGTAAAAAGACAAAAATGATTTTGAGGTGATATTTTGGTTGGCATTTTTCATTGATTTGCGACATTTGGTATTTCAGATAAGAAAGATATTTTTCAGAACCTGTTTACATGAGGTAAGAAGAACACCTCTCTTGGGAAAAAAACAAACCCCGCCTTCATGATATTTCTCATCAGTACATTGAGGTCTCTGCTCAGAGAAGTAGCTGCTATTTCTGTTGGCATTGTTGTCAAGCTTACACTTCCTCATTTGTTTCACCTTTTGAAACAGGTTATTTGCTCATCCAAGTGCTAATGGCTTCAGTCTGAATAAATACACTTTGCACAATGCCCCACCCCTTCATATATCATGATATACTTACAGAGTGAGAGGCACGTGGTGTTATGGTTATTGTAGAACATGGACTTGTTGACCCAATTTTAATTCCTGGACAAGGTTGTTTACATTTACTGTATAGTAGGTATGCATCCAAATACTCTCCTCCTTCTGGGTAAATAGTAGGGCAGAATGGGCTCATTAACCTTAGCTAGGCAACCAGTCTAGGAGAAGGTAAACTCTGAATTCAAACCCATTAATCTCTGCTTAAGAAATTGACCTTGTGTCACATCCTGTTTGTGTGGAAGGGTTGGTATATATATATATATATATATATATATATATAAATAATTAGAGATGTAGGGTGAAGTCAGGACATGACAGGACTTGTTTCTTACCTGCTACTAGTACCATGTAAATTAGTACTAATACTACCATAGTTGGGTTGTTGGCAACTAAACTGGCACCCCCATCAGGCACGACTCTGCTCGTCTGGTGAGGTGTGACACCCAGTATCATTAAAAACAAGAGCTATCAAAGGGTGGAATAGCTTCAGGGTAGCCAACTGCTATCCACACCAATAGTAGTAGAATTGGGGTACTTAATATTCACATAAATCCCAAGGAAAGGCTAGGGGAGTAAACCCTGAAATCAAATCCAGAGCTGGAATCCCTAAGGTGCTGTGATGCTGAACTTCAACTCCTGCAACTCTATCGTTGCCAAACTGCATTGTTTTTTTTTTGGGGGGGGGGTTGCTTTTCCTTTGGATCAAAACGGCAGTGTGGAGAAGGGGCACCTGCTGCTTGGGCGACAGCTCATCCTCCATATCAACCTGCCCAGGTTACAGGGTTCCACGTTTTTGGATCCTATGCCATTGTCTTTAGTAGATGGATAGATGCCAAGATGGATGTGAAGTTCCAGTTCTGGAGCTCTGGGAATGTGGAGTACCCCCTTGTCACCATTTCTCCCAGGTCCACTCTGATCGGAGTGGTAGTACCAGTTAGGATCCCATCTATGGGTTAAATAGAAAAAAATGTGTTTAAAAAAATTGAATTCCCATCTCGAATTAATAAAACAAAATATCTTCAGCATAAAAACAAAAAAAACAAAAACAACAAAAACAAAATTTATTAAAATTTAACATGCATAGATGATTGAAAAATAGAACAAAACATCTTCAGCATAAAATAACTCAACAAGGGTTAACATGTTGTAAGATCCACAAACAATAATCTAATATTTTTTTCTTATTTTGATTACTCATCAAAAAATATTGTTGACTTTTATAAATAAAAAAAATATCAAATATCAGCTATAAATCATCAAACAATAATTGATAGCTGATATTTGATGACTTTTTTATTTATATAATTCATATCTTATTTGATTTTAGTCTTATTGTGACTACTTATCAAATTGAAATGTTCATTTAAGTCATATATTGCTACCTAAGGCATGTGGTGTAATGGTTATGGCCATAGAAAATGGACTCTGTGACCTGAGTTCAAATCCTGGATGAGGCTGTTTGCATTTCATATAGTGCTAATACTCTTGAGAAAGGTATGCATCCAACTATTCTTCCTCCAGCTATAAGAAAATAGTAGAGCAGACTGGGCTCTTTAACATTGGTTAGGCAACCAGTCTAGGAGAAGGAAAACTCTAAATTCAAAAAAATTGTTTATACAAAATGGCAACAACGCTGGAATAATAACATCCACAATAAACTCTTTCTAATCAAACCCACTTTGGGAGACTGGAGACCAATGTTAAGAAAATCTAGAAAGGAACAAGTCATTGTGTCCTGATTACGCATTGGTCACACAAGACTAACACACTCCTATATACTCAAACAAGAACAACAACCACAATGTGAAACATGTCAAACACCTTTGACTGTTAAACACTTATTCATGGAATGCAGGTTTTTTGCTCACATCAAAAACCATTATTTTAATGCAAACAATATGAAAGATCTATTTGAAAATGTCAAATAGAAGACATTCTGTCATTTCTGAAGGAAATAAAATTATACCATAGAATATCGACATGAACTTAATCAATGCCATACAACATGATCTCCAATGGTGCTAATACATTGTTAAAACCAATTACTACAAAAGTATAACTATAAATACACAACATATATTACTTCTTAACCGTTAGGCATGACATAACCCCAGACGGATTGATATGCCATTAAAATCAATCAATCAACCAACCAACCATCTAAATTCAAAACTGTTAAACTCTGCTTAAAAAATTGAAGTAATTCTACACTAAATACCATACTAAATTTAAGGAGCCCGGTCTGGTCTACCCATAGCTGAAGGCAGAATAGTTAGATTTTTGCTTTTCTCTGGGGTATTAGTTCTATATGAAATGCAACCAGCCTTATCCAGAATTTGAACTTGGGTCACCATGTCCATTACTCCCTCTGGTATGGCTTAAGAAGAGTGTAAATGTTAAATAGTTTTTTTTTATATGATTGCTTGATCAACACAAATTCCTGGGAAGAAAAAACTACTTCACCATTTCTTGCCTAATCTCATATTTCAAAAAGCCTTAAAAATGCACACAACATTTTAACATTGAACTTAAAAACATATCAAAGTTATGCAATGCTTTTTTAATCTGAAAGGAAAGTTGATCTTGTTCTTGAAAAAAAGATATGTAGGGGCTGACAAGACTTTCCGACTGTGCTGTACATTAAGCTACAGGCTGGTCCGAAAGTTTTGTCATTCCCTTCATATTGTTTTAACTTTCATTATTTTTTTGTTTTAATAATGTAAGTTATGTAATTATTTAACCTCTATAATAGATCTTTAAAAATCAAATTTTCTAGAATTTCAAATTGTATTATGTGATTATTTTACCTCTAAAAAAATATGTACAAGTTCTTTGGTCCACCCTATAAATTTTGATTTCTTTAGAAAGATACTGTCTGTCTGTCTATACAAAAGTAAAAGGGTTTTCTGACTAGTTTCTTTTTTTTTTTTTCCTAATGTCACTAGTAAGAATATGCACCCTCCGGCATAAGTATTTAAGTTTTAATATAATGAAATACATTAGATTAGAAAGACTAACAAAATTGAATGAGAATGCATGTAAAAAGATTACTTATTTTAATTGGTTTCTATAAAAAAAATCATTCATAGGATTGATTTTAATAGATAGAAGAATGAAACAATAATATTAGAGATCAATAACATCAAGTAATTATCTATTAAACTCGGTTTTGTTAAAACCAGTATGCAAATTAACTACACCATGTATTATGTAAATCTTTATTTCTTAGTGATACCTGAAGAAGGCTGGAGGGCAACATTGACTGAAATGTTGTGTAGATAAGAATAAAGATGAGGGCAATAATCTGAATAATCCAAATAATAAAATTCAAATTTGCCATTCAGTAATAATGGATCTGTGAGACTAGCTTGCTAAACATTACACCATGATAGGACAGCCTAATAGTAGGTATTTATCCAACCTGTTAGACACGTGTAGGATGTGACACAAGGTCACAAATATGGATTATCCAGTGAGGATTGAACTTACTATTCAATAGTAATGGATCTGTGAGACTAGCTTGCTAACCATTACACCATGATGGGACACCCTTTTTAGAACAGCCTTGTTGGCTGGGGCTTTAGAATACACCGACTGCATCTGTGTAGAGGGGTAAGTACCCCCCCCCCTAAATTGGGCCACCTGTTAGACGTGGGTGGTGACCCATGATGCTTAAGAATGGAATCTTGGTGGATGAGCAGTCCATGACATGTAACGCCCCACTTTGGCCGTTATTTAGTCTAGACAAGCAGTCAGAGAAGCGGCCTCCGATCAATCGGCTGGTCAGGTCAAGCCCTAGCACCTACATGATTGTCCCAACCCTGTTGCCCTTATGGCAAGCCCCAACCATTTTTATCATATGGGTGGGAGAAGGCGGTAGCTGAGGGTCTACATGTCCTAGGAATGACATTAAACTCCCTGATGGTGAGGTTCCAGGTCTGGGGAATGTGGAGCACCCTTTCATCACCATTGCTCCCTAGTCTACTCTGAACCAGAGTGGTAGTACCTGTTAGGGTCCCATCTATGGGTTAATTAGAATAATGTGTTTATAAAAAAAAATTGAGTATCCATTAAGAATTTATTTCAAAACTTAGTCGGCATTAAATGACCCACTGAGGTTGATATGCCGTAAAACAAACCAAACTTTTTAGAAATTTTGGTCTTCTGAATTTCTTTTGGATTATTCTTAGACCATTTTTTTTTTTTTGTTTAGAATAAAATGACATTCTGAAGAACGGAATGAAATCTGACATCTCTCTCTCTTTTACAGTTCTTATCTCTCATGAAAAAAAAAAGCTGTCATATAAGTATACATAATGTTTTTTAAGGTTTCTCTTTAAAACATGTTGTTTTCTTTTTTAAGATCATACCAGATGAGAGTAACCAAGTTTGATTCTTGTTGCTAGTGTTACCCCTGTGGTACTTTTATAGAATATATCAATTCGGTTTAGCTCAGTTGGTAGAGTATCCACCTAGACACCACAAGTTTTCGGGTTCAATACCGGCCCTCACCAACTCAGCATATGAGTAACACAGGGATCTGTGCTGTAAAGTGAAGAGCTGATGGTAGGCTCCACCTCAGACACCAAAACAATCTCCTTGGTCTAGCGCTGTCTGGATGATACTGACTTTAGGCCACCCCGAAGACTTTTCTTATATCTTACTATAATGGAGATTGTGTGTTTTTCTGTCTGTAACCGAAACTATATTACTACTCAAGTCACAATTCCCTTAATTATTTACGTCAAATTCTCCATGATTTCATTCTTTTAAACCTTCAGTTATTAATAAAAATTGTTTTACATTATTAATACTGTTGACCATATCTACGTACTAATAACATGCAATTGTATTTATATATACAACAAAATAGCGGTTTACAGTTTGAACGGGAAGGCTAATTTGCATATTGATATTTAAAATTTTATTTTAATAAATATGTGCTTGGTATTATTGATTTCTAATTGTTTGGTTTTATCTTAAGAAATATAAACAAAAATCTCGTGGATAAATCTTAAAAGAAATTTATTTACAAGAAGAAATAACTGTAATATTATCCTTTACTTCCTATTTTAACTAAATAGTTAAATTAGAAAAATTTACTAATGAACGAGGGGAGTAATGGAAAATGATGGAATAGTTAGTTTCAAAGTTGTTCTATTTTTCGATTATACCCCCTCTGTTGCAGATCTTTTTATCTGCATTCTTAGTCAGTTTCATTAGCCTTTCTAATTTAATATGATATTTTATTATATCAAAACTTAAATACTTGCACCCGGAGGGTGCATATATTTGATAGTATATATAATAACAACAAGACCATTGAAATGGTAAAAATACACCTCCATGTGTGTATTCATATATACACATTCTATTGACTTTAATTGAAATAAATAACGTTTAACATATTGATAAAATCACATTTAATCGCTACAGACTCTATAATAATAGAGTGAAACCCCATCATTGTCATAAACCAGTAAAACAATAGCACAAAGCGGATGTCTTATATTTTGATCTTAAGAAAATGTAACTTCCGCTTTTTTGAATTTTCAAATCTTGAATCGGCGTTCTTTGACTGCGGTCCTGTAACCAACCGTTTATCGCAACAAAAATACACACGTGCAATCAACTGCAATTAATCAATATCTTGATTAATCCAGTGGATTTAACCCTGAAGATCCTTATGGTGAAACTCAAGTAGGTTATTACCGTGTACCTTTATCATAATATATAAATAAATAATGTTATCATACCTGAACCACCAATGCTTAATATATAATGACCCCATGAAACTTTTGAAAAAGACAAATTAACTTATCTTTCCTCTTGTTTATTTTGTTGATTTCTGATTGTTTACTTCTTTGCAAGATTGGATAGAAAAGTCCATTTGCTTTTGGCGCAAATAAAGAGGAGACAAATTTCTTAGTTTCAAACAACTGTCTTTTTTTTTCTAAAGAAAAGACTGGTTAAAAAAAAGAAGGTAATCCACCATTGCAATATCTGGTGAAAAACATTTGATGAATGGAAACTTCCAATTCAAGTTGTTACAACTTTTTGTCTGGTCAGTAAAGAAACACTGAAACTGATAAACAGTCAATTTGCTTTAGGTGCAAAAGAGAAGACAATTTTTTTTAGTTTTGACAGTAATGGTTGTTTTTTTGTTTTGTTTGTTTTTTTTATTGTTATTTTATTTTTATTTATTTATTTATTTATTTCAATGAAGAACTGCTCTAAATGCCTTTTGCAGTTTTTCAAGCAACTGTTTTTTTTTTTTCATGTTTTTTTTTATTTAATTTTTTTTTTCATTAAAAGAAAAGAATGTGTGTTAAAAAAAAAGAAAAAAAGAAGATAATTGACAAGTGCGATATCTAGTGAATAAAATAGATGAATTGGGAGTAAAATATGGAAATAAATCCAACAATATATAGAAATTAGAAAAACAAAGTGTTAAAAAAAGGATGAATTTATTTTGATGTTGGCGTCAATGCTTAAACATTTTGGTTTATGTTAAATCTTCCTCGGGACAATAATATAGGGAAAAAAAAAAGAAATTTTTGTTCAAATGGTGATGGATGTTTTTTTAATGACTTGAGTTGGAAATGTGTATGATGAATGTAGATGAATGAAAACTTTCAGGCCGAGTCATAACAAATTTTGTCTGGTCAGCAAAGAAACACTAAAACATGAAATATTATCTAGTATCCTAGGTATGACGTTAAACTCTATCTGATGGTGAAGTTCCAATTCTGGAGCTCTCCTTCATCACCATTACTCCCAGGTTCCCTCTGACCTAGAGGGGTAGTACATATTAGGGTCCCATGTATAGGTTAAATAGAAAAAAAAATGTGTTCAGAAAAATTGAGTTCTAAAAAAAAAAAATTGAGTACCCATCAAGAATGTATAAAACAAAATGTCTTTAACATAAAATAACACGACAAGGGTTGAGGTGCCATAAAATTCAACCCCCCCCACACACACACACTCCTGTCTCACAACTGATTCTGCACACTTTTTTTTTTTCCTAAATAGCTGCTTTTCAGCCTAATTGGAAGCAATACTTGTTTGAATCAACTGTTTGGTTCTCTAGTAGAGACCCACCCTCACCTCCACCCACCAATGTATATACATCAACTTATTTGGATGAAGATTGGTCTTTAAGTAGGATTAGCAGTGATTAATTACACCCTCCATCCCACTCCCTGCCTCATTACTGTTTTTGTTCCACATTGTTTATAAATGATTCATTGTTTTACACCCCTCACCAAACCTGGTGTTGGTTTTAGGGTCATAAACAAACATTTACAAATGTATAATCAAATTTCAGCATTAAATAAGCCATAAAGAGTTGATATGCCATCAACAAATAAACCAAATCAAAGAAAAATCACAATTTGTTTAAAAACTTTAGTGTTCAAACTGTATCTAAGGGTGAGGTTCCAATTCTAGAGCTCTGGAGAGTGTGGAGTACCTCTTCCTTGGCAATTCTACCAGGTCCACTCTGACCCAGTAGTAGTACCTGTTAATTCCTATCTATCGGTTAAATAGATTAAAAAAAAATGAATAAAACAAAAACGTCTTCAGCATAAAATAACCCAAAGGTTCACATGCCATAAAAATCCAACCAACCAACCCCAAAATTGGAACATTTTTTTATTGTTTAGTAGCTTTTTATTTTCCCTGTTACATGAAACTCACACCTCAAAGATTTAGCATTAAATAACCCACAAGGGTTGATATGCCATTAAACCAACCAACAAAATCAGAAAAGATTCACCAGGAACAAATAAGGGGGAAAAAGACGGAAGGTATAAGGAAAAAAAATTGATTGAAAAAGAGAGGGGAGGGGAATGAAGGAGTAACAATGAAAGGATGAAGATAAAAAAAGGAAAGAGAAAATAGAAAAAAAAATTGAAAGAGTGTGTGTGTGTGTGTGTGTGTGTGTGTGTATGTGTGTGTGTGTGTAAAACCCAGCTAAAAAGCACACCATAGCAAGATCTTTATTAGAGCAATAAACTTAAAATCCAAACAACATCTACATATATGCACTGTAGTTTAATTAATAATAGAATTTATTCCTTTTAATAACTTTCTTATTTCAGTTTTGCCAAACAATTTTGAATAATTTTACTTCAAAGATATATATTTCTCTAACATAAGAATATTTAGAGAAATTCAGAAACCTGACGTACGGTGAAAGACAAGATGAAGAGATGATAAGTTCATAGAGATTCAAAAAAAGAAAGAAAGAATGAATCATAAAAAGCATTAAGCGAATGCAAATGAATTTCAGTGGTCAATTAAGATATTTCCATAAGATATTTGTTATATAATTCTGTTGTTGGCATCTGCCCATCTACTAAAGACGATGGCGTAGTGTCCACTTTTTTTTTCTTTTTTTATCTGCAACTGCGTGAGTGGCTGAACAGACCAATTTTTGAATGGCAATCTCTGGTGCACTGACTGCAAACAACCAGAGATGCTTGCTGGAGTTGCTGTTATCTCTCCTTCCTTTTGACTCTCTTTTCCGTGGCGGCTACTTTCCTCTCTTTTTCACTCCTTTTCGTTCCTTGTTTGACGAGGAGTCACCAGGTTTTCTGCACAAGCCTCCCATGTGTTGGTGTTAATGTGGCATGTCTTCATGTTTCTCTTGCAGACATCTATAAAGTGCAGGTGTGGTCCCCCTACTGGTTGGGTGCTCTCTGCTAATTCACCATAAAGTAGGTCTTTGGGGATGCAGCCTTTCTCCATCCTCCTGATGTGACCAAGCCAACGTAGGTGTCTCTCGCAGATGCTGTTCATGTTTGTTCATTCCAGTTTTTTTCCATGTTTTGTGTTTGGCACTTTGTCAAGAGATACATAGAAGGGAAGAATTAGATAGACACAGGGTAAAGTAAGAGATTGGTTGGTTTTTGACTTAATTTAAAATTACAACTAATTAGAACCAATTAAAACATAATTTTTTTCAAACATAATTCAATCCTAAAAGTAAGGGATAATTTAGTATAATTTTTGTGTCATTAAACTAAACAGTAAAAATGTCTTTAGGAAGCAAAAGGTGATTAACTCAGCTTTAATATAATAATATATAAATTGTTCATCTCCTACATCATATGTGTTCCATCCTGCAAGACAATGCTGGTTTCTTCCTAAATGCAGGTATTGTCTTTCAACGGGAAGTTTAAATGCCTTTCAGCAGTCATGACTGAAGGGAAATTGCTATTCATCAACAGAATTAATGACTTCCAAAAAGGGTAAAATGTAAAGGTCCAAATTATAGGATTAGCTAGGAGAGGTAAAAAAAAGAATGCATCTCATTTTTAGTTGTGCCTTAGAAGAAAATGCAAAATGCTGGAAGTCCTGAGTTGGTAACAATAAAAAAGGACTGCTAAGGGAAGTAACTTATAAGGGATCTAATACTATTGTGTGTAACATAGCAATATGAAATTGATTGCTTATTAAGTAAAGATGTTATTTAATCACTGTCAATTAGTTTATAGTCCTGTTGGCTGGGGTTTTAGAATACACTGACTGCACCTCTGCAGAGGGGTAAGACTCCCCCAATGGGGCCACCTGTTAGCTGTGGGTTGGCCTGTGACGCTTAAGGATGGAATCCTGGTGGATGAGCAGTCCATGAAATGCAACACTTCACTTTGGTCCTTACTTTGGCTAGACAGGCCACCTGTTGGCCGTGGGTGGTGACCCGTGACGCTTAAGGACGGAATCCTGATGGCTGAGCAGTCCATGAAATGCAACACTCCACTTTGACTCTTTGGCTAGACGGGCGGTTAGAGAGGCCCCCTCCGATCAAGCAGCTGGTCATCTATGGTTTAAATAGAAAAAAAATTGTTTATAAAAATTTTAAAAAGACAAAAACTTTCTATCAAACTATCGCTTAACAAACTTGAACTTTACCCTTACCCTATTTACTTATCCCTTAAAGTTCCAATCCACTTAGTACCAAACAACTGCAAACAACCTATTGTCAAAATCAATAAAAATTCTTGGGAAGAAAAAAAAAGACATAACATAAAATTTGACCATCCCTCACAACCTACCACTTGGCATAAAATAATCCTGGATGGGTTGACATGCCGTTAAAATCAATCAATCACTCCCTCACTATACTTGACCAATTGAACATTGTTCAGTAATAAATCTCTAGTAGAATATCTCACAAACCACTTTTGATACATTCAGTTATTCACAGAACCTTCTCCATAAAAGACGACTGGGCTCCTTTTCGTATGGCAATTGTTCTAGAAGGAAAACTCTAAATTCAAAACTGTTGAACATCACTTTAGAAATTGACCTTGTGTTGCATTCTGTTTGTGCAGAGGAGAAGTTACATAAATGTAAAGGGAATTAATATTTGATTAACAAATGAGAATTTATGGTTTTTATTTTGTTAATATTTTATAAATGTCCTACAACTGAATAAATGTCATATGATCAACACATTTTCATTTTAAATTTATCTTTGTGTTCTGTGTATGATGTTAAACTGCATCTAAAAGTGAAATTCCAATTCTGGAGCTCTGGAGAGTGTGGAGTACCCCTTCTTCACAATTACTCCCAGGTCCACTCTAACCTGGAGTGGTTGTACCTGTTAGGGTCCCATATATGGGTTAGAGAAAAATGAGTTTGAAAAATTGTTTTTAAAAAAAATTGAAATTATAAAAAAATTTGAATATCTATTATGAATGAATAAAACAAAATGTCTTCGGTATAAAAGAACCCAACAAGGGTTGACATGCCGTAAGAACCAACCAACCAACCAACAATTCATTTTTTGTTTCTTGATTTTTTTCTTTTACAGAATTTCATTCAATTTCAATAATTCAAAAATAATTTTTTAAATTGAGAAAAAAATAATTTTTTTTGATTGGTTGAGAATCAAAATTTTTAATCTGCTTTGATTTTCTGAATATTCAGTTAATTTCTTTTCTCACCTGCCGATTTATTTCTCTCTTTTTCAGGTCTTGCGGATAGCAATGAAGACTGTAAAAGATTCATGGACCGGTGTATGCCAGAAGCATTTAAAAAGGTAAGATAAACTTATTTTTTCTTTAAAGCTAATGTTTCTTCAAAATTTTACTCACTTGTAAACTACTTATGAAATATTTCCCAATTAAATTAAGTAGGAATTCCATATATATATGACTAGAAGGGGCTACCTGGTGTTGCTTGGGTAAAGGGAGAGGTTGGATTTAAAAAGTTAGTCTCACAGATCGATTGATTGCAGTGATGCTGATACCTTTTTAATTTAGTGCGTCCTAGGACACATGTATTTGATTTGAATGAGTCCCTGGGAAATTTGATGGGTCCCAACTAAAGTTTCTTAATAAATTGTTTTTATCTATGAATAACTAAACCGCCCTGTCGGCTGGAGTGTTAGAATGCACCGACTGCACCTCTGCAGAGGGGTAAGACTCACCCAATCGGGCCACCTGTTGGCCGTGGGTGGCAACCCGTGATGCTTAAGGATAGAACACAGGTGGATGAGCAGTTCATGACTTGCAATACTCCACTTTTGGCCCTATCTTGGGCTAGACAGGCGGTTGGAGAAGCCCCGTCCAATCAATCGGCTGGTCACGTCAAGCCCTAGCACCTATATGATTTTCCCAACCCTATTGCCCTTATGGCAAGCCCCAACCCCTTTTTATCATATGGGTGCTAGAAGGCGGTAACTGAGGGTCTACATGTCCTGGGAATGATGTTAAACTCTATCTAATGGTGAGGTTCCAGTTCTGGAGGTTTGGGGAATCTGGAGCACCCCTTCATCACCATTGCTCCCTGGTCCACTCTGACCCGGAGTGGTAGTACCTGTTAGGGTCCCATCTATGGGTTAAATAGAAAAACATGAGTTTATAAACAAAATTGTATTATGCATTAAGAATGAATTTATTTCACAACTTTGTCGGCATTAAATGAGGTTGATATGCCGTAAAACAAAACAAAACAAACAAACCAGCACTGTTTAATAGCACAGACGTATCTCAAACATTAATTTTTCTGCACATTCAATGACATCCGGGAATAGACCAGATGACTATCCAGAAACAGACTGGTTGACAAATTGGAAAGACAATTGACAGTGAGGAGAGACCACAAAAGAAATAAGTCTGGGCTAGCAACCTGGCTTATGTAAAATCAGTGCTACAGAAACCACAACAGTTACATACCCCCAGGGGATCCCGAGAGGGGGGAGCATGACATCCCCGAAATTAATGATATTACAGAAACAAATATGGCTTTAAATACACGGATATCGAGATTGTCATGCTCTTGCGGGAAAATATGTAAAAATGAACGCGGACTAAAGATCCATCAGGTCAGAATAAAATGTCAGGTCAAAATAACCGATTTGCAGTCCACAGGAGTTACTCTTGGTGAGACGAAGGAGGTGCAGGGCTGGGAAGCATACCACAGTGCCAGTCCCTCCAAGCAGAAGGTATTGAAACCAAAACATTTAGAAAGATCAAATGAGCCGCTAACAGAGACATTTGGCAGGAGTTCAACACAAACATTGGTGGAATAACAACAATTGCATTAAAGGGTTCAGTTGAAACGCGTCAATTGCTGTTGTCTAAAATTATTATCAATTATGCTGAGGTGCAATATGGATGTGTGAAAGAAAAGGAAAGAACAGGTAGAAAGGAAAATGTACTATTCAAAATGTGTCTGGGCCATGTGAACCTGTTTTTAACGCCTACTCTGAACGCTCTGAACTCTTTAACATTAGCAAATCAGATGTACTGAAGCCAAGGTCTATTTAAAGCCAGTTTATCTGCTAGTGTTGAACAAGACAGGTGACGCACTACAGTTTGATCCTCTCTGGTGGGGTCTAACTGGTGAGGGGGGTATTATGTTGAAAGACCCCCCCCCCCAACGAACCAGTTAATAACATAACTGACGATGCCACCCAGCGCTGTTTAATAGCCCAGGCTTATCTCAAACACATATATGATGTAAAGTTGAGGGGGTGGATTATTGTCGGCACCAGCCGGACAGCAATGGAGTTTGGTTTTATTCTCTAAAAATGTTGATCATGTATTTTTTTTTTTTGTTTGTTTGCTTTTTTTTTTGTTTGTTTTTTTTGTTTGTTTTTTTTTTTGTTTGTTTTGGTTTTGTTTTTTTCTCCCTCAAGAGAAATTGAAGTTAATTTTCTTTTCTTTTCTCTTTCCAGTTGATGACTTTCCCTGCTGTCCATCGATGGACATCGGAGATCCAGGAAGGGATCTACAACATGTTACAATTGTTGATAGATTTAGTTGTGGCCAGATTACAACACCTACCTGTTCCCATCAAATTGCTTGATGTGCTCAGCATGGTAAGTTGGATTCTTTTGATAGGCAGGGGTGGGGGGTAGCTTGATCTTATAGAAATGCTGCAAGCAAACTCTTTGAAGAAACCAAAAAACCTGGAATGTCGCGTATCTTGTGGTGGACTTGATGTAGCAACATGCTAGCAGGAGGGATTTAAAAAAAGGGACGTGAGAGAAAGGTTGTGAGAGACATAGATGACAAAGGAGATTTTTGATTAAGCAGAGATGAGAGAGTTGGATTCTTTCAGTGGGTAGGGGTGAGGGTGGCTTGATCTTAGAGAAATGCTGCAAGCAAACTCTTTGGGGAAAAGGGTAAAAATCCTGTTCGCAGCGCCATATTGAAGTCAGTTAGCCTACTGTTGGTTTTAATGACAGCAGCTAATTAGAACTCAAGCAGTGTCCAAGACAGTTGGTATAAATAGGACTCAAGAATGATCCATCCATGAATCTGGGGATTTGGGTGATTCCATTCCTTGAGTTCTGACTGACTGCTTGATTTGAATGACATTATGGAGTCTTATATATACTTTGTCATTTTGCAGTGGACTTTGTAGCTTTTGGGTTTGTATTTCAGTTACAACCATTTGCTGCCTTGTCTTCCCAGTTCGACGGTAATTGGAACTTTAATTATTCTTCAGATATTATCAAATATGAAAAAGAAAAAAACTAGTCAGTAAGCTATGCCTCTTTCTCTCAACCAACTAAACTTCTGAACAAGGATCAATTGGTTGTCCTGTTAGTGAAGCTTAGAATTGCTGACTAATTAGGTATGTGTCCTTCGTCCTTGACGCACAAAAATCTGAAAGGACGCAGTAAAATCATATCCATGCATCCCAGTGTTTTTCTTTTTTCTTCCCTCACCATTTCAAACTAACTGTAAATACATTTTCAATAGTTTCTTAGAAATGAATTACACAAGATAGGTTACAAGGTAGGAATTAGAAGGCTTCACTTGTTTCCCCAGATCATAAATAATTTAAAAAAACCTACAATCTATTAAGAAACTTTTGTTGGGACCCATAAATTTTCCTGTGGACTCATTCAAAGCAAATAGGTGTGTCCCAGGATGCACTGAATCAAAAACTTATCAGCATCACTGTCTCTTGCTGAGGGATAAGATCCTCCCTGCTAAAAAAAAAGATCTCCTACTCCACATTCTATGAGGAAGTGTTCAACAGTGCAGAGTGTTTGACATGTTTTGCAATTTGGTTGTTGTTTTTGTTTGGGTATTACATTGTATTTTTTCATTTTTATTACATAGTAATCTTTACATAATTCTTACATCATTACATTTTATTTTTTACATTATTACAAAATTAATTGCAAAGTTCATTACTTTTCACATTATTAGATTATTCCTTATGTTGAAAGATAAATGGAAAGAAAATGTTATATGGATAAAAGTTATTGGAATGCCGACACATGTTTTGACCAAGAGTTTTTCCTTGTATACACTGTATCCTATTTAATATTATCTTAAATCCAAAATAAAATAAAATGATAATAATAGAGAAGCATAAAATTTAAGTATACAAAAAAGTGGTCTTCTTCAGGGCAAGATATTTTGATATTTTTAAAGAAGAAATTCACTGTTTTTTCTTTTTTTAATTTCAAATAATGAGTAACCTAAATGCTATAAAGAAGAACAAAAAAAAAAAGGCTTCAAAATCCACTCTATGAAAAACAAATGTGTATTTTGTTCTTATCTTTCAACATAATTGTCGGATTCACTTCCATTTTTCAACTTCCATTTTACTTTTTATATTATTATTCTATTATATTCTTTTATTTCATTTTTTATTAGTGTGTAAGTCTTATGTGATATAAGGATTTGTTCCTTTCTCAATATATATATTTTTTTTTTCCCCCAAATGTTTATCTTGAATTTTTGTTTTTTTGTTTCTTGCAGGCTTTTGATCAAGATGCTGAATTTCATTTTAAGAATCGAGCACGACAATGTGACAAGTCATATTGGAAAGAGAAATTTGGAACAGGAGAGCTTTATGCAATCAGTAGTTCTGGGACTGGCAAGAATGTACGTCCATTAAAATTAGTTTTTTTTTAATCATTTTTAAAATCTATTATACCAACCAGCATTCTATGAGAGAGAGACAAAAATTATATCCACACTCTTGGTTTATGGTAGCCTAGCTCATCCTGGGTGACAGCCCTATCGACTGGAGCTTTAGAATACAAAAACTGCACCTCTGTAGAGCGGTAAGACACCCCTTCCACCTGTAATGCTTAATGATGGAACCCGGGTGGCTGAGCAGTCAATGACATGCAACACTCCACTCTGCCCCTTACTTAGGCTAGACGTGTGGTTGGGGAAGCCCCCTCCGATCAATCAGCTAGTCACGCCAGACCCTAGCATCTATATGGTTGTCCTAATCCCTATTGCCCTATGGCAAGTCCCAACTCTTATCATATATATGCTAGAAGGCGGTAGCTGGGTGTCTTAATGTTGCAAGTTATGACTGCCCATGAATTGTAACAAACCAACCCTGAGTGAATGCCACAGCAGTAACAGTAAGACCATCAGTGATTTGTATGCATGAGCAAGTAGCTCGATAAAAAGCCACATGAATGGAAAGCAATGCAAATCTTGAAGTGAGACAAATTGGATGGTAGATTTGTTGATTGTCGACTGCTTCAAGGATCAGATTATTTTGTAGTTTTTTTCTTGAGTTTTTATTTCATAAATTCTAAAATTCTATTTATTAATACACCCAACAACTCTCCCTCCAGCTATGGGTAAATAGTAGGACAGACTGTGCTCTTTAACTTTGGCTAGGTAACTAGTCTAGGAGAAGGAAAACTCTGAATTCAAACTTGTTAAACTCCTCTTAAAAATTGACCTTGTGTCACATCCTACTATTTTGCCAAAGTTCAAAAACTGAAGAAATTTACAGGATACAGTGGTCAAAATATTATGATGCAGGGATTAAATATATACACAAGCTCTCTCTCTCATATATATATAGGTAATAAAGGACTATTTGCTCGTAAATTCCTACCATAAAATAAACTGAACCCTCATTTTATGTCTGTGTTTTTGTATTAAAGGTTTTATTTTTCTTGCACCCGTTATGTTACAATACAAAATATATTTTCTTTATTTATTTTAATATTCATTTCAATATGCATATTCTAAAAGTTTTTATTTTGTGAGAATGTTTAGTTTTAAAGTGGGGGCTCGTTTTACAATTTAGGCATAAATTGGATCCTCCTTTTATGACCGTAATTTTGTTTTTTGTCGACGATGATTAAAATCTGACGTTTTTATTTTAGAGTACCAAAGCCAAAAAGAAAAGAAATAATAACAACAAAAAGTAATATTCAACTTTTTACTCGTAAATTCCTGCCATAAAATTAGGCTTGGGCATTTTATGGTAGGAATTTACAAGTAAAAAGTTGAAGTGTAAAAACGAACCCCACTTTAAAACTAAGCATTCTCACAAAATAAAAGCTTTTAGAATATACACATTGAAGTGAATATTAAAATAAATAAAGGAAATATATTTAGTATTGTAACATAACGGGTGCAAGAAAAATAAAACATTAATTGCAAAAACACGGACATAAAATGGGGGTTCAGTTTATTTTATGGTAGGAATTTACGAGCAAATAGTCCTTTATTACCTATATATATATATATATATATAAAAGGATGTATATAAGTCTGACACTATCTAGGATTTAATAATTAATTGAAAATAAATGTATTCTCAATCTTTTTGCAGGATCCTTATGGCTGGCTTACTAACCTCATAAACCGGGTAAGTAAATTCTATGATTACTCTTTAAATATTATTTCTTTATTTTAATCAATTAATTCTTCAAATGTTTAAAATTTTCAGATAAATACAACATAATTTAAGGCACAAAAAATAATTAGATAATTTAGACAATATATTATTTAGATTTTTCAGACTCTTGTCCTTATCTTTATTGTTATATAAACAACATTTCGGCCGATATGCCCAGTGATCTTCTGTAGGTGCTTCTTCATGTCAGAATCAGGAGCCTTTATGGAACTTTGAACCAAACCCTTTATTTAGTCCATTGGGATAGATTGTTCTCATTCTGTTAACCATGACATGGGTTAACTTGAAGAAGACCGGTGGGCACATCAGACAAAATCTTGCACATATAATAATAAAGATGAGGATAACAGTAAAAAATATCTGAATAATACAAATTATCATGCCTCATCTCAAATATTTAAACAAATAATAAGAATTCTGTTCCTTCCAGTTTGTAGAAACAATTCAATACTCACCGTCGCATTGGGATTCTATTCTTAGAGGCCTGATTGGCTGCTCTTAGTGTGGTTATTGTGCTTGATAAATATCCACAATTTTGCATTATGCTGGCAGCAATGCAAGTTCTGTATTGAGTTACAGCTTGCTTGCTGCCTTGTCTGCCAATTCAATGGTAATTGGAATCTTAATGTGACAGTGAGTATTGTATTGCTTCTATAGTTGACTTGATGGCCAGATTCTAAGAAAATATAAAATCTGTTTAATGAAATAATTTGATATTTTAAAATTGAATTGATATTAAACTGTAAATTTTCTTCATTGTTTTTTGTTGAATTGTTAATTGAAAAACAAAAATGTTTTTTCTATTCATTCAGTTTGCTTACAAACATGGCTTTGAACACATCAAGAAACACTTGGACTGTGAAGACTTGGATGCACCAGTAAGTAATCTCAAAGATTTTAATGGTAGTGAAAAATGAAAAAAAATTCATATCCCTTCTGTTAGATTTACATACCATGTAACATATACATATCATATACATGTAACAACCAATCAGCTTTAAGATAGCTTGGCACGCCTACTTGTTGGGAGGGAGTTCTACCTTAGATCTCTATTAAAGTTCTATATATTTCTTCTTGATTAGTTTAGTACCAGTTGCCCAGAAATGCTATGGATTCAGTGGGTATGAAGAATTTTATACAAACATGTAGCATTGGAAACCATGGGATGCACCATTGTGGATGTAAAGCAGGACAGATGAACCCAAAAGTGGATTAATGTTGCACTTTTCCTGATACTATGCTGGGCTGATGAAATTCATAGGTCAATGGTCAGGGTCAAACATTTCAGTCGGGGAAACTACTGCTACTCATCTCTAAGTCTGGCAACTATTGATGAGATAAGAAAAACAGCTACCAAAATATTACCATTGTTGTTCCTTTTGGCATCGATTCCTCTGTCCAAGTGTCATGGTCTCTCCCAAACAATGAGCTTAAATAGGCAGCTCTCTCTAACTGCCTTCCTCAAGGTGGCTGTTGATTGGTCAATGTAAATTATCAACTAGCACCATAGTTGATCCTCTCCAAACAGGCAATCCCAACCCTATTGCCCTTATGGCAAGCCCCAACCCCTTTTTATCATATGGGTGCTAGAAGGCGGTGACTGAGGGTCTACATGTCCTGGGAATGACGTTAAACTCTATCTGATGGTGAGGTTCCAGTTTTGGAGGTTTGGGGAATGTGTAGCACCCCTTCATCATCATTGCTCCCTGGTCCACTCTGACCCGGAGTGGTAGTACCTGTTAGGGTCCCATCAATGGGTTAAATAGAAAAATGTATTTATAAAAAAATTGTATTATCCATTAAGAATTGATTTATTTCAAAACTTTATTGGCATTAAATGACCCACTAAGGTTGATATGCCGTAAAACAAACCAAACCAAACCAAACAGGCAATTTACCAAGGGTGGATAACTCAGTTATCCAAGTAACCATGATCATGAAACATCAGTTAACTTTGAACCATGTATCTTTGAAAATCTGTGTTATGCCTCAAAGACCTAACTGACCTAAAAAAAATGTAAAAGTTTTTTTAAATAAAATAACTGGTGCATTATATCTTTTTATTAATATATCAACACTGAAAATTTTATGAAATTCAATTAATTTCCTGATCATTTGGTATTTTTTCTTTCAGCAGGGTAACATACGATAGTGGAATTTAGGTTTGTTAAGTTCGATTTAACCAAAGAGTGGATAAATAAGAACTTTGTTAAATCACTCTCCCATACCTCCAGCCAAGATTATTATAATTTATTACACTTATTGTTAACCTTGACCTGTTCAAGATCTTAGTGACTATTTATGAATGGATCTTGAAAGATCTACACAAAGTCTTAATACTTTGTTGTACATAGGTACAAAGGTCAAAACATTTCTATTTGTAAATATTGCGGCTTTTATTTACATTTTTCTGTCTTGTTTGTAAAAGTGTCATTCAATAAATTGACTTGTTTGTTTTTTAACTCTCTAACTCTCCCTCTAAATTTTTTCTTTTAATTTTCTATCTCTCTATCCCTCTAAATTTTCTTTCAATTCTCTATCCCTCTAAATTTCTTTCAATTCTCTATCCAAATTTTCTTTCAATCCCTCTAAATTTTCTTTCAATTCTTTCTATCCCTCTAAATTTTCTTTCAATTCTCTATCCCTCTAAATTTTCTTTCAATTCTCTATCCCTCTAAATTTTCTTTCAATTCTCTATCCCTCTAAATTTCTTTCTTCTCTAAAATTTTCTTTCAATTCTCTAAATTTTCTTTTCATTCTCTAAAATTTTCTTTCAATTCTCTATCCATCTAAATTTTTTTCAATTCTCTATCTATCTCTCTGAATTTTCTTTCTTTTTTTAATTATCTATCTATCTATCTATTTCTCCCGCTAAATTTTCTTCTTTTAATTATCTATCTATTTCTTCCTCTAAATTTTCTACTTTTAATTATCTATCTATCTGTCTATCTCTCTTTCTAAATTATCTTTCTTTCTTATTTCAGTTATTATCTATCTATCTTTCAATTCTTCCTCCTCTATCTATCTATCTATCTATATATATATATATAATGTATGAAAGGTATCCAAGAAGTAAATTTTTCAGTTATGCAATTCAAATTATCTTGATCTACCATCTGATGAGACAAAATTTTGGGGAGCTATATTAAATCAACTTAGATTTATAAAGGCCCCAATTTTGGTCAAAATTTATTATGGAATTACGGTGTTGAAGTTTTTCCTTTCTAAGACATATATATCCCTTTAAATTTCCTTTTTTTTTCTTTTCTTTTTTCTTCTTTCAGTCCATGGCTGCTCTGCTTCGTCCGTTCGGTATTTGCGCTGATTTTTTAAATCCAAATGTCATGTTGGATATTTTGGCTCCAGGACTGAAAAAAGCAATCAAATATGTACAAAGTTTGGAAGAAAAAGATTTTAAAGAAAAAGTTAGTGGTTTTTCTTATCTGTCTCTCTTTTGAAAAACTTTTAATAAAGTTTTGTCAAAGCCTGCAAAATAATAGTTATTCTTAAAAAATAGAAAACAATAAGAAATTTTTTCTAAATTTTAAAAGGAGTATCCTTATTTTAAAATTTTTTTTTTTTACATATTACCAGTTACTAAACTTGTGAGATGTTTAGTGAAAAAAAAAAGAAAATTAAATTTATACGTTCCAAAACTTCACTCTAAATTTCCTGTTCTGTTGGAAACTTGGTGCACAAATATAAGGGTTGAGTTAATACAGTTTTAAGTGACAATCATTAGTAGGTTGCAGGTTCAATCCTGACTATGGGCAAAAATAACAGAATACTTAACATAGCTTAATACTGTTATGGTTAACTGAATGAGAAAAATCTATCCCATCAGATTAAATAAAGAGTTCAGTTTGAAGTTCTGTGAAGGCTCCTGATTACGACGAGAAACATCTGAAGAACGCTGAAGGGCACATTGGCTGAAACATTATGCATGAAGACAACAGTGCAAAAAATCTAAATACTAAAAAAAAGATGCCTTTTTTTTTTTCTTTTTTTTTCTTAAAAATTTTATTAGGCATAAATATGTTATTCCAGTCATGGTATTTAAAAATTTTTTATATATAATTAAATTACCACAACCAGAAACTGGATAGCTGTTTCAATCTATGAGGTCTAATCAGCAGTGTATACTGTGATCTCTCCCACTGGAGATTGAACCAGCGACCACAGAATGCATTGGGGGAGATCACTGTATACACTGCTGATGAGACCTCATAGGTCAAAACAGCTATCCAGTTTGTCTGTATGTGATGTGTTTGCCAGATTTTCTGGTCTTGGTAATTTTATTATGTATATAATTTCCTCTCTCTATCAGTGATGCTGATAGCTTTTTAATTTAGTGTGTCCTGGGACACATGTATTTGATTTGAATGAGTCCCAGGAAATATGATGGGTCCCAACTAAAGTTTCTTAATAAATTGCAGAGTTTTTATCTGTGAACAATTATAGCCATCTAACCCCTACCTTTTACTCCATACCGTGTAATTCGTTTCCAAGAAAATATTGAAATGTATTCACAGTTAGCTGGAAATGGTGGGGAAGAAAGAAAAAAAAAACACTGGGATGCATGGATTACGATTTTTATGTGTCCTTTTAGATTTTCATGCATCAGTGACGCAGGACGTGTACTTTCAGCATCTCTGGATTGTTTTGGTTTTCTATAATTGATTTAATAAATCAATTATAGAAAGCGCATGGTGTAATGGTTAAAGTCGTGGGAAATGGACTCGTCGCCCCGAGTTCAAATCCTGGGTGTGGTAATTGCATTTCACTTAGCGCTAATACCCTTGGGAAAGGTATGAATCCTACTCTCTTCCAGCTAATAAATAGTAGGGCAGACTGGGCTCTTTAACTTTGGTTAGGCAACCGGTCTAGGAGAAGGAAAACTCTGAATTCAAACCTGTTGAATTCCGCTTAAGAAATTGACCTTGTATCACATCCTGCTCGTGCGGAGGGGTTGGTAAATATATATAATTGATTTGTTAATGTTTTAATCATGAACGCACCAATGGTTTTCCTTTCTCTTATTATTCAAATTCTAATTTTTAAATATCTTCATGAATATAAATAAAATCTTCATTATCTTAAATCACAATTAAAAATATATTTTTATTTGAAATTTCAAATGGAGATGGCTTTATAAAAAAGAGTTTGTTCTTTATTCAATAAAAAAAGTTGACCTATTGTCGGTATCAGCTGGACAGTTTTTACAATTTCATTTTTCAGTAAGCAAAATAAATGATTCTTTTATATTTTTTTCCAGAAAGTTGGCAGTGTTTCTGATTTACTTGCTTCTATGAAGCTTTTATGCATGAATATGTGGCCGAAAGACGTGGAAGATGTTGATGCTTTACGACTTGATGTTGCTCTTAGAATGTTAAAGTCACCACACTTTAATGCAAAAATGAATTCCCTTAAAGAGGTCAGTATCAACAAATCTCATTCTTTTCAATTTCTCTTACCAACATCTTCTCAAGTTAGAAATAAAATATTCTAAAGAAAATGTAAACAACAGAAAATTTTCTGTGGAGTCTGAAATCTATTATTATACTACAGTTGAGCGAATCAATGTTTGTCCCCTAAAGCCTTTTTTAATGTTTAGTTTAATGACATGAAAGTACTACTAAATTATTCCTTACTTTTAGAATTGAGTTATGTTTGGAAAAAAAATTCCATTCTAATGATTCTAATTAGTCAGAATTTGCAATTAAATCAAAAACTGACCTGTCTCTTACTTTACATTCTGTCTGTCACTTCCCCCTCTCTATGTATATCTTGATTACCTCTTTGTTATATATGTTAGTTTCTCAGTGAGTATATAGAGAGAAAGATTGGAGAGTTTGAAATGGATTTGTATGTTAAGTTTCATAAGCACCCAACCTGGCCAACATCTTGGCTCTTAATAAATATAAATTAGGTCAAACGTTCCCTTTCTTACAAAATGATTTTAATGTTGTTTTTATTTCAAAATTCTCAGGCTATATTTTTTTTTAAATTCAATTCGCTTTGCATACTCACTTTTCCCTAATCCCAATTATCTACCCAGACCTCAATGGGTGACTCAACTGGTCACGTTTTGTCTAGTATATATATCTTATAATGGAGATTTGGTGTCTGTCTGTAACCAAAACTACATCACTGCTTATGTCACAATACCCTCAGGAATTGCCTAAGTTTATCAATGAGTATTTGATTTATAGTCAAAATCATTAATACATAATAAATCTTATTTATTAACAATGTCTCTATGAAAACCTGAGTCAGATTTGCCTCTAAACAGCCCATGTTATTAGTACGTTTAAAATCCTGCAATGTATCTTATATATCACTAAGAAATAAAGGTTTACATAATATATGGTAAGGTTAATTTGCATACTGGTTTTAACGAAACCAGTTTTAATAAATAATTACTTGGTGTTATTGATCTCTAATATTATTGTTTAGAATACACCAACTGCACCTCTACAGAAGGGTTAGACTCCCCACCCCAATGAGGCCACCTGCTAGGCTTCAGTGGCGACCTGTGGTGCTTAACGAAGAAATCCTGGTAGCTGAGCAGTCCATGACATGCAACACTCCACTTTGGGCCTTACTTAGGCTAAACGGGTGGTTGGAGAGGCACCCTCTGGTCAATCAGCTGGTCATGTCAAGCCCTAGCACCTAAATGATTGTCCCAACCCTATTACCCTTATGGCCAGCCCCAAACCTTTTTATCATATATGTGCTAGAAGCTGAAGGTCTTAATGTCCTGGATATGATGTTAAACTCTATCTGATTTCAATTCGGGAGCTCTGGGGAATGTCTTCATCACCAATACTCCCAGGTCCACTCTGACCCAAAGTTAAGGTCCCATGTATGGGTTGAATAGAAAAAAATGCGTCAAAAAAAAATTTGAGAAAAAGTAAAACAAAACATCTTTGGCATAAAATAACTCAACAAGAGTTGATATGCCATAAAATTCAACCCATCAACCAACCAACAAAAAAGGATCAAAAGTCATTACAATCAGAAGATTTGGAGGGGGAAGGGGGGGGGCAATATTTGTTAGATATTAACAGTTCATGATACCATTGAGAACATTTTTTTAAATGTTTTTGGGAGATAAACATAATCGAGTGAGAGAAAAATATATTTTCTGTGCAAAAGAAAGATTTCAAGATCTCTAGATTTCAAGCCGTCTAGATCTTTCTACCCAACACTCCGAGTTGCGGTACTGCTCACTTTGGCAACCACTGCATTAGGAGAATAGAAAAAAACATTTGAATGTAATTAGATGAACATGCAAGATAAGTTGACCTGACCCCCTCTCCCCCCACACCTAGACCCCCACCCGAGGGTCAGTAGTACTCACTTTGGTAACCACTGCATTAGAAGAATGTATCATGTTTCCCTGAAAATACAATAGGGCTTATATTAATTTTTACTCCAAAATATAACACTAGGTTAGAAACAAAATCCCCCAAAATGTGTAATTGTTATTTCTTTTTCTTTTCTTCTTCTTCAGGTATCCAAATTAATCGATGATGCTACAGTTAGCAAATTAAAAACTGCCATTAATTCAGAAAAAATTCTGGATTTCCTTGTAGAAAAGCGAGTTTTAGCCATTGCTCTTGAAGGTCAGTTTATTGAAAAGACAGGGGTGGCGGGCTCTTTTTTTCTTTTTTTTTTTTTTTTTTTCATGTAATCTTTAAAAAAAAAAAAGAATAACAAAAAAAAAAACCCATTTGTATTGGCCCTATTGTTCACAAAAGATATTAACAATTTTTATAATTTAGTTGCAAAATTTACAAACATAATTTTTTTTTAACATTTAATCTACAAAATATTAAATACTAAAGCAGGGATGCTAATTGCTTTTTGATTTAATGCATCCTGGGATGCACAAATTTGCTTTAAATGAGTCCCCAGGAAAATGTGTGTCCCAACTAAAGCCATCTAACTCCTACCTTGTAACCTATCCTGTGTAATTTGTTTTTAAGAAACTATTGAAATGTATTTAAAGTTAGCTTGAAATGGTTAGGGAAGAAAAAAGAAAAACACTGGGACACATGGATATGATTTTACTGCATCCTTTTAGATTGTTTATGCATCAGGGATGCAGGACGCATACCTATCAGCATCTCTGCTAAAGTTTTGATCTGAAAGAGTAAATAAATTTTTCATTTTACCAAAATAGAATTAGTAATAAATAAGACATTAGATTGTATTTTCTTTGAATTCTTCTTTTTCAGACGGATTTGTGAATTTGTTCTTTAAATAAGCTGATCCAATTGGATAATTCCATGTGAAATCATCCAGGCCCTGTCACCCACTCCCTTCAATTTTTCTGAAGTTTTTTCCAGGTGTGGATTATGTTAAAGTTAGACAATCCCAAAAATTTGAGCTTCCCATTCCAAAGAGTCATGTCAATTTTTAGCTCTTCAAATTTGGGGAGGTTGCAAAAATTGGTGACGTTTTGTAATCTATTTTTGTTTGTAAAATGAGTTCTAGAGTTTCCCTACTACTAAATATTGTTTTATAAAAGCATTTTTGCCCAAGGAATCCTAAAAGAATGGGAAAAAAATTCAGAAAAATTGAAGTGGGTTGGTGACAATTTTACTTTTTTCTGTATTTGGCATAGAATTACCCAATTAACAAAATCTAATTCTTTCATGAAAGATCTTCTTTTTTTTTCTTTCTTTCTTGTCCTGTCAAGAAGTTGTTTTGCGACTTATTCTGAATGCAATAATCCAACAATTGTTGTCAATTTGTTGTAGGCAACATTGATCAAGCTCAATACTGTGACAAAGTGAAAGGGATTGTGGATTTCCTTGGAGCTAAGATATCTTCTGATGAACTCAGCATGATTTGGAAAATGCAGGTATTATATTTTTTTATTTCTTTCTTTATTTCACCATGAATAACAATCATTTATTTTTATTTTCTGTGACAGGACAGTGACAGTATTAGATTAAAGCATTCACCTATGCGAAATAGATTGAAACTAATACACTAACGGACAACATATTTATAGAGAAAATTACCAATGTGGAAGACCGACAACCAGACCACATGTATAAAGAACAAAACTCAAAGCCATTTTGTTAGCTGAGATCGAAGCAGGAAGTGTTGACAAACAACTATACTGAGATGTGGTCAATGATGGGTAATCTGATCATTAGCTACATAAATGAGAGTAACCTCCCCTTGTTTCTTTCACTCTGAGGAAGACGTGTGTTTTGTTTTGTAAAAACAAAGATTTTTCAACAAATTGGGTATACCTATACTTTTCTAATATACAGGTACTCTCATAGAAATATTTACATCTTTTTTTTAAGTTGATTTAAAAATGTTAACACCCTTACAGGAATACCATTAATATATTTTCAAACAGTCTCCACATGTTCACCATACCTGTCAACATATGGTTAGAAGCTCCCACAGGGATTTAAAAAAAAAAAGATGTTAATATTTCTATGAGGGTACCTGTATATTAGAAAAGTATAGGTACACTCAATTTGTCGAAAACTCCATGTTTTTACAAAGTAAAACACACGGCTCCCTCAAAGTAAAAGAAACAAGGGAGGTTACTCTCATTTATGTAGCTAATGTTCAGATTACCGCATGATGTTGAAAACACCGCCAAAGCCCCACTGAACTAAAGAACATCACTGATGATGCATCCAACAGCATTTTGTGAGATGTATTTTGCAAAATGGTCTATAGATATTTTAGAACTGAAGGAGGTGGGGTGGGGCATCTTTATTAAATCTTTTTCTTCTTTTTTTAAAAATAAATATTCATTTTGATTCTATTTGTGTTTTGAGGAATACATTATGTCTCATCTATCAAATCATTGTGCTTTTTAAAAAAATGTAAAGTTGGCAGAGTGGCCTATTGTCGGTATCAGCCGAACAGCAAGGGAGTCTATCCCCCTTTGGTTAGCACTAGAACCGGGGGATTGTTTTTTTGCTGAGGTGGAATACCACACTGACCATCAGTTCCCGACTTTACTGCACAGATCAAATTAACCAATCTGTGCTACTCATATACCAAGTTGGTGGGGACTGGGTATTGAACCAGGAACCTTTTGATTCCTAGGCGGGTTCTTTACCAACTGAGCTAAACCGGACCATCAAAACTTTATTTTGTATTAAATCTGCACTTTTAAGAGTTTGTCTTTCTTTTTTTTTTTTTTTTTTTTTTTTTTTTGTTGTATCCGAGATATAAGAATAACAGAAATGATAATAAAAACAGGGAAATTGTTAACAATAACAATACTTGTTTTATTTATTCTCACTGACAGGGAAATACAATGGATGGTTTTGGATTAGAGTTCTGGCTTGATGTAAGATACACGTGTGTCACGTAGTATCCCCGGTTCTGCTCTGCCCTCCATTGCTGCTGCTGCTGCTAATATATTTTTCCCCACCTCCTTTTCCAGTTCGATTCGTTAGTGGGAGATAACTCTCCCTAACATTAAGTAATAAATAATCTTTAAAAAACAAACATCTTTTCATCTTTTTTCTTTTTTTCTGTGTTTTCCAGAATGGCCAATCGAACAACGTCATCGACAACATTCATTCTATCATTGCTGCTGCTGCTGTGAAATTTGATGCCCAGCAATTAGAACAATTATTTTTCTTGATTCAAAAAGTAAGTTGTAAATCTTTTACGTGTTCCTTTAATTTAGTATTTATGATATATTTTGTCATTTAGTTTTTTTATAAAAAAAACAATTTGTTAATTAACTGCTCCTAATGCCACACTTTTGAACCCCACCCACCCCCGCACCTTTTTTGCCTCACCTGCCCTCTAGATGTTTCCACCTTACACCCCGAGTGGGGTACTGCTCACTTTGGCAACCACTGTATTATAAGAATAGAAAAAGACATTTGAATATGATTAGAAGAACATGCAAAATAATGCTGTTCTCAACTGGCATCAAATTCTATGTTATATAGTGGCTTCTTCAAACTCATACTGCTAAATCGTGTATCTGTATACATTGCGGGTATATGTGGTCACGTGGCGAAGTATGTAGTAGCCAGACTTAAGAAACCACAACACATGGGTATAGTAGGAGTTTTGACTTTATTTCTCTTCTCAGCTGTACGTGGTGGGCGGCGAGCGTTGACAATCACTACTACTCTTGGAATGACTAGCGTTGGTGAGGTGGAAGGGGTGAACGAACCTCACTGCCCGTTGGCAGCGATGGACCATGTCAACGGTCGCTCCTTGTGCTCTGTTTGCCGTCCGCTGTCTGACTGACTTGTCGGCTCGAACCCTCAGGCCTTTTATATTGATAGGTACTCCTACGCATCTTTATCTTTTGATCTGATAACGGGCATTTGTTATATATTTTTTTATCTTCTCCCTGCTTCTTTGACTGGAAAGCCTCGCTTCCATTTTTTAACTTATTTGTTCGCTTTTACCGGGAAAAAATTCCTTTGTTATTTTTTTCGTCTTTTTCTTTGTTTAATTTAACCGGAAATTCCTATTTCTGTTTGTACAATATACAACACTAGGGCTTATTTTAAGGGGAAGGCTTATATTAAAATCATCCTGAAAAATCATGCTAGGTCTTTGAGCATAAGAGATCAGCCCTTTTAGATTTTTCGACCCCCACACCGGTACTGCATTAGAAAAATAGAAGATGTTAGAATGTAATTAGAAGATCCTGCAAGATAAGTTGATCTATTCCTCCTAGACCTACCCCACCCCCTACAGAGGGGCAGTGCCACCCACTTTGGGAACCACAGCATTAGAAAAATCATCATCATCCTGTCATGCTGGCAGCGCAAATATCTATGACAATCTCTCGATATCCTTCCCTATCATTCATTGCCCCCAGGAGGTCCTCTGCACAGCATCCAGTATCCACGCAGAGCTGATCTATGTACGTCTTCTTGACCTGTTTGATACAATTTTTCATCAGTTGATTAAAGCAATAAATTTGTTTATTAAATCTTTTAATAAAAAGTTAATTTTCTTCAAAACCAAAAATACTAGAATTTTATTACTTCTAGTGGACATAATACAATCCAAATAGATATTATTAAGTATTACTGTATCACCCACAAATAAGTACACCCTAACAATTTTTTTATAAAATGTTAATTTTTCTTCTAAATCAAACATACCAGTATTTTATTATTTCTCATAGAAAATTATGCAATAAAAATGGATATTATTAGCTCTATTATTCATGAATATGTACATCCCTTACAATTGTATATGAAAACTATATTATTTTATGTGTGTGTGTTTTTTTTCTTTCTTTCTTTTGTAGAAATGGCAAGATAACAATGATCGTATCAGGGAAAAACTGCTGAGTTTAATTGGAAAGATTGGTAAAGATGCACGGGTTTCAAAAACTACAACAAGGGTGAGTATGATTGGCGCCAACACCACATTCAATAAATAGAAATGGATTTTTGGTGCGGCTTTTCATATGGTTTTAGGGTCAATAGGTTGAATCAAAAGTTTTGCAATATGTTGATAATGGGGTGCACAATTCAGCAGCTCTAATATTAAAATTCATGTGACTTTTTTTTCTTTTTTTTTTTTAAGATCACTAATTAGGACTGAAGTGGATTTAACAGTTTGAATTCAGTTTTCCTTCTCCTAGACTGGTTGCCTAGATCACTAATTAGGACTGAGCCTATTCTAGTAGGGACCACCCAAGTGGATTTAACAGGTTTGAATTCAGAGTTTTCCTTCTCCTAGACTGGTTGCCTAGATCACTAATTAGGACTGAGCCTATTCTAGTAGGGACCACCCCAAGTAGATTTAACAGGTTTGAATTCAGAGTTTTTCCTTCTCCTAGACTTGTTGCCTAACCAAAGTTAAAGAGCCCAGTCTGCCCTACTATTTACCCATGGCTGGAGGGAGAGACATTGTTAATAAATGAGATGCGAATTAAGATTAAATAATGATTATTTAATAACCATTGAGAATATAATTTAAATAACTAAAGAAGTCATGGTGTCATAGTTTCGGTTAGAGACAGTTACATAATCTCCATTATAATGAGACTAGAAGTGGCTACCCAGCATCGCCTGGGTAGAGGGTGGGGTAAATTTAGTCTCATAGATCCATTTTTACTGAATCGGGACTTGGTCACACAACTGCCCTTTATATATGTATGGATAGATAGATAACCCTCGAAAAGAAATAAAATTTCCAAAACTTTATTCTGCTATTTATTTCAGAAATTATATAAAAGTTGTCAAATATTGATGAAATAATTTGTTTACATTTGAATTTTAAATAGAATGAATTTTCCTGTCGGGATATTGTTACGTTTTTTGTGGCCATCCTTGTGCTTCAAGCAGGAGCACTGTCCAGTGGAGATCCCTCGTGTTAAGCAGAGCGTGATCCTTAGTGAAGAAACTTTTGGTTGTTCCTTGGTGTCCCTTAATGTTGGATCCTTTGGTTGTTCTTTAGTGTTCCTTAATGTTGGGTATGAGACTTCAGTTGTTACTTGGTGTTCCTTAGTGTTGCAGGTTCGCTCGTCAATGCCAAACAAAGCACAAATGAATGGCTGTCAATATCAGTCATTAGATACTTAACTAAACACGTATTCGGGCTGTTGATTGGCTGGTGTTTAAACCATGTAACCTCGTTTAGTCTATGAATTTAAGTGGTGGATTGCAGCACACCTTATATATAAAAAATAATCCAATAGATATTCAGACTCAAAAATTGTTCAGCTCATTGGCTTTGCCATTGGTTAATTCTACAAGGGTGTGTCAAAAACATTCAGCTCATTGGCTTTGCCATTGGTTACTTTTATGAGGGTGTGTCAAAATATTTAGCTCATTGCTTTGCCATTGGTTAATTCTACAAGAGTGTGTCAAAAACATTCTGCTCATTGGCTTTGCCATTGTTACTTTTATGAGGGTGTGTCAAAATATTTAGCTCATTGGCTTTGCCATTGGTTAATTCTACAAGAGTGTGTCAAAAACATTCTGCTCATTGCTTTGCCATTGGTTACTTTTAGGTGTGTCAAAATATTTAGTCTTGGCTTTGCCATTGGTTAATTCTACAAGAGTGTGTCAAAAACATTCTGCTCATTGGCTTTGCCATTGGTTACTTTATGAGGGTGTGTCAAAATATTTAGCTCATTGGCTTTGCCATTGGTTAATTCTACAAGAGTGTGTCAAAAATTCTGCTCATTGGCTTTGCTATTAGTTACTTCTACAAAGGTGTGTCAAAAATACCTGACCATCAAGCTTCTTGCTATAACCAAGGTTTCACAAGGGTTTTCATATGCACATCTTTTGCACTCAATTGCAAGTACCGTGTCATATTGTAACCATGCAAAATGTCTTGAACTATCTGATTTCTATATTGTGATTAACCACACTTTTACATTTTTCTCAAATATTTTTGGTTGCTTCCACGATGTTATAGCCCAGTTCAAACTTGTAAACCATAAGTTCCTGAATTAGACTACATAGCATGTTCATCTGAGTGTCTTTCAAAAAAAAAAAACACAGTGCACAACATGTCAGCACACCAACCACCACTATACTACCTCCCACAATTTGAACTGCTTCAGTCATCCCACAAACTGAACAAACTTTAAATGAGCATCTATTTATACTCAGTGACTTGTATATTGTTAAAGTGCAATTGAAACTGTTAGAGTATCCTTAGTATGTACACCAAATTCCTGTTTATATTTATGAACTTTCCCAACGTCAGCAACAGGCAGTTCCAGTAAAAATTGGCCAATGGAAAATGATACAGAATACATTTAAGATTGTTGGTAATTGTTCTGAAATTGCAAATTGAACTTTCTGCAATCAAGACCTAGAGATGAGGATTAGAAGGAGTATCTACTGAAACTACACTCTTTTCTACCTAGGATTTCAAATATCCCTACAAGGATTAATCAATTGAACTCAAACTCAATACTTAGGTATAGGATGTACGCTAAATTACCACTCCTATTTATGAACTTTCCCAACGTCAGCCGCAGGCACTTCTAGTAAAAATTGGCCAATGAGAAACGTATACAGAATGCATTTCGGATCATCGTTAGCCATCCTTGAATCAATAGCTAATTGGACTTTCTGCCAGATGATCTACTGATACTACACTCTTTTCTACCAAGGAACACTATGGACTAAGGTTACAAGGAGTATTTACTGATACTACATTTTTTTTTCTACATAGGTTTTCAAGGAACACCACAAAACTATAATTACAAGGATTAATCAATTGAACTCAAACTCAATACTGACTTGGATTTACCAACAGAAGAACTAGACGCCTAAAATGGGGACCAGAATTTTAACAGAAACCTTCCACATCTTGAACTGCTTCAATAACTTGTTATACAACCAAAAAACTTAGCATGTACCGAAATATTGCAAAACTTTTGACTCACCCTAGTAAAACTTTGACAAGAGGGCTGTTTCTTGCAGTTGCTTTTTTTTTTCTTTCTTTTTTTTTCCTTTTTTTTTTTTTTCAGGTTTCTTAGATTTCTTATGATCTTTTTTTTTTTTTCCCCAATCATTGCAGGTGCTTGAACTGCTGTGGGACTTGTCCCATTTACCTGCTCTCTCAACACATTTGATTGAACAAGCTTTAAATGAACATCTATTAATACTCAGTGACTCGTATATTGTTAAAGAGCAAGTGAAACGACAATACGTCATGAAGTGTGTGGAAGATATTAAAAAGGTGAGAAAAACTTCAAGTTGTTCAAATTTTTTTTTTTTTTTTTTCCCCCAACAATTCTGATTGGTTGTGTATTAATTATTATTATTGTAATCTGAGTCCTTCTGCTCAATTATAATGAGCTAACCATCAGGATCACAACTGGTTTATTTATATAGTGGTGAAGGTTTGTGTAGAACCAGCTACTTTTTGGATAAGTTAATAAAAGAAGAATAGAACACCAATTTACCACAGATTCACTGAATAACATTTCTCAGGTTTTAAATTCAGTCTTTCCTTCTCCTAAATCAGTTGTCTTATCAACGCTAGAGAGCCCAGCCTACTCTACTATTTACCCAAGAGAAGTATCCCTGTTTTTCTCTGTTACAATTTTTGTGGCCATTTTTAGGCACTTTGTGAGCACTTTACAGTGGAGATCCCTCGTGTTAAGCAGAGGTTAATCCTTGTGAAGAATCCTTTGGTTGTTCCTCGGTGTTCCTTAGTTTTTGGGTAGAATCCTTTGATTGAGCAGAGTCCTTGGTTGGAGATCCGTTCGTCCGTGTCAAATACGTGTAAATAAACGGCTTTCAAGATCAGCGATTAAATAGTTAACTAACTATGTATTCGAGCTGTTGATTGGCTGGCTTTAATCCATGCGCCCATGCAAAGTCTATAAGTTTAAGTGGTGGACTTCAGCACACCTTATATCCCAAAATATTCCAACATCCTCAAGGGCATTAGTATGAAGTGAAATTTAATCAGCCTTGTCCAGAATTGAAACTTGGCTCATCTTTATTGTTGAGATTGAAGCTCAAATCAAATTATGAGACAACGAGAAAAACAAAATATTGCAATTATTGATGTTACCTTTATAATTATGCTCAGTAGGGAAAAAAAAAAACAAAAAAACATTCATCTAAATTTCTGTTATCTTGATCCTTTTTGTCTGTTATTTGAATCTTCAGATGAGAAATTTATACCAAGAAAGTTTCTTTTTGTTTAACTCTTTACCTACCAAATTTCCCTGGTATTTTTCACCTGTATGATGGGATATTTCAAAGTTCACTATCTATTCGCTACAGAACTCATTCTATTCAGATAAAGTCCTATTATATAATCTGAGTCCTTCTGCTCAATTATAATGAACTAAACACCAGTTTTTTGTACTGGGAGAGCTGCTGTGAGCTGTTTAAAGTAGGCAAATAGTTAAATAAGGAACTACATCTGTTTGTTTAATTAAGTGATTTCTTTTTTTTCTTCCATTTTAGGGAGCTTGGGTATTGCCTGCATTAAAACAATTGTTGCATTTGTGTAGAAATATCTCGAAACAAAGTTTCAATAAATCAGACAAGGTTTGTTTTTTATCATTTGATTCTTTCCCAAATATTTTACATTTCTCTCTAGAAAAACATAATTTTAATCATTGATCGATTGGTTTTATATTGATTTATTAGATGAGACTTTTTTAAAAACTTTTTTTTCTCTCTTTTTTTTTTTTTTTTTTTTACTTTGAATAAATATTTGCAGATCTAAGAAATATCAAGCATATCTGTCTGTATGAGCATAGGTATATCTGAGATATATGTATATATATATATATATGCATAATATGTGACATAATGCATATGTGCATATATGTATGTGTATGTGTGTGTGTTTATATATATATATATATATATATATAAAATGAAAAATATCCTGCCCTGAAGAAGACTACTTTTTATATATTCAAATTTTATGTTTTTTCTATTGTTATTATTTTATTTTATAATTAAGATAATACTAAATAAGATACTATGTATACAAGGACAAACTCTTGGTCGAAACACGTTGACATTTCAATAAATAATTTTTATCAATACATTTTCTTTCCATTTATCTTTCAATATATGTGTGTGTGTGTGTGTGTGTGAGTGATTTAGAAAAAAATCACAAAAACCAAATGTGTGTGTGAGTGTGTGTATGTGTGTATACAAACTGGTAAAATTTGAGTAAATAGATTATGTTTGTGTAGTTGTGTATGTATGTGTGAGGTGGATATTAGATGTTAATGGTGTATGTGTGTACATATGTATATTTTTGTAAGGTTTTTTTTTCTCATTGTGGAAAATTAACCAAAAATGTTTGAACTAAATGAAAATGTAATATTGAAAAAAATAAAATTGAAATTGTTTTTATGTATTGGTAAATATGTATATTATTAGGATTGCTACATTTTGGGAGAATCCAGTTTTCTTAATTTTAATTTTCATTCTGATAAAATCTAATTTATTCAGTTGTAAAAAATTGACCAATTTGGTTCTGTGATATTAAGATTTTTTTTGTTAATTTAAATTGCAACCATAAGCTCTGGTTTGAGTGATGTTATATATATTGCCTCCAGGACGCAGAGAATTTTAACTCTCTTGTGTTCTCTATCATAGTTCTTCCTCCTGTGGTAATCCTCTGATGAGACTCTAGTGAAAACAAAGAATTCTTGTTAAGGATGAATCCGATTATGGTTGCAATTTTCAAATTTTGTATCCACAAAAAGCTGTTTGTAAATTTGAATTTTATTTATTTATTTTTTATTTTTTATTTTATTTTTTTTTTTTTTTTTTTTCTAAGTCTCTGTAATTTCTTTTTTTTTTTTTTTCTTTTAGGGAATTTTATATGAGTTAAATAAAAACCAGGATGTTGTCAAACTGGTAACTGGAAGTTTAATGAAGTGTCACAAAATGGCTGCTAGTGTTGATGGTACATTGTGTCCTGACACAATTGTTGATGGTCGATACACCCATTCAGAGGTAAGGGGCGGGGCAAAGACTACACTCCCTGATCTACTGATAAAAATGTTTTCTTTATCCTTTTCCTGTAATTCAAAAGTTTTTGATATTTTTCTACTTTAAATTTGAATTTTATTTTCATCTGTTTTAATCAATTTTGACAATTTCGGGGGGTGGGGGGGGTGGAGAGACCGAATGAACTTTAGCTCAGTTTTGGTTCAATGGCACACACACACACTAGCACAAACACAAGCACACTCTCACACACTCTCTCTCACACTCTCTCTCTCCTCTCTCTCTTGCTTCACCTCCTCTCACTCCTCACTCTTCTATCTCTCCTCTCTTCTATCTCTCCTCTCTCCTTACTCTCCTCTCTCCTTACTCTCCTCTCTCTTACTCTCCTCACTCCCCTCTCTCACTTCTTTACTCCCCCTCTCTTTTCACTTTCTTTCTCCCCTCTCTCTTCACTTTCTTTACTCCCCTCTCTACTCTCCCCTCTCTCTTCACTTTCTTTACTCCCCCTCTCTCTTCACTCTCTTTACTCCCCCTCTCTCTTCACTCTCTTTACTCCCTCTCTCTTCACTCTACTCCCCCTCTCTCTTCACTCTCTTTACTCCCCCTCTCCTCTCCCCCTCTCTCCACTCTCCCTCTCTCTTCACTCTCTCCCTCTCTCTCACTCTCTCCCTCTCTCTTCACTCTCTCCCTCTCTTTACTCTCTCCTCTCTTTACTCCTCCCTCTCTTTACTCTCCCTACTCCCTTATTCTCCCTCATACTCCCCTTATTCTCCCTCATACTCCCCTTTTTATCTCTTCTCACTCTCTCCCTCTCTCTCTCTCCTCCTCCTCTCTCTCTCTCCTCCCTCCTCTCCTCTCTCTCCTCCCCTCTCTCCTCATTCTCCTCCCCTACACTTGTTAACCATTGAGAATCACCAGTTATAATGTCTGAAAATAAAATCAGAAACTGCACCACTCAAAATTTTAGGGGGGGGGGGTGGTGGTAATTTATTAAACAAAATTTTTGCTCCTAGTAACAGACAGACAGACACAGACATTTTATCTGTTTTGTTTTTTTTGTTTTTATGAACAGGCCCATTTAATTCCCAAATTTTTGTTTTGTTTCCGTGTATCTTAAAATAATATTTCTCCACCATTTATGCAAAATTACAAGAAGACTTAAACAACTACAAATAAAGATCATAAATAAGAAAGATACACAACATAAAAAATGTATAAGTTTTTTTGATTTATGCATTTTTCAGTGATTCTTTTCTTTTCTTTTTCAGTATGTATCAACACATTTAAACTTTTTGCAGTATATTCTTCAAGTTGGAATCCAATGTTTGACATGGAATCGTGCTCGAGAAATTTGGAGCACTTTGGTTGCTAACCAGGAAGCGTGTGATTGGGATAAAGAGGTATCATTTCACATTTATTCAAAACTAGATAAATCTATTTTATAAACTTTAGTTAACATGAAAAAAGAAATGAATAAAAAGAAAAAATTGATTGTTTTGGGCTTTCATAATTGATTTGTTTACATTTTAGAGTGACAAGCATCAAAAATGCTGAAATATATACTATACTATTTTGATACCCACTTTACATTTTTATATAAACTTTTACAACAAACTCTTTTGAGTTTTTCTATAAACTATAATGCTTCTGATTTTTTAAAAAATTAAAAATAAAATTTATTTTTAAAACAGAACATGCATTTTTCAAAAATTTCAGCGGTTGAACTCAGTGTTCGTTTCTGTAAACAGTCTTTTTTTAACGGATATCTTCTCTTCCCATCTATGTCGCTCTTTGATGAAGACCAACTTATCGATTTGGTTGAAACAGTACTGTCAGCAATTACATAACAAACATCATATGTTTTTTCAAAATGTTAAATTTTTTTAATATATATATATATATATATATATATATAATATATATATAAGTCGTTATATTTTGGTACTTTCTTCCGGACATACATACATACTGAGAGTATTGATTGTTTATTCTACACCTGCAATAGATAAAGAAACAGAAACACAGAAAAACAGATTGTTTGATATTTTGAGTTCTTTTAAGATTATTTGTAAAGAATGAATTGAAAAAAAAACAAAATGTCTGATTTTAGTTCTTCTTTAAAACTGTTTATTATCTCCCCTTTGTAGACTTGCTATGAATGGTTCAGTAAAGGCATTGGTGATTTAGAGGCAGAAGCTGTAAGTCAACTTTTTCAGAAAGAACTTTTAAAATTAGATCCTTCAACTCTCAGTGAAAAAGGTAAGATCAAAAGCATGTTACTTTCTTCTTTTTTTTTCCTTTGTTAATTATTTGTGCAAGGATTTCAGGTTTAGTGTAGAAATAGATTTAAATCCAGGTGTTGTTGAATTCAAATCTGAACTATTAGAGTGATCGATACGCAATAACCTTAGCTTGACCTCAATTTCCGGTCACACAAACGGTGGGAAAAGAGTCTTTTATTTAGTTAGTCAACTGCTTGACCTCATGATGAAAAGACTGGTTGACTTGGCTCCCACATGCAGTTGAGAAATCCTAAGTTTAAGTTTAATAAAATGAGATCACAAAAACTATATGTCTTGAGTTTGTCTCTAAAAACTATGACAACATTGGTATGTCTTGAGACACCAATTAAGAGAAGTTAGCAAAACAGCCCGGAACCAAAGACCAAGTAATGAAGATAGTTACAGACTAAAAGAAGAAAGCTAATAGCTACACAAGAAGCCATGAATTAGCTAAACCAGACAACAGAAAGTAAGTAAAGACTGAAGTAGCAGATTTAATATGGGTGTATAACCATGGATATCCCCCATAATATATACCCGAGAGTATGGATATATAACATATGGAAGATTTCTAAGATATAATTTTCTGCTACGGTTGAAGTGATGAATATAGTTTTGTATTTAGAAAAAAATATTTAAACAAAAAGAAAGAAAAAATTGGTGCAAAATGATTGGAAAATAGAAGATATTAAAGAAAATTTGAGAGGAAGAATTTTGAAAAGTGACAATTGAGAAATGGTTGCTGTTTAAAACAAAACTACTTTCCTAATGATTTTAACAAAAATCTCATTTTATCATTAGGACAGGCTATTAAAAAAAAATGTGTAATCTGAACATTAGCTATATAAATGAGAGTAACCTCCCCTTCTAAATTTCACTTTGAGGAAGCCATATTTTTGGTCGGCTATTTTCATTTCACCATAAATCTACACTGAAAATACAAATTTGTTTGAATCAATATAACTGCATGTTTTAACACAAAATATCATAAAATGTGTTCTTAATTGTGCTTGTGCATTATTTGAAATTAACTTAATTGTTATTAAGAACACATTTTATGATATTTTCGTGTTAAAACATGCAGTTGTATTGATTACGGTGAAATGAAAATGGCCGACCAAAACAGAAGGCTTCCTCAAAGTGAAAGAAACAAAGGGAGGTTACTCTCATTTATGTAGCTAATGTTCAGATTACCAAAGAATGTCCTTTTTAATTATTTTTACCTTCAGACAAATTGATTCTGTTTAAAAATAAAAAAAATCAATTTGAAATTAGTCGATTCTGATTTTATCTATATTATTGCAAATATTTTATATTAGACAATTTAAAAACCTAAATTATCACCTCTTAAAGATTTGACTGGAAATTTATTGATATTTTATTTTTATTGATGACTTTATTTTAAACTTTCCATAATTAAAGACATTTGCCAGATTTTTTCATAGACATTATCAGTCTTTTGATATTTTTAAAAACAAAATCAAGGATATCGTTTGAATTTTTGAGATGAGGCTTGATAATTTGTATTATTAAAATTTTTCTGATTGTTGTCCTCATCTTTATTGTTCTATGTATAAATACAATATTTCAGCTGCTGTATCCTCCAGGCTTCCTCAGGTGTTCCCTGTGTATCCGAGCATAGTAATGACCCAAACCTGGGAAATCATTTTTAATAGTTTGACAGTTGATCAAACAGGTTTCAAAGAAATTTTTAAGATCTCATTCTTAGACACCTGTTTGATCACCTGTCAAACTGTTAAAAATGATTTCCCAGGATGGGTCATTACTATGGTCAGATACACAGGGAACACCTGAGGAAGGCTGGAGGATACAGCGGCCGAAACATTGTGTTTATACATAGCACAATAAAGAGGAGGACAACAGTCCAAAATCAAATTTATTCACATCAAGCCTCATCTCAAAAATACAGACAATCTAATTTTGTTCTGCTTTATGACTCATGTAAATGTTGATGTGCCAGAATATCATACTCTCATGTTTCTCATTTTTCAGGATTTGCCTGTGTAAAAAATTTCTTTGAAACTGCAAATTTATATGAACATAAACTAAAAAGATCCCAAACTGGTCCAATGTGGGTAAGTTGAAAGAATTTTTTTGAGACATTCAGACGTTTAGTACAAGAGGCATTATTAGACAATCTGTGGTGCTATTTTGGAATGCAATCTACATACCAACATGATCTACAGAAGTCAAATTATATTTTAGTATGTGATCTAAATAAATCATATGCTGTTTATCAAGGCTTGAATAAAACATTATTATATTTTTGTATGTTTATTTAAAAAAAAAAAATTATACAAATTTGGAAAAAAAATTTGTGGACAAATTAAATCTACATCAGCCAAAAAAAATTAAAAAATAAATAAGAAAAAAATTATATAATTTATTATTAACGTAGAGATTTGTGTTGATTGAAGCAGATTCAACTTGCATGCGGACCTCAGCAAGCAAAAGTGCAGCCCACACACTGACTGTGCTCTCATACAGCACTTTTATAGAACCCAGATTTTATTAAAGTATTTTCCAAAAACTCTTGGGCAAAACTGGTCGTTTATTTTCATTAGGGCAATGTGTTGTTAACTCTTAAGGTCCTATACCACCTCATTCCAGCCGTCCGGAAGTCACATTCATTTTCCTAATCTACCCCAAACGATAGCCTTTGTTTAAATGTAATATTAAACATATTTAGAAGTCTTTGATTTAAGGGAAATAACAGGTAACTTAAAATGAAAAGGCTATTTTTAGCCATTTTTTGATAAATCCTTATAGGAATGGGGCTCTGGGCTCTGGAAAATTCTCAACAGGATGTTAAGAGTTAAGAAACAGTCTGTTATCAATGCATCGTCTCTCACCCTTTCCTTTGAGTTGTGGAAGGAGGAGGCTAATTAAGTCAATGAAAGGGAGTGAGTCTTTCCTCTTCTCTTCTGCTTTCAATCAACACGTGGCTATAATTAAAAGTGACAGTGACACTTGTACATGTTATTATTTGAACTCAGTCAGTAAATAGTAAAGTAAGTAAAGTGGTTGGGGCGGCCTAAAGTCGGTGTCAGCCAGTCAGCCTATCCCCTTTTCAATAGCGCTAGACCAAGGAGATTGTTTTGGCGTCTGAGGTGGAGCGCCACACCTACCATCAGCTCCTTACTTTACCGCATAGATCCCTGTGCTACTCATACGCTGAGTTGGCGAGGGCCGGTATCGACCTAGGAACCTTGTGGTTTCTAGCCGAACGCTCTACCGACTGAGCTAACCTGACCCAGTAATAATCTTTTTTCCTTTCTTTTTAACAAAAATGTTGTTTTTTTTACATATGTATTCATTGTTTTTTAGATGATAATAAAGAAATTAATGATAGCAATCATCACTTTGTTCTGTTAATGTAGAAGAATGATTTAAAGTCTTAGTTGTCATGTGTGGCCCTCGTGACATACATATGTAATCCATAGGGGCTACCTGGTTTGACATACCTGTACTAGACTAAACACGTTAACCATTACACCATGACAACAAGTCCTGATTGCATTTGATGTGTCTGTGTTTTCAAATTTTTCAGATTGTTGAAAAACCTGATCTTTGTGGATTGGAGTTTCTTTGGGAGACCTGCTTAAATACACCGAATGAAACGATTGCTGAAGCTGCAATTGAATTACTTTTGGATATGTCCTATTCAAATCTGACACCCAAAATGAAGAAGGTAAAAGGACTTCCCCCTCCAAAAAAAAAAATGATAATTTTCATCTCTTCTTCATGTTAATCATTTTGATTCCTTTTGTTACATAATGGATGGGCATAGCCTATCATTTTTAATAGGTAGTGTAGAGTAATTTAGAATAACTGTAAACAGTGGAAAATCACAGATAATTTGAATGATAGGACTTGACTTCAGGTTTGTCTAGAAAGGGTCTTACGTGATCAGACAAGGCTGAGAAATTAGAATTAGAATTTAATAGAATTGAACACCAGCAGTCCTTATGGGCTGACATGCTTTTCTGTCTCTGCTTCTCCTCACACATGTACAGCAAAGAATGTAATGGGAAATTAGGAAAATAAAAGTGTACACAAGAATAATTCTGTGATAATCATGAAAATAAAAAGAACAAGCTGGAACCCAGAAAGAGAGAGAGACATGACCAGGACCAGAAAGATGCCTGACTTGAAAGGAAACCCCGATACAAAGAATAGAGACACCCAATGAAAGAATAAGCAACACACAAGAATAAGCAAGCAAAACTTAAGAAGCAGTATACAACACTTTTTTTTTGTCACACAAGACTTGCACACTTGTCCAGGATTTGAACTCAAGTTGCCATATCCATATTTCCTATGATGATAACCATTACAACATGAGCAACTGTATTTATGTTTAATTCATTGTGTGTATTCATATTGTAACTTTGTTAAAAGTTTAGATACATTATGTTGGAAAAGAAACTCTCAATAAGATTTATTTCAAATTGTGCCGCTGGAATCCACAATAAACTCTTCTTAATCAAACCCATTTTGGGAAATTGGAGACCAGCCTTAAGGAAGTCCAGAAAGGAACAAATCATTGTGTCCTGTTTACACATTGTTCACACAAGACTTATACACTCTTTTATACTCAAACAAGAACAACAACCACAGTGTGAAACATGTCAAACATCTTGCACTGTTAAACACTTACATATAGAATGTGGGATTTTCTTCACATCAGAAACTGATTTTTAATACAAATGATATGAAAGATCTAATTGAAAAAGTCAACAGATGACATTCTGTCCTTTTTGAGGGAAATAAGACCATACCAAAAATATAAACATAAACCTGATCAATACTATAAAAAACTAATCCCTCAACATGATTCCCAATGATGCTAACATATTGTTAGAACTGTTAACTACAAAAGTGTAGATATATAGATATATAACATATATTATTTCCTATCCTTTAGGCATGAAATAACCCCAGACAGGTTGATATGCCATGTTAAGCTATTAACCAATCAAATTGTGCTTGCTATACAATAAAAGGATACAATAGAAGGAAGGAGAAACAGCAGCAACTCCAGCAAGCATTAATTTTTTGTTTGCAGTCATTGCCATTCAAAAATTGGCCTGTTCTGACACTTGCGCAGATGAAGTTAAAGAGAAAAATTTTTTTTTTAATGGACACTACTCCATTGTCTTTAGCAGACAGAAGGATGCCAAAAATTCTTATCTAATACAAATTTTGAAGAGACATTTTAGAGACACGAGATATCTCTTTCATTGATTGACAACATTTTTTTTTTAAATGTTAATAAAAACATACTTTTTAAAAAAAAATTTTTTAACACAAATAATATGAAAGATCTATTCGAAAATGTCAACAGATGACATTCTGTCATTTTTGAGGGAAATAAAATTATATAAAAAAATATAAACATAAACCTGATGAATACTATACAAAACTAATCCCTCAACATGATCCCCAATGATGCTAACATATTGTTAGAACTGTTAACTATAAAAGTGTAAATATATAGATATATAAAATATATTATTTCCTAGTCTCTTGGTATAGAATAACCCCAGACAGGTTGATATGCCATTAAAATCCACCAATCACAACCTTTTTCTTTTTTTAATGTTTTTCTTTTTTCCATTTGTTTTTAGGATCCGGTCAATCTTCACAAAAAATTCATTACTGAATGTTACAACAGACTAGAGGTGAGTCATTTTGTTATCTCTTTCTAATATTTATTAAGTTTGGCCTTTTCTGGCACAAGGTTAAATGATGTGGGGAGCACTAAGGAATTTGTAGAATACATGTTTCAGATCAGAACATGAGGAGTTCATTTCACACTGGGCTGTCACTCATTGTAGAGGATTATGTTGGAACATCATGGATATAAGATATACAAGAAATTGCCACTTATATTTATGGACTTTACCAAAATCAGGAGAAAGCATTGATCAATGAAAAACGACATAGAATACATTTGAGGTCTTTGGTAATTGCCCTGAAATCAGTTGCTACCAGAAGGACTATGACTGGATTCTCTGCTACAAGGGGTACACTCTTGTTTTACCTAGGATTTCAAGGAATACAACTGGACTTTCTACTACTGAGACTAAACTGTTTGCTTCCATTAGATTTACCAATAGGAGACCTAAATGTGCATATCTCTAAGAGAAATCCTAATAGTACCTTATGAGTAATCTTCATACAATGATTGCTATACACAGTAGCATTGCAACCAACAAAGCCTCATCGAAGATGATGACTCTGGGTTCAGGCATGGTTTCGGGGCCGAAGCATCATTACCACTAACGCAGAGCGCCTCAGCAGTATCTCATGATACCACCAGACTTTGTCGGTTTGATGTCACTATAGGACTGCCATATCTACGCTTATGTGGTTAGAGCTTTCTCCTGAATCTTTTTTAAGTATTTCCTCTTGTCTGGTGGAGAAAGTCCAAGTGTAGACAAAAATGCCGAGGTTGAGTTGGTAATAAATCCCCGGCATCTGACTTCAATGGGAAATACATATGTTATCCATCCGTTTCTGATGCATTGTTCACGTAGTTATATAAAAAGATATGAAAACACCACAACATGCTGTTAAAGTGAAAACATTTTATAACTAACTGATATTGAACAATATTTCGATTTTATGAAAATCATCAGAGCTTGTTTATACTCCATGTTGTTAAGAGCGGGGACAAGAGTCATGATATATAGTACCTTATATATATATATATATTTACCAACCCCTCCGCACGAGCAGGATGTGATACAAGGTCAATTTATTAAGTGGAGTTTAACAGAGTTTTCCTTTTTTTTGAACTGGTTACCCAGCCAAGGTTAACAAGTCCAGTCTGCCCAACTATTTACTCATAGCTGGAGGGAGAGTAGTTGATGCATACCTTTCCCAATGGTATTAGCACTATGTGAAATGTAAACAGCCTTGTCCAGGATTTGAAATCAGGCCAATAAGTCCATTTCCTATAACTGAAACCATTATACCACACACCTCCATAGTACCTTATTCTAATTATTTTAGTCTTCTATCATCAGAATTCCTTTTATTTTTCAATGCTCTCTCCTTAAATCTATTGATTAACAAATAAATTTAAATAATATTAAAGCAAATTACTAAATTCTTTTATTACATGTAAAGTTTTTTTATGTTTTTTTTCTTCTACTTTTTGAGATTATTTGTTATTTCTGTGTCTACTTGTCATTAATAGGTATCTAGAATTGGTATTGGAGGCTCTGTTTTGGGTCAAGTTCTCTCCAGTGCTACCAAAATATTAACTGCTGCTATTGTTCCAGATGTTGCGACAGGAACATTACCGTCCAAGTAAGCATCACCATTTTTAAATTACAAAACAAATTTTATTATCTTTTTTTTTTTTTCTTTTGTTTCTTCAGGATCTCTTTAATTTTTACTCTTTTCTTTAAATTCTTTTTTTTTTTTTTTAAATATTTGTTTGTGGGATATAGTCAAGTAATGATGTTGCAGATGATTTTGAATCCCCAAGGAAATTCAATTCAAAAATCTAGCTTCACTTACATACATAATTCATAGGATACCCATGAATTATGTAACAACAGAAGATACACATTTTTTTCCCTTTAACATTTTAATTACTTTTCCAAATGTATTTTAATTGTGAAAACCGAAATTGATTTTTTAATTTTTTTATTTGCAAGATTTTTTAATTTTATGATCAAAAATTGCATTCAAGCCATTAAATTTGTTGCCAAATGTAACTGCACCCAAAAGGGTTAACATTCTGTTTTAATCTCTTCTGAAATTGCATCTGCACACCCCAATAATAACAGGGTAAGACTCCCCAATGAGGTCATTTGTTGGCCATGGGTGGCGACCCATGATGCTTAAGGATGGAACCCTGGTGGCTGAGCAGTCCATGACATGCAACACTCCACTTTGGCCCTTACTTACGAATGATCGGAGATACCCCCTCCAATCAAACAGCTGGTCATATCAAGCCCTAGCACCTATATGATTGTCCCAACCATATTGCTCTTAAGGCAAACTGCCAATCCTTTTTGGTACATATGTGCTAGAAGGTGGTGGCTGAGAGTCTACATGTCCTGGGAATGACGTTAAACTCTATCTGATGGTGAAGTTCCAGTTTTGGAGAATGTGGAGCACCCTTTTATCACCATTGCTCCCTGGTCCACTCTGACCTAGTGTGGTAGTACCTGTCAGGGTACCATCTATGGGTTAAATAGAAAAATGTGTTTATAAAAAAAATTGAGTATCCATTAAGAATGAATTTATTTCAAAACTTAGTCAGCATTAAATGACCCACTGAGGTTGATATGCCGTAAAACAAAACAAAACAAACCAATAATAACAACAATTTCTAAGTAATTTTTCTTTCTTTTTTTTCTTCTGCTTTTTCAGCTGTGCAACTAAATCTGAAAGTAATTTGGTAGTTTCTGAAAGTCGACGTCTAACATCGCGAGACCCAATTTATTTCCGGTATATCGATTTTATAATAACTTTCTTCTTTTTTTCTTTTCTTTTTACAAACCACAAATCTAAAGCTGTTTATTTTTTTCATCTTCAATTCAGATTTAAGTTCTATTAACATTTTACCATCCCAGATTCCTGCCCTTTATTCACGCTATGTTTTTCCTTGCCGGGTAAACAGGTGTAAAAATGATTTTTGAGATGAGGCTTGATAATTTGTATTATTTGGACTATTCGGCCTATTATCCTCATCTTTATTGTTATATACATGACATTCTGGCAAATGTTTCTGAGTTCAAAGAGAAGGATTCCCGAGTTTGATAAGAAACACCTGAAGAAGGTTGTAGGGCACATCGGTTATGTATATAGCAATAAAGATGAGGACAATAGTCCGAATAATCTCTAGATATTTACCATGCGCTCTGTCCCACAACTTATCAGCAAAATAATTTAGATATTTTACAATGCCCCCTACCCCCTCTCCGGAAAAAATACAAATAAAAACTGAATAACACAATTTTTTATTTCAATTAAATTTTTACAATATATTTTTTACAAAACACAAACTCAAATTTCAGAACCAATTTTTCATACCATGCACACTTTCTTTTTTTTTCTTTTTTTTCTTTTTTTTTTTTTTTTATTCAAAACAAATAATAACCTTTTTGATATAATTTAAACTTATTTGAGTTTTTTTAATTTTTTATTTTATTTTATTTTTTTGTTAAAATAAAGATGCTCAAAATTGCAAACAAACCGTTAAAAGAGAAATAATATTTTTACAAAAAATCAAAAACTTGAATAATTTTGAATTATATTAAAAAGAGGTGACATTTGTTGTGCTTTGTCCGCAATTCTCAAAGCAAGAAAGAACATCTAAGGAATTATGTTTTTACGCCTGTAACTGTTAAGGAAAAACATAGCATAAATAAGGGCAGGAATCCAGGATGACAAAATGTTAACAGACCCCAGATTTATTTTGATATTGTCAAGTTGTTTTTGTTTTTTAAACTAAATTTATTTGACTTTTGATCCAGACGATTCTTACCCTGCAGTCTAACGTTTATTTTTTACTGCTTCAGGGAAAAACGACACTGATAAAATTCTCTAAAGTTATTTTGACTTTTTCAGAAAGATGGTTCTCCTTGATTTAAAAAAAATATTTTTTTTTTTTTTTTTTTATTATTATTTGATTATTTTCTTTCTTGACAATTTACTTTACTTTCTTTTTCTTTTTTTTTCTTTTTCATTATCTTTCCTGTTGTGTTTTTTCATCCCACCATTTTTAAGCCATTATTTCTCTATTTTTAAGATGAGGCTTGATGTAAATAATTGTTTCAAACTGTTGTCCTCATCTTTATTGTGGTATGTATTTTATGCTGCTAGGAGTTCCCTGAATTAGTGGTAATGATATTAAAATTCCAAAACACGCTTGACCTCAAGGTCATTGTCTGATGAAGACTTTACTCTAAGGTAATTAAGTAACACCTGAAGAAAGGCTCGAAAATATAGAAGACTAAATGTTGTGTTTCTGTATGACACTATAAAGATGAGGACAATAGTCTGAAACATCAAAATTAGTCACATCCAGCCTCATCTAAAAAAAATAATTTAATTCCTATTATTATTCTTTACACAATGCAGACTGCTATATTCCTATTTTGGCTACTGTACTCTTTAGACTTCTTTTTGTCATACTTATTAACCTGGGAATTCCAAACTTAACTCTTTATTCAATTCACGGGGTAGACTATTCTCATTCTGCTACTTAAGCCTTGAGGGTACCTCACAACAGCCACATTTTTCCTTTTCACCACTATTGAAACCAGGACCAGGGTTTGAACTCACAACCTTCAGGTGGTAGTCTGCTAGGATATTTGACTTAATGTCTTGAACCCTCTTGTCCAGATGAAGAAGGTTAGAGAGTACAGCAACCAAAACAAGTAGAGAATAAAAATACCTTATTTCAAAAATATTAACTTAATTCCTCTGTGTTGTTAATGTTACCAAAATATATTGGCCTATCCATTCTACAGCCTTCTTCTTCAGATGTATGATACATAAAGAAAAAAGAAATCTGAATGTAAGGGACTTTTTTGTCTTCTTTTTTTAACATTAGATCGTATCAAGGCAGCTATTCTTATATCAGTCCAGTAATGATTGTAGAGATGCTAGGGAAAAAAAAGAAAAAAAAACTTAATTCCTATTATTATTATTATTATTCTTTACACAATGCAGACTGCTATACTCCTATTTTGACCTCTGTACTCTTTAGGCTTCTTTTTGTCATACTTGGTAACTTGGGAATTCCAAACTTAACTCTTTTTTCAAATCACGGAGGTTGACTATTCTCAACCTCAAGGCATAAGCAGCAGAATATATTACATCAGTTACTTTTTTTTTCTTTAATGATTGATTATAGAAAAAATAAAATGGAAGAAAAAATGACATTCTAAAACAGAAATTTCAGAATCTTCCATTTTATTTTTTCTATATCTATCATTCAATAGAATTTACTATAAATTTAGATCTAACCTATATATTAATCACTTTTCTGCTAATAAGTCTGGTGGCATTTTATGCCTCTAGGAGCACCTTGAACTAGGAGTAATGATGTTAAAACTCTAAAACCACGTTTGACCTCAGAATGATGATAAACAGGAAACACCTGAACAAGGCATGTGGATACAGCAGTCTGAACATTGTGTTTATACATACCATAATAAAGATGAGGACAACAGTCCAAAACTCCATAATTATCTTTTAGCCAATTTCCTTTTCAGTTCCTAATTTAAATTCAGTATCTGCAATCTTAAAGCCAAAGAATTGATGAACTTAAAAAAATGTTGAGATAAAAAACAAAAGGAAAAAAACAAACTTGCTTCTCCATTACATATTACTATCAATTCTTTGCTGCATAACTAAGTGTAAATATTAAATCAGTGTTTTGAATTTAAAAGCAATGTCCCTCTGACATATTAGGTATTGTACACTTTTATCTAATTCAATGTTGGCAAATGTTTTAATATGTATAAGTAAACCAACTTTCGAACTATGTAAAAACAACTGAGGTGGTCACTACTAGAATAGGCTCAGTTTTAATTAGTGATCATCCTCCACACATTACTACAACAACCAACATTACGTTTTTTGTTTTGTGTGACATTGTTTATATTGTGTAATGTGTAAAAATAAACCATTGTCTTTTTCTTGTCTTCTATCTATCCATCTTTCTTTCTTTCCTTCTTTTTCTCCTCGGTTATACCTTCTATTCACATGCCAGAAAAGGTTTTTTCTCGACTGACAGAAATTCCAATGTTGTATAGCTCTCTCGCCAGAAACGCTCAATAACCACTGACCGACACTCGACCAGCACTCTTCCTATGAAAATCACTCTGACGACTACAGTGGCAGACTTAAACATTTATTTGTAAACCAGAGTTCATGAGTTCAATCCACAAGTGGCACTAATTGCGCGAGTGCACATTGTACCAAGCTGGGCCTTTCGTTGGGTCTATCTGCTTCTCTGTTACATATTACTATCAATTTTTTGTTATATAAATAAGAGTAAATATAAAACAAATCCTTTGAATGTGAAATCAATGTCTCTCTGACATATTAGGATGTATTGTACACTCTTATCTAATTCAATGTTTGATATTTATTTAGGCCAGTGAAACTGCTGAACATTGAACGTCTCCTGTGGATTGCTGAAGCTTACATCCTAAACGTAGAGGAAGTCCATGTGAGTCCTCGAAGTATCCTTCCCCATGGAACGTCCTTCCAAGGCCAACAAATCAATCTCTACATTACTTGTGAATCACCAAAGCAGGAATTTATGTTATTGGTGAGTTAGATGACAGATTTCTTTCTTTTTTTTTTAAATGCTCTCATTTCTTATTAAGAAATAAAACAAAGAAGAAAAATTTTTATAGTAAAAATAATTTCAAATGCATCTGTATAGTAAAAATCATTTGGTAAAAAAAATAATTTCCAGTGCATTTTTATAGTAAAAATCATTGACCAATGCATTTTTATTGGTAAAAAAATCATTTCCATTGCATTTTTATAGCAAACATAATTTCCTGTTCGTTTTTATGGTAAAAATCATTGTCCAATGCATTTTTATAGTAAAAAATCATTGTCCAGTGCATTTTTTATAGTAAAAGTCCTTGGTCAATGCATTTTTATAGTAAAGGTCCTTGGCCAATGCATTCTTATAGTAAAAATCCTTATCTATGCATTCTCAAGTAAAAAAAACAAAAAAAAAACACCTAATTATTCTTTTATGCTCAAAAGTATCATTACTTCTTTGAGAAAAATTAATTTCTTTTTCTTTATTTCATTAAAGAAAATTCTCTTTTTTTCCCAATAAAAACTTTTTTTTATCTTTTCTTTTTTTCAGAGTCACAGTAATGAAATGCTTGGACTAGTGAGGTTAAAAGTTGCTTGTCGTCTCCGTCAATTGGTTGATAACATTCAAATTGTAGCAAATGAAAAGCTTGTAAGTTGATAAGCAGTTTCTTTTTAGACTCTCTCTTTTTCCTTTTCTTTTTCTTCTTCTTTTTTCTTTTTTTCCTCTTTTTTCTTTCTTTTTTTCCTTTCTTTTTTCTTCTCCTTTTTCCTCTTCTTTTTCCTCATTTTTCTTCCTCTTTTTTTTCCTCTTTTTTTCTTCCTCTTTTTTTTTCCTTTTCTTTCACTCTTTTTTGTCATTTTTTCCCTTTATTTTTCTTCCTCAATTTTTCCTCCTCTTTTTTTTTTTTTTTTTCCTCTTCTCTTTTCATTTTTTCCCTCCTTTCTTTCCCTCTATTTTTTTAATCTTTTTTAAAAATCTTTTTCTTTTCTCTCTTTTTTTTCCGTCTTAAAACAAATTACCTATATATGTGTGTCTTAAAAAATATCAAAAATATGTGTTTTAAAACAAAATACCTAAATTCGCATGTCTATGTGTCTTAAAACAAAATATCTGTGTGTTTTGAAACAAACTATCTAAATATATGTGTTTGGTGTGTCTTAAAAGTAAATCTCTTTAATTATTTTCAGTTAAACTCCAATAAAGATCAAAAGTTGTTGCATCAGTTGGATTTTGAAGACAGCCAAATGCTGCAAGTCCGCATCTCTTCTTCATCCAGTGGTGGTGGTGTCCCCAACAATCAGGTGAAGGAAGTAAGTTTTTTTCTTTCTTTTTTCCCATTCAGACAAAATGAAATCAAAATAAATAAAATTCTTATCAGACAAAATGAAGTTTCAATTAACTCTTTCCCTACTTTAAGCCGCTCACAGTGGCTCTGCACCCTGAGTATGGTATTAAATTGCATCTAGTGGTGAAGTTTCAATTCTGGAACTCTGGGGGAATCCAGCGAGATTGAACTTGCTATTCAGTAGCAATGGACCTACAAGACTAGCTTGCTAACAATTACACCACAATGAGACACCCTTCTTATTTACCCAGGTAGGGTGTGACACAAGGTTGCAAGTATGAGGCATCCAGCAAGGAACTAACTCACTTTTCAGTAGTAACAGATCTGCAAGACAAGCTTGTTAACCATTACACCATAACAGCTAGATGGAGCTATCATTGCCCTTTGCCTAAGTTTAATTGCACACCACACAGGTGACAGTTTAAAATGTGGGAGGTACTTCAACTTTACCCTGTGTATAAATTTTTTTTTTTTTTTTTTTTTTTTTTTGGCTTTCTTGGAATTTGCTATCTTAAATCCATTTGAGAAAATGTGAAATTTTATGGAGAGATTTTTTAATCTCTCAATGTTTTTTTCCCGCTCATTTTCTGAATAAATCTTTGAATTTCTTTTGTCTATTTTTAGGTTCAAGAATGCTTCCGATTTGACCAGGTAAAAATCATTCCTGAAAAGTAAGAGCTGCAACAGTCTTGTTCTCACCTTTTCAGTTTAACTTTTATTTTTGTTTTAATTTCATAAGACCTTAAAAAAAAAAATGCAAAAAATAAATATTTTTTGTCCAAAGGAAACATTTAAATTTAGTGTCGTGTAAGATTTTCTTCTTTTTTTGTGGTGACCTTTGCCGTATTTTGTATCAATTACTATCAATGAGTTTAGGAGTAATATTTGATTTTCTTATATTTTTAGTTGATATTATTGTTGTGTCTGAGTTATTAAATAACAATATTGAAATCCAGAAGAAAAGGGTTAACAGAGGTTTATTACTCTCTGCTACAAAAGATGTAATAAAATACAGTCCAACATGCAGTGTTTCCACAACAGTAATTAATTCTCTGTAGTAACTAGCTCATACTTGAACTCAACTATGCAACTGTGTAGTCTATATAATTTATGGGTTTCGTTGGACAAGTCCAACTTTCTTGTAGGGGAAGTCTATTCACTTACAATACTAATATTAATACATTAACTCAGCTTATAATAACATCCATTTTAAATTTACAACCTTGGGGTAGATTCTATTTCCAGCTAAAGAATCCCCCATGACACTAATCCTCATTCAATACATAAACAAAACCATGCTGATCTCAATTAGAAGCTTCAATTCAAATCGTTAAGTAATTTAGATATTTACAGAGTATACACCTGTATATATTTGCCCAACCACTCCCCCATGAGCAGGAACATATTTGAATTAATGCTTCTTTTTGAAGTCAACTAGGTTCATCAAATTGGAGTGGGTTTCTGCAAGATGAAAGGCTGGATAATGTCTATATTTGCTATTGAAGTTGTTGGCTTATCTTGGATATAAGCTGTATGAAAAGTCACCACTTATATTTATAGACTCTACCAAGTAGCAGAAGCCAGATTGAGCAATGAAAAAATGGTAAAAATGTATTTGCGGTCGTTGATAAATTGTCCTAAAATCAGTTGCCAACTTGATTCCCTCCAAGAAGGAATACTACAGATTAACAGACAAGGAGTATCTATGGACACTACATTCTTTCTACCAAGGAATACTACAGATTAACAGACAAGGAGTGTCTATGGACACTACATTCTTTCTACCAAGGAATACTACAGATTAACAGACAAGGAGTATCTATGGACACTACATTCTTTCTACCAAGGAATACTACAGATGAACAGACAAGGAGTATCTATGGACACTACATTCTTTCTACCAAGGAATACTACAGATTAACAGACAAGGGGTGTCTATGGACACTACATTCTTTCTACCAAGGAATACTACAGATTAACAGACAAGGGGTGTCTATGGACACTACATTCTTTCTACCAAGGAATACTACAGATTAACAGAAAGGAGTGTCTATGGACACTACATTCTTTCTACCAAGGAATACTACAGATTAACAGACAAGGAGTGTCTATGGACACTACATTCTTTCTACCAAGGAATACTACAGATTAACAGACAAGGAGTATCTATGGACACTACATTCTTTCTACAAGGAATACTACAGATTAACAGACAAGGAGTGTCTATGGACACTACATTCTTTCTACCAAGGAATACTACAGATTAACAGACAAGGAGTATCTATGGACACTACATTCTTTCTACCAAGGAATACTACAGATTAACAGACAAGGAGTATCTATGGACACTACATTCTTTCTACCAAGGAATACTACAGATTAACAGACAAGGAGTATCTATGGACACTACATTCTTTCTACCAAGGAATACTACAGATTAACAGACAAGGAGTATCTATGGACACTACATTCTTTCTACCAAGGAATACTACAGATTAACAGACAAGGGGTGTCTATGGACACTACATTCTTTCTACCAAGGAATACTACAGATTAACAGACAAGGGCTATGGACACTACATTCTTTCTACCAAGGAATACTACAGATTAACAGACAAGGAGTATCTATGGACACTACATTCTTTCTACCAAGGAATACTACAGATTAACAGACAAGGAGTAACTGATACTACATTCTTTCTACCAAGGAATACTACAGCGATGAGCCTGTTCAATACTTAGATGGGTGACTATTTAGGCAAAAGCAGGTGTTCTGTTAGTAACCACATATTAAAATGACTTGATTTGGCATTAAATGACCTGAAAAGGGTTGATATGCCACAAAACAAACAAACAGGATTGTAACAGAAGTGATGGTGTCAGTTTTATTACCAAATCATATTAAATTCAATCATGTGAATTTACATCAAAAGGAAGAGTAAATATGTTAAGGTCTAAAGAGGTTGTGTTCACATGGTTCTGGCATTGCCATATTGTAAATTTTAGTGATATCATGCGGTATTTTTAGGGGGTCATTAGTAATAATCATGTTATACTTAACAACAAGGTTATCATTTTATGAAAGTTTTGTTGAAAGCCATGTTGTTCTTGTTGTTTTTTTTTTTTTCAGAAGTGAATGAATTTTAATTTGGTTAATTTGTTTTTATAAGTTTTTTGTTGTTTTGGGTTTTTTTTATGTATCAAAAAAATTATTGCATTTTTTTAAACATACGTTATAATGAGATTTTTCTACAATTTTTGTACTAAAATTTTTTTTCTTTCTACGTTTTATGTTGTTAATTAATTGATTTATTTATTTATGTTTAGAAATTCCTTTAAAAAAATTTTTTTTGTAAATATATATGTGCAAGTGATTCAAAACTTATTTAAGCTTAAATAAACTATTTAAGCGATTCAAAACTTATTTAAGGAAAAATATATATAATTGATTTATTCACTTATTTATCTAAGTTTAGAAATTCCTTTAAAACATTAAGGAAAAAAAAAATACATGTAATTAAATAGTGAAATAATTGAAATATTTTATCAGAACCAATAATTAAATTAGTGAAATGATTCCTTCCATTGTGGAAAAAGAAGAATTAATTGTTTGAGAAACAAGACCAAAATTTGTTGCGTTTCTTTGATTTTTAAGAGTTTTAAATGTTAATCTTAAATTACCATAATACAAATGCTAGAAGAAGCAACCAAAATGTCAAATAATGCCACATTCTTCAAACCATGGTGCAATTTACCATTCCTTGCCGAATCTGTTATTAAATGGCATTAATCCAATTTGGTAAATGTGAAAAAGTTAATTATCTGCAATTCTTCAAAAAGAAGAATTTCTTTTTTAATATAATTCTCTTGAATGATTGATAATTGATGGATTGGTTTTTATGGAAAGTTTTTTTTTACAAAAAGCAAACTTCATTTTTGTCTGAGAAATAACAAATGATGTGATTCAATTGAATCATACTTTGATTTTCTCTTTCTTTCTTTCTTTCTTTGTTTTTCAGTCTTTACTTGCAAGTCCGTCAAATAAACAAAGTTTTGATTTGGAGCAGGTAAAAAAAAAAACAACTTTTTTTCCTTTTATGTCATTTGTTGATTAATTATTTTTTGTTTGTTTTTTTTATTTAAAAAAAAATTTGGTATTTCTCTTTTGATATTCAACTTAGACAGTTTTTGGTTTTAATCTTTTTAAAAAATTTTTTTTTCTTGTACAAAAGATTAAGATATTTGCTTTCTTGTTTTTTGATTTAAAAAAAAAATTATTAATGCTCTAACAGTTTTTTTAGAACAGACATGTCAAATGTGTGGCCCACACCAATGCAGAAGTAAATCCATAGCTAGAACTGTAGGAAATGCAGTCAGATTCTGCACCTAAAGCAAAAGTATCTCCAAGTGGGGGATATTTGATTTTCTTTTCATACCTCCAAAAAAGTTTAAAAACTTGAGTAAATTTGCCTCAAGTATCATGACAATATTTGTTTCTACCTCTGTGTGTGTGTGTGTGTGTGAACAGTTATTTTATTCATGAAATTTACTAAAACTTCTTATAGAATAAGGCTGACAGATCAGTACTTTCTACCTAAGTGTGTGAACAGTTATTTCATTCATAAAATTTACTAAAACTTCTTATAGAATAAGGCTGTCAGATCAGTACTTGTCGTCATTGATCAAAGTCAGATACACTTGTAATCCATGCAGCCCTAGGGGGCTACTGAGTTTGACATGTCTGTTTTAGAATATATAGACTAACCCCTATCCCTAATATTGAATATCAAAAATTTTTGAATTTAAAATGTTTTTTTGAGAGTTTTTGCTTTTACCTTTTTTTTTTTTTTTTTTTTTTTTCCTTTTCCCTTGTACAAAAAAAATAGAATATTTGCTTTCTTGTCTTTGGATTTATTTTTTATTATTTTCTAAAAATGAATGCTCTAACACAGGGCTCCCTGGTCAGGGGGTGTGGACATCATTACCGGGGTGGTGGTGAGAAGTGTCTGTTCAAATTTAGATTAATTTTTTCTTTTGTAATTAATATTATTTATATTTTCGTTTCTTTATTCTGATTTTTGTTTACATATTATATTAAATTTAGAGCATATAGTATATATGATCTTTTGATAAAACTGTATTATGGATTAACATTCTGTATTTTTGAACAAAAGTATAAATTGTAGGGGTGCGAAGTCAGAGCAAAACACTTTTAAGGGTGCAGGAATAGAAAAAGGTTGGGAATCACTGCTCTAACAGTTTATTAGAATATACAGACTGACCCCTAACCCTAATACTGAATATCAAATTTTAAATTTTTTAAAATTTTGCTATTTCTCTTTTGATGTTCAATTTTGATTTTTTTTTTTAAATTGTTTTATTCTTGTGCTAAAAATTTAGATATTTGCTTTCTTGTCTTTTTTTTTAATTTTTTATTTTTTTTTATTATATTTTTATTATTTTTTACATTTTTATTTTATTTCTAATGTTCTGAGTGTTGCATGAATTGTCAGCCATTAAAATGATTGCAATCTTTTTAATATTTTAATTGTTTCTTAATTTTTAGGAGAAGATGCTTCCTGGAGTGATAATGGCCATTGGAGGCCAAGTGTTTGACATGCTTTATCAACTGGCTGAACTCGAAGAACCAAAGTAAGAAATCTTTTTCATATTAATAAAATAATTCATTTGCGTTTGTGTTTACTTTCATTAATGTCTGATTTGTGTTGATTTTCAGAATAACATCACGAGTTCGCAAGTTGCTTATGCTGATTCCAACAGATCCAGCCATATCAGATGCCTTTGACTCCATCAGCCAAAAGGTTAATACTCTTCAATTTTTTATTTTTTTTTTATTTTTTGCAAGGATTTATTTTGGCTTTCCACTATGTTTTTTCTGAGTTATCAAATAATAACATTGAAATCTGGAAATTAAATTAAATTAGTGAAAATAGTTCACTAATTAGGACTGAGCCTATTCTATTAGTGACCACCCCAAGCGGAGTTTAACACGTTTGAATTCAGAGCTTTCCTTCTAGACTGGTTGCCTAACCAAGATTAAGAGCCCAGTCTGCCCTACTATTTACCCATAGCTGGAGGGAGAGTAATTGGATGCATACCTATCCCAAGGGTATTAGCACTATGTGAACTGTAGCTTCATCCAGGATTTGAACTCCGGTTAATGAGTCCATTTCCTACAACTCTAACCATTACACAACGCGTCTCCAACAGAAAAGGTTAACATAGGTTTGTTACTTTTAGTACAAAGATATAATAGTCTAAACGTGCAGTGTTTCCACAACAGTAATTAATTTTCTGCTACTACTGCTACCTGACTACTCCAACTTGACTACTCAACTGTGTAGTTCGTATCATTTATGGGTTTCATTGGACAAGTCCAATTTTCTTGTAGGGGGAAATCTCTTCCCTTACAAAACACTATCGTTTTAAAAAATTTGGAAGGATTTTTAATTTTTGATTTAACAAAACTGATTTTAATCAGTTTTGTGAAATTTTTAATGAAACTTAATGAATTTTGGAAAGTTTTTAAGTCAGCATTTGATTTCAGAATCAAATAAATATCTAAATTATTTTTAAAGTCATGTGTAATATTTCCATCTATTTTTATTCTTTTACAGTTTTTCTTTTGTAGCAATAAATCGAAATGAAAAAAGACAAATTCTAGTCATAATGTTTTGAAAATAACAGAAATAAAAACATCAGAATATTGTGCTTTGGGGTCTTCTCCTTTTGTTTTTTCCAATAGTTATTTTGATATTTGAGTTATTAATATTATTTTGATCGGATAACAAAAAATAGTTGGGTTTTTTTTTGGGGGGGGGTCAATTATTTAAAGGAAGATGTACAGAGTGGTCCAAAAGAATTATCACCCCTATGTATCTGGAGATTGTGCATTTGTCTGTCAGTAACCAAAATTACTCCACCACTGACGTTACAATTCCCTTAGTTATTTAATAATCATTATTCAATCTTAATTACGATCTTATTTATTAACGATATCCCTTAAAGTCTAATTGTGTTTGATTTGCCTCAAAATGACTCGTGTTATTAATATGTTTAAAATCCTGCAATGTGTGTTATATATCATCAAGAAATAATTGGTTTACATAATATTTGGTGGGGATAATTTTCATACTGGTTTTAACAATGGTGTCATTAATTTCAAATAGCATTGTTTTATTTTCAAATATATTAAAAGCAATCCTATCTATAATTTTATATTGAAATCAATTAAAATAAATTAAAATAAGTGTGAACTTTTTATATGGGTTCTTATTTAGTTTTGTTAGTCTTTCTAATCTAATATTTTATTGCATTTAAACTTAAATTATAGATCCAGGGGCCACATATTTTTGCTAGTTGTTTTAACTTTCAATTTTTTTGGTTTTAATAATATATAGATATGTAATTATCTTACTTTTAAATAACGACTTGAAAATTCAAATTATTTTCTAGAATTTCAGGTTGTATTATGTAATTATTTTATCTCTAAAAAAAAAAATATGTAGGAGGTGACAAGATGTTTGGATCACCCTATACATGTTTTTTTTGGGGGGGTGACAAGATGTTCGGATCACCCTATACATGTGTGGGGGGGGAAACAGATGTTCGGATCACCCTATACATGTGGGGGGGGGGAAAAAAACAAGATGTTCGGATCACCCTATACATGTGGGGGGGGGGAGAGAGAGAGACAAGATGTTCGGATCACCCTATACATGTTGGGGGGGGGGACAAGATGTTCGGATCACCCTATACATGTTGGGGGGGGTAACAAGATGTTAGCATCACTCTATACTTGTGGGAGGTGACAAGATGTTCGAATCACCCTATACATGTAGGGATGGCAACATGTTAGGATCACCCTATATATGTGTGTGGGGGGTTGATAAGATGTTCGGATCACCCTATCACATTCACAAGAGTTGATTCATGATTTTAATTTCTGTGTGTTTTTTTTTCCAATTTCAGTTTGAATCCAAGCAATCTTCCTCATCTGATGATGTCAGTCCTCGCTCAAGTCCTAAAAAAGTATCATCATCATCATCATCATCGTCATCCTCATCATCTTCATGCTCCCCTCAGTGTTCAGCCTCAAAACAGTCACCCCAAGAAATCCTCAAATCTTTGCTAGACAGCACAGGACCCGAAATGTCAACATTTAGATTACTTTATAATTTAGAGGTAAGTCCATTCTATATATTAATACTCGTCTTCATAAATCTTCCATCTGTTATCATTCTGCAACAACCTCTGGTTAAAAATGAAACTATCCAAATCATCCAAGATGCAATGCAAAAATGTAAATCCAGATTTTCTGGTGTCGCTTAATCACAGATTTCTTATTTGTGCAATTTTATTTGTCACAATGATAGGCGTGCAAAAAAACAATGATGTCATTATTTGAATAAGATCTTTAAAAGTTTTTTGACACTTGTTTGATCAACAATCAAACTCAGATATACAGGGAACACCTGTGACATGACTTGATTGTATTTCTGTGACTTTTTTTTCTTGTCTTGATTGTATTTCTGTGACTTTTTTTTCTTGTCTTGATTGTATTTCTGTGACTTTTTTTTCTTTTCTTGATTGTATTTCTGTGACTTTTCTTGTTGTCTTGATTGTATTTCTGTGACTTTTTCTTGTTGTCTTGATTATATTTCTGTGGCTTTTTTTCTTGTCTTGATTCTGTGGCTTTTTTTCTTGTCTTGATTGTATTTCTGTGGCTTTTTTTTCTTTCTTGATTGTATTTCTGTGGCTTTTTTTCTTGTCTTGATTGTATTTCTGTGGCTTTTTTTTCTTGTCTTGATTGTATTCTGTGGCTTTTTTTTTTCTTGTCTTGATTGTATTCTGTGGCTTTTTTTTTCTTGTCTGATTGTATTTCTGTGGCTTTTTTTCTTGTCTTGATTGTATTTCTGTGGCTTTTTTTTCTTATCTTGATTGTATTTCTGTGGCTTTTTTTTCTTGTCTTGATTGTATTTCTGTGGCTTTTTTTTCTTGTCTTGATTGTATTTCTGTGGCTTTTTTTTCTTGTCTGATTGTATTTCTGTGCTTTTTTCTTGTCTTGATTGTATTTCTGTGGCTTTTTTTTCTTGTCTTGATTGTATTTCTGTGGCTTTTTTTTTCTTGTCTTGATTGTATTTCTGTGGCTTTTTTTTTTCTTGTCTTGATTGTATTTCTGTGGCTTTTTTTTTCTTGTCTTGATTGTATTTCTGTGGCTTTTTTTTCTTGTCTTGATTGTATTTCTGTGACTTTTTTCTTGTCTTGATTGTATTTTTGTGACTTTTTTTTCTTGTCTGATTGTATTTCTGTGACTTTTTTTTCTTGTCTTGATTGTATTTCTGTGACTTTTTTTTCTTGTCTTGATTGTATTTCTGTGCCCTTTTCTTGTTGTTGTTTCTTGAATGAGTAGTTAGTTCCAACCAATCATTTCTCTTGATTCTTTTTTTGTTCTAGGTACTCAGCAGTAAACTGATGCCTACGGGGGAAGAGGTTGGAGTTCAACACAGTGCACGAAGATTCTGTGATGATTTCCTCTTGGCTGGTGGACTTGGTTTAGTTGTTCGAATCCTCCAACCTGAAGCGATATCAACTGAGGTTTGCTATTCCATACGACAGGGCTGTTACTCCATTTGCCTTCAGTTGGCCAGGTGAATAACAATTTTTCATTTCATTTATTTTTTGTTCTTTGTGTTTTTTGATCCATTCATATAAAGGGGAGTCCCTATTATGGTGATTTAGGTCACAAATATGAACATAAGTTAATAAAAGGAAGCACATGAAATAACTTAGAATTTTAAAGAATATTGTATTACTCTGAATGTTTGAAATGAGGCTAGAAGATTAGTATTATCTGCGTTATTCGGACTATTATCACCATCTTCATTGTTATTTGTACAACGTTTCGGCCGATATGGAATAAATAAAGGGTTAGGTTCAAAGTTCCGTGATGGCTCCCAATTACGGCAAGAAGGTTCCCGAGTCCGAGAAGAAATACCTGAAGAAGGCCGGAGGGCATATCGGCCGAAACGTTGTACAAATAACAATGAAGATGGGGACAATAGTCCAAATAACGCAGATAATACTAAATATTGTATTACATTTATACATAAAGAAAATACAGTTGTAATATTTTCAGTTGCAAACAAATTCTGTTTGCAGCTATATTTTATTATATAAATATAATTGAATATAAATTCACTTAACTAAGTCCTTGGAAAATAGTTATGTTAAAGTTCTTGCACTAACAAACGGCTCTTTACGTTTTCTGTGTTGTTATGGTAACAGCAACAAGTTAACATCCACCTCCATCATGCTGTTGGTTGAAAAAAAGGAAGATACTTATCTCTGATTTCCAGTGCCAAAAGCTGTGTGTTAAATAGTACCACTATTGTTCTTCTACAGGGATGGCTTTGGCATTGAATGACCCACAGAAGTTTATATGCCATTAAAGCAACAAACCAAACCCACCTAAACTGCGATCATGATGTTCCTTGTGTCATATGTTGGAATGATAATTGTGCAAAAACAATGACATCATTATTTGAATGAAATCTTCAAAAGTTTTTTGACACCTTGTTTGATTAACAATCAAACTATTAAAAATGATTTCCCAGTTTGGGTCATTATTATGCTTGGATACACAGGGAACACCTGAGGAAGTCCGGAGGATACAGCATCTGAAATATTGTGATTTTACATACCACAATAAATGTTGTATTGTCCTCGCCTGGAAAACGGAGCTTCCGGCAGAGGGACAAAGAGAAAGATAAAAATATATATTTAAAAAGAAAGAGAAAGCAGAAGAGAGGGTTTCCGGTCAAGGAAGCAGGGAGAAGATAAAGAAATATATAACAAATGTCCGTTATCAGATCAAAAGATAAAAGATGCGGAGGCGTATCTATCAATATAAAGGCGAGAAGATTCGAGCCGACACACAGAGACGCCAGCCGGCAACCAAAAGGACACTTCACGTCTCCCGTCAAAAATTACTCCTCAGGCACTCATTGTAAGCTCTACGCCTTCACCACCCACACACCAAAGAAAATAAAGAAGGGTCCTCTCTTTGTACATACGTATATGTTGTTTATTGAAGTCCAGTAGTCGGTAGTAGCTGACTATTAACATACATCGCTTTGGGTACAGTGAAAACACCAGTACTAACATACACAAATTTAGCATCGTAAATTTGAAGCCGCTATACAACATAAAGATGAGGACAACAGTCAGAAAAATCAAAATTGTAAAAACCTTTTTGTTTTATTTTCTTGATTGATTGATCTCTTTTCTTCAACTAGTTTGTCTTGTTTTTCAGATTTTTGTTGTGTGGTCAGACTGTGACCGGTGAAGTTTATCCACCCTCACCCCAGGCAACTGTAAAAGCAGCAACTGGAGGGGCACAGTGGTCAGTCAGTGTCAGTGTGGAATCATCTGGGGGAGCAGGAAGTAAAGCACTTCAAGTGAGTGAGAGGAGGGCCAAAACATTTCTCTTGTTTTTTTTTGTTTTTTTTAAGCTTACATTTTTATAAACTCTATAAAAACATCTGTTAACTTTAAAATTTTATTGTTAGTATCTCTTAGTCCTGTTAAATCTTTGCCATACTAAATTTCCTCCATATTTTCTACCTTAGGATATTTCAAAATTCATTATCTATTCACTTCAGTACTCATTCTATCTTATTATAACTGAGATTCGGTGTCTGTCTGTCTGTAACCGAAACGACATCACTGCTTACATCACAATACCCTCAGGAATTGTGTAAGTTCATCAATGAGTATATCTATAGTCAAAATCATTAATACATAGAAGAAATCTTATTTATTAACCATGTCTCTATGAAAATCTTGAGTTAGATTTTCCTCAAAATGGCCCAAGTTATTTGTGTATTATGTAATATGTCTTATATATCACTAAGAAATAAAGGTTTACATAATACGTGGTGTAGTTAATTTGCATACTGGTTTTACTAAATAATTACTTGGTGTTATTGATCTCTAATATTATTGCTTTATTCTTCAACGTATCAAAATCAATCTTATGAATGATTTTATAAACTAACACCTGAATTTTTCCATTAATTTCCTGGTTATCTGGGGGTCCAGTGAGCTTTGGCCGCTGGACCAGTTAAGCAAATTAATAGCGTCGATCCCAGGGGGCTATACCCTAGGCAATACCTGCCCCCTTGATTTAAAGGGGCAGGGTTGGGTTTATTGCTCAGCGCCTGAGGCGCCCCCCTCAAGGGGGAATGCCGACGGGGATTGACACATTTTGTACCTACCACCCATGAGCTTCGGCTTGTGGGTGATCCCACGTTAATAGGGCCTTGTGCCTAACCCATACAAGTGGGGTACAAGGTAAATAAACCTGAATTTTTCCATTAATCAAACAGTTTATACATTGTATCATTTTTACCATTTCAGTGCATTTAGAAGGATCTTTTTTTTTTTTTTTTTTTTTTTTTTTTCAATCTATTCCCCCGTTCCCTCTGCTGATGATGATGATTGTAAAATCATGTTTTTTTTTTGTTAAATCTTTTTCAGACAATGACAATGCAGGACTTTGGTGAAACCGTGGCTTGCCTAATGCGTATTACCTGGGCTGCAGCTGCTGGCCGCCTCCATCTGATGAGCGTCAATCAGCCAATCAGAGAGAGCACAGTTACAACTGGGCGCCGCAGTCGGCAGAGCAGCACAGGTAGGTTCTTTTTTTTGTTTTGTTTGGGGATTTTTTTGGGGGGGGGAGAATCTGTCAATCAGTTACCAAGTGCTGTTGTTTTCATGTCTTCACTAACTTAACTTGAATATATATATATATATATATATATTCATATATATGTGTGTGTGTGGTAGAATTAAACAAAAGGCACATCTCCTGTTTAACAATTTTAGTAACAATCTTTTCGAGCTTTCTGGATAACTTTTTTACATTTCGATGGAATCCGTAGATTAGTCCACCGAAGTTCTTATACCAAGTACTTTTGACACTTCAAAGTGCTATCATCAGGGGTGATGTGTTTATGTTCCAGTTTTTTTTTTTTTTTTCAAGTTACTATATTAAGGGGTGTGGAGGCTGGAATGAGGAGAGGGTACTTTGGATAAGAACTTCAGTGGACTAATCTACGGATTCCATCCAAATGCAAAATGTTGGCCAGAAAGCTCGAAAAGATTGTTAATAAATTTGTTAAACAGGAAACATGTTTTTGTTTAATTCTACATGTATAAATGAAAGAATGCTGTCCAAATACACACGCACGCACACACACACACACACACACACATACATATATATATATATATATATATATATATATATATAGGATAGGATAGACATAACCATGGTGCTTTGGTGACTGTTGTTTTCTCACCTATGTGATCATCAGACAATGGTAATCACTTAGGTAAGAAACTGTTTCTATGCTATCCCAACAGATATATATGCACTATCTCCAATATTGAGTACTTTATTTATGAATATATACAAACTACATTATTAAAATATTCTTCTTTTTTTTTTTCTTTGATAAATAATAATTTACAAAAAGAACACACTGTCTTTGTTTTTCTGCATCGATTTTTTACAGCCATATGCCCTTTCTGATGGAATTTTTCATGGTATCTGTTAGGAACACCTAACGAAAATAGACTTAAAACAAAAATAGAGTTGCTTCCCTTTGATTAGTCAAAGTGTTTGTTTACATTTGAACGCTGAGCGTTCAGTTCCTGGTTAAGTTTGCTTGAGAGTTAGAAGCATTTTCTACTCTGTGTTTTAATAAATCCTTGTTAATTTTATAACAACCTGGTCTCGCATTATCATTCCTATCGTCCATATAATTTCATCTGTATGTTAAATACATAACAGTATCCTAAAGACATTAATATGAATAGATGTTTTAAAAATTTACTGACCCAAGCAATACAAATTCAAGTTATTGAATCAATAAGGCTAAAATAAAGATCTAGAAAAGTGAATTTTAGTTATTATTATCTGTAGGATCTTGTTCTAAGTAATATTAACCCTTTGATTTCTACATGTGTCTTTTCAGGTAGCACGGGCAGCACAGGCAGTGAAAGTGAGGGTCAGACTTTGCATGCTGGGGTGTGCGCCCAGCAGGGAAACTTGAGCACAAAAGATTGCAACATTGCACGGGAAGCTTTAGAAATTCTGATCACTTGCTTACAATTAAGGAGCGGATCGTTATGTGAGTTTCTCTCTCTCTCTTCATTTTCTCTCTCCATTTCTCTCTCTTTCTCTCTCCATTTTCTCTCTCTCTCTCATCTGCAGAGTGTAGAGTACCCCTTCATCAACATTACTACCAGGTCCACTCTGACCTGGAGTGGTAGTACCTGTTAGGGTCCCATCTATAGGTTAAATAGAAAAAATGAGTTTAAAAAAAGATCGAGTACCCATCAAGAATGAATGAAACAAAATGACTTCAGCATGAAATAACCCTACAAGGGTTGACATGCCATAAAATCCAACCAACCCGCCAATCTTGACACACATCATGTTTGAAAATTCTGACTTCTCCCAATCTAAATTGCAATATTGGAAACTCTCTCTTTCTTTTTTTCTCTCTCTTTCTTTTTTTCTCTTCTCTTTCTTTCTTTTTTTCTTTTTTCTTTTTCTCTCTCTTTTTCTTCTCTCTCTCTCTTTATTCATTCTCTCTTTATTCATTCTCTCTCTATTCTCTCTCTCTCTCTCTCTATTCACTCTCTCTCTCTCTCTCACTCTCTCTCTCTTTATTCACTCTCTCTTTCTCTTTTATTCACTCTCTCTCACTCTCTCTCTCTCTCTCTCTCTTTATTCACTCTCTCTCTCTCTCTCTCTCTCTCTCTCTCTCTCTCTCTCTCTCTTTATTCACTCTCTCTCTCTCTCTCTTATTCACACTCTCTCTCTCTCTTTATTCTCTCTCTCTCTCTTTATTCTCTCTCTCTCTTTCTTCTTCTCTCTCTCTCCCTCTCCTCCCCCCTATGTTACTCTCTTTTTCTCTACCCCCTTTCTTCACCTATTTTGACTGTCATTTTATTTTTGTTTTCTTTTTTCTACCCAGCCGTGTTTTATTCGTTGCCGTGTGTCCATGACTTTATCATCGACATCCTAGTCGGCTCCCCCCAGCCGGACATTAGGAACGCTGCCTTGGAACATTTTTATCAACTCAGCCAGACAGAAATCCTACCCAGCGACAATGACAGTGTCAGTCCTCACAAATTTTTATTGAAAGTTTTGCTCAAAAGCAGACTCCCTTTCTGGGTGACGTCCAGTGCAATACGAGGCTCAAGCCAAAGGTAAGCAGCATCATTATCATCATCATCTTTGAAAAGAATTTCAATCAATTTGTTAAATAAAAATAATAAAGATGGAGTTTTGTGTTTTGTAAATAGAAATTGAAATTCCACAAAATTTACGTAGAGAAAATAAATGATTAATTAGGAATTACAAAAAAATCGTTGCTATATTATTGCTGCTCCTGGCCAGGATTGAACCGGCAGTCTAGAGATAACAGTCACTTAGAACTGTCTTAACCTAACTCCTTTATCCACTTTGCTATGTGTCCAAAAATTCCAATAAACAACAGTCAAAAACATTAAGATTATTCACATCAAACCCTATCTTAAAAATTTAGTTGAATAATACCAAAATCAGAGTTGTTAATAGAATTAATTCTAGACGTTTTTCTTTTTCTTTTTTTTTTTTTTTTACTTCAAAATGTTGTCAATTTTTGGTCACATTAAAGCAATTTTTTGTTTCTTTGAAATCTGATTATTGCTACCAAACCTGTCAAAAAAGATTTTTTCATCTTTTTAGAATTTACCAATAGAACTGCCATTGTGCATCTAATGGCTGAAAATGTTGAAGAAATGAAATCTAACTTCATCGTTGTCTTTTATGATAAATGTTTATCTTTATTTTTTATTTTTTTTTAGGCTTTTAAATCAGTGTTCACAATATTTTGAACTTCGATGTCAATTATTAGAAAATTTATCCGGTAAGAAATAGATTTTTTAATTTTTTAAATTTTTATATGACCATGATTTATGTATGAACAATTTGTTCCCAAAGCATGATCGGAAAAATAATTTTTGTCAACCATTTTTATAATTTTTGAATTTCTTTTAAAGATCAGAAAAATATAAAAACAATTCAATTCTTTTTTCTCTCTCTTTTTTTTCTCTCCCCCCCCCCCACTTTTTTCTCCCCTCTCTTTCCTCCCTCTTTTTTCCTCGTTTTTTCTTTTTTTTTTTCCTTTTTGTGAATTTTGTTAAACTAGCAGAAGTAATGTTCTATTAATGATATATAGTATTAAAGTCAGTGGAGTGACCTATTGTCAGTGTCTAGAGTCTATCCCCTTTTCACTAGCACTAGACCAGGGAGATTGTTTTTGCTAAGCTGAGACACCACACTTACAGTCAGCTCCCAGATGCTTTACCATACAAATCAGATTACCCAAACTCTGCTACTCATACACTGAGTTGGTGAGGACCAGTATTGAACCTGGAACCTTGCGATTCCTAGGCGGATATACTGCTGATCTAACCCATTGAGACATTTCATCTGGCATGATATAAAAGGCCACTAAAAGCTTGGTGTGTGCCCTCAGCAACCAAGTGACCCACCCTAGGTTTTTCTTTAAAATTGTTTTCCTTGATAAATTTAGACTTCTGTACCTGTGAATATCAATTTTATTTGCTTTCTGTACAAATTAAGTTTTACTACAAAAAGCTTAATGTGGATGGCCGATGGCTCCCTTGGAGCTCATCCGCCCTTTGACAACTCTATTTTTTGGTGATGCTGGGTGTCTACACACCAACCTCACCAGACAAGCCAAAGCATACCTGATGGGGGTACTAGTTTAGTTGCTAACAACCCAACCATGGAACAGGTAATACTAGTTTACATGGTACTAGTAGTAGGTAAGAATGAAGACCTGTCTTGTCCTGACTTGACATAAACTCCATACACATACACTGTCGCTCCTGCAGATTTCAATTTTAATTCCTTTCTAGATTAATTACACTTTCCTGCCCAATTTTAAATCCAAATGTCTTCAGTTTTCTTTCCAATGTTCTTTCAAATTGAAAAAAAAAATTTCCTACTAATCCAAATAAAGAAATTTGGTTAAATCAAACTTAACAGACATAAATTCCACCATCGTATGTCACCCTGCCGAAAGAAAAAACATTCCAAAATCAGGGAATTAACTGAATTTAATGAAATTTTTCAGTATTGATATATAAATGAATAAAAGATATAATGCACTAGTTATTTTATTTTAAAACTTTTACATTTTTTCAGGTCAGTTAACTTTGAACCACATATCTTTTAGAATCTGTGTTACACCTCAAAGATACGGGGTTTAAATTAACTGACCTGAAAAAATGTAAAAGTTTTTAAATAAAATAACTAGTGCATTATATCTTTTATTCATTAATATATCAACATAACATTTCATTAAATTTGGTTAATTCCTGATTTTTGGTATTTTTTTTTCTTTCGGTGGGGTGACATGCAAAGAAGGAATTTAGGTCCATTAAGTTTGATTTAACCAGAAATTTTATCAAAGTTGATTTTTTATTTTTTTTATTTTTTTGTAAATTTTGAAGATGCTGATCAAAAAAGTTTGCTGGTGGATGTGTCAGTAATGCTGGAGGATGAAATTGGTTGGTTAAGTAATTTTGTTATTTCTGAATACCATGAACTACGCCCAACCGAGAATATGTTGTTGGCCGGTCATCTGAAACTCTGCAAAGCCTTGTTCACATGTGAAGGAATTAATAAGGAAGAATTTGGTAAGTTTGTTTGTTTGTTTTTTTCTTATTTACTTGGCAGTTTAAACAGATGTTGGAAATAGAATGATAATTGGTGTCTATCATTTTTCTCAATGTAACATAAACATATATACTGAACCAATCCCGACAAAGAGTTATAATAAAAAGACTTTATTGTCTAAGCAAAGTCTAACAGAAACAATACAAAAAGGGATAGATAAATGTCCTAAAGAAAAGAGTCTTTGAAGATAGTCTATGGCTATTAAATGTAGAATAAAAGTTGTCACTTACTGGGTACTCCATGAAAACATAGAGTATTGAAGGCATGTTCACTGTGCATAGAAATGCCTGGGTGAGAGTGCTAACCCTGTATGGAAATGGCCCATGTACAGATGTACGTATAAGCCTGTGTTCTGGGGTGGGGTGGGGTTAGACCCAGTCTAAATGGATGGAGACAATTTGTGCCTAGTTCTGACGGCTGGAGAGTCCAGGAGAAATATAGTTTGATTTTGGTGGAACTCCGTAGCAACTAAGGGAGGATAATCCCAACACAGACGTTTTGTTTTACTACTAGATAAAATGGCTGGAGGAAATAACTTGAAAATTCACTGAAAATTTCTGTTTTTGACCTTTTAATCAAAAATCCACAACAAATCTCTAATTTAAACTATTATTTGAGCAATTGATTTTTTTAACAAAAATATTAAATATAATTAAGAATATTAAAATTAAATATTAAAATTAAGAATATTAAATATAATATTAAATATAATTAAATTAATATATTTTAATATACATAATTTAATTAATATAATTAAATATAATATTAAATTTGATGAATTATCAATTATAAATAATTAATGAATTTGATGATTTTACTTATTTAGGGTTCAAACTCACTGACATTGAATTTTTTACTCACACCCCTCAGGCAATATGTTTCAAAAATCTATTTTTACATCGCCCGGAGGGTGTTTTTTTATTTTGTACTAGTAATAATAATAATAATAAACATAAAAACATAAACAACATATGATATATTGTAATATTAAAAAATTGTCATCAATATATTGTAATATATTTGATTGTCACAGCTTGCTTATCAAATAAATAACACAAATAATCCAGTTGAACATCATCTGGTGGAATAACCATTTCCACCTTTTGATTACTACAATTGAAAAATGGCCGAAACAGTGCTTCCATTTCTTATTAACCAATATACCACAAATATAAACATAAACATATAAACAATATAATAATAATAATAATAATATTAGTTAATAAATTATTAAGGAAATTCTGTTTATAAACTGCAAAAATGAATTGTGAATTGTCCTAATTGTTTTTTTGGTTTTTCTCTCTTTTAAGGCAAAGATCTTCTCTATGAATTGTTGTATGATTTTCTGTTTCCTGCCTCAAAACTCATTATGGACAATATAAATGAAGCGAGAAATGATGAATTTCTTCATAATTTTAATCCAAAGTAAGTACACACACACACATGTTAAAGGTTGAGTGAATGTATCAATTATAATTTATCCAGACTAAGAATAGGACACTCATACATTACCATTCATACCTCCTCAAAAAAGAAGCAGCCCCATATTGCATACCATGCCAAAAACCCTACACAATCAAACACATACTAACAGAATGTAGCAACCTAAAACAAATACAAAAAAAAATACTACCAAACAACAAATCGAAAATAGATATTCTACCAAATAAACCCAGAAAAACTACTTGGATACATAAAAGAAGCAAACATCTACAACAAAATCTAAAAATCTTCAAAAAAAAAAAATGAGAACACAAAAATATATGTTAACAAAAACATCTAAAAGTTTCATTCACAAAAGAAAATATGTCCAAAAAAAAAACCTTTAGAAAATTAAACATTATCACCAATTCATTTCAAAAACATAGTCGGCATTAAATGACCCATTGAGGTTGATATGCCGTAAAACAAGAACAAATCAATCAATCAATTATAAGTGTGACACTCAGTATTTTCCTTGCATCCACCATCAGTTTTACATCCACTCACACTTACTTAAATGAAGACAATTAAAATCTGTTAATCTGATTAAAGTGGCTGGTTTAGCTCAGTTGGTAGAGCACCCACTTAGGAGTCACAAGATTCCTGGTTCAATACCAGCCCCCACCAACTCAGCGCATGAGTAGTACAGATTGGTTGATCTGATCTGTTTGGTAAAGTGGGAAGCCAGAAATGTATTTGCATTAGCAAAGATCTTACAAGTTCTATAGAACAAAAGACTTAAGAAAGATGACTTGATGATGAGGCTGTAAGGAAATAAATACACCAAAATGTTTTTTGAAAATTCATATTTACAGCATCCAAGTTACCAACAAAAATAGTCAAATAAAAAAAAATAAAATAAAATGAATCATCAATCTTAGTGTTTCATATTCAATAAAACATTTTTGTTTTTTTTTGTTCTTCAGATGTTCCAGTACGGAATCTCGAGTTGCAGCTTATGACCTTCTTACGGAATTGGCAAATAAATGTTTGGCTAATTTGGAGCTCATCTGCAAACATTTGATTCGAATGCACCATTTACCAAATCCAGAATGTTCCAATGAATGGGAAGTAAGTGAACATGGAACAAACACATATACTCTCTCTCTCTCTCTCTCTCTCTCTCTCTCTCCCTCCCTCTCTCTCCTCCTCCCTCCTCTCTCCCCCTCCCTCCCTCTCTCCCCTCCCTCCCTCTCCCCTCCCCTCTCTCAACGATTCATATTTGTGTCCTTGTTATTTAATTACAAACGTTTTTTGTAAGAAATTTATCATTTAACTTTTGGATTTCTTTCTTTCTTTCTTTCAATGGAGAAAATTCTTTTTCTTTTTTTCCTTATCAAAAAAGTGAAAACTCAAACCCATTGTTTTTGGGTTTTTTTCACTTCCTCCATTATTAGATTTGGGATAATAGTGATCAACACTCTCTTTAATTCCAAGAATTGAAAAATAATTTTTTTGCTTTTTATCTAAAAAAAAATATCCATCATTCACTATTAAGGAATACTATTATCATTGAGTAGTACCCACTATATTCATTTGCCCACCCCTAGTCGTACCCCACTATATTCATTTGCCCACCCCGTGTACCCCACTATATTCATTTGCCCACCCCTAGTCGTACCCCACTATATTCATTTGCCCACCCCTAGTCGTACCCCACTATATTCATTTGCCACCCCTAGTCGTACCCCACTATATTTTTGCCCACTAGTCGTACTAGTCGTACCCCACTATATTCATTTGCCCACCCCTAGTCGTACCCCACTATGTTAGTGTTAGACTAAACTAAAGTTATTAATGTTTGTAATTTTGCAACATTTTATTAGAATTACCATTTTAATAATTCAGTAGATTTTAATGCCAGTGGATTTTACTTTATACATTTTTAAACTAAAATAGCTGAATTTTCCTAAACCACCAAATTTTTATTCTTTGAATTATTTTATAGCCACATCCCATTCCTCCCTAAAAGTTTTGTACAAAGAAAAAAAATTCACATCCATTAGTATCAGTATATATTTCATCTCAAAAGAAAAATTGTTCATTTTGTTTCAATATTATTGATATTTACTAGCAAATATATGCACCCTCCGGGTGCAAGTATTTAAGTTTTAAGTTGATATAATAAAATATCATATTAAATTAGAAGGCTAATGAAACTGACTAAGAATGCAGATAAAAAGATCTGCAACAGAGGGGGTATAATCGAAAAATAGAACAACTTTGAACTAACTATTCCATCATTTTCCATTACTCCCCTCTTTCATTGGTAAATTTCCTAATTTAACTATTTAGTTAAAATAGGAAGTAAAGGATAATATTACAGTTATTTCTTCTTGTAAATAAATTTCTTTTAAGATTTATCCACGAGATTTTTGTTTATATTTCTTAAGATAAACAAACAATTAGAAATCAATAATACCAAGTACATATTTATAAAATAAAATTTTAAATATCAATATGCAAATTAGCCTTCTCGTTCAAACTGTAAACCGCTATTTTGTTGTATATATAAATACAATTGCATGTTATTAGTACGTAGATATGGTCAACAGTATTAATAACGTAAAACAATTTTTATTAATAACTGAAGGTTTAAAAGAATGAAATCATGGAGAATTTGACGTAAATAATTAAGGGAATTGTGACTTGAGTAGTAATATAGTTTCGGTTACAGATAGAAAAACACACAATCTCCATTATAATAAGATTAATCCTAACATTTGAATGCAATTTAATTTGTCTCATGTTTTTTGTTTCTTTTTTCCTCTGTTCATTTCTAAATTTCTTCCACTCTTTTTTTTTTCTTTCTTCTTCTTCCTCCCCATCTCCAGTATATGCCTCCCGTGGATGGCCGAGCAGATTGTGGATTTGTGGGTTTAAAGAATGGTGGTGCCACTTGTTACATGAACTCTGTCTTGCAACAAATCTTCATGGTTCCTGGAATATCAGAATTTATCTTATCAATTGATGAGGATAATCCTGATGAAGAAAGGTTTGAATATAAATTTTTTTCTTTTTTCTTTTTTAAACAATTTTTGTATCAGTCTTTTATTTATTTTATTTTTTTATACACTTCTGTTAAACTACAATAAGAGAAATAATGTCAAGGGGTCAGACATTATGACAGAAATTTTTGAGTGGATATATTTTGTGGACTAGCCTAGCATACCTGGTAATCTTGAACATTAACTACTTAAATGAGGTACTCCCCTTGTTTTTTGGGGTTTTTTTTCACTTTGAGTAAACCATGTGTTTTGTTATGTAAAAACACGGATTTTTCAACAAATCGGGTATATCTATACTTTTCTAATATACAGGTAATTTCATAGAAATATTAACATCTTTTTTAAAAAATTTTTTTATTGATTTAAAAATCTTAACACCCTTATAAGAATACCTTTTAATATATTTTCAAACAGTCTCCACATGTTCACCATCCCTGTTAACATATGCTTAGAATCTCCCACAGGTGATTAAAAAAAAAAAGATTTTAATATTTCTATGAGGGTACCTGTATATTAGAAAAGTATAGGTACACTCAATTTGTCAAAAACTCCATGTTTTTACAAAACAAAACACACAGCTTCCTCAAAGTGAAAAAAACAAGTGGAGGTTACTCTCATTTAAGTAGCTAATGTTCAGATTACCGCATACTTTGCGTAGGGAGTGAATGCGCTGGTCCAGGACTATTTATACACGGCTGTCCGAGAACATCGGAGTGATTACTGAGACTGCGGAGATTACGGAACCATTACGCAAACCATCTACCTCGATGTTTTAGCACTCTGTTGCGAGTTACTATATGTCTAATGCACATATAGTTTGAATGTGCTATTATATTGAATACTGTATGATCCGTATACAACAATATATCTGCTTTCCACTCTAAAAGGGTTCATCATTATTCCATGTTCCATTGTTCAAAGAATTCTGGAGAAAATGCTTTTTGTTTTGACGAATGAAATTTACATTTGGCAAAAAAGAAAGTACTTGATAACCTTTGACCTCCTCAACATTTTGTTCTTTGTAAACTTCAATGTTTTTTGGGGTTCTTTTTCTTATTTTATTTTCTTTTTCTTTCAGTGTTTTCTATCAAGTGCAACATATATTTGGTCACCTGACTGATAGTAAATTGCAGTACCATGAACCGGAAAGTTTCTGGAAAGTCTTTAAGTTGTGGGGACAAACAATAAATGTCCACGAACAACAAGATGCCTTTGACTTCTTCCAAGCTCTTATTGACCAAATGGACGAACAAATGAAAGTAAGTCCATTTTATTGACCTTTTTAAATTGGTCAATTCTACAGGACAGACATTTTTTCTCCTTTTCTTTTTCTTTCTTTTTCTTTTTCTTTCTTCTTTTTCTTTCTTTTCTTTTTCTTTTTTCTTTCTTTTTCTTTCTCCTTTTTTTTTCTTTTTCTTTTACTTTTTCTTTCTTTTTCTTTCTCTTTTTTTTTCTTTTCTTTTTCTTTTTTTTCTCTTTTTTTTCTTTTTTCTTTTTCTTTCTTCTCTCTTTTCTTTTTTCCTCTCCCTTTTTCTTTCTTTTCTCTTTTTCTTTTTCTTTCTTTCTTTCTTTTTCTCTTTTCTTTTCTCCTTTTCTTTTTTCCTTTCTTTTTTTTTCCTTTTTTTTCATTCTTTTTCTCTTTTCCTTTTTCTCTTTTCTTTTTTTCATTGACCTCTAAATTGGTCTACTCTACATGTACCCATTTTTCGTCTTTTTTTTTTTCTTTTTTTTGTTTTCTTTCCTTCATTTTTTTTTTTTTTTTTTTTCTTTACTGTTTCATACAAATATGTGTGAGTTTATATCTATTTAAGTAAAAAAAAACCATGGGACCACTTACCTCCTATCCCATAAACTCTTATATACCCTACCTATAGACATTAATGGGTATGTCTCAAACCTTATAAATACAAAAGTATTATGCAAACTGAGTAGACTTATATCACTAGCAGTGGTTTACCTTCTTTGATGCCATTGGTGAGTATTGTATTTTGTTAATGTTATAAAGATTCCATTTCATTTCCAACCTCCATTTTGGTTATTTCTCATTTCGTAACCTTTGTTAGGTTACAACATAAACCATCCAACTAAGACATGCTGGGCACTGCTGGAGAAGTAAGGATGAACTTATAAGTGACTTCCTCCTATGGACTCTTATACTCTCCTATAAATTCCTGGTGTAACCATTGAGGAATGCATGCACTCATTAACAATTACTTTTCAACAGATATTTTTAATCATTCAAATTGTAGACAGTGTTTTTCTCAATAATTGTTATGTTTTTACATACAAATAAAATTAAGCACTGAATGAAAATGCAAGACCAGGTTGTTGGAAATTAACAAGGTTTTATTTAACGCAGGGTAGAGAAATGCTTCTACCCTAAAACAGTGACTTAAGAGTTCAACTTGTGTTTAACCAGCTATCTTGTGTACCAGTCCATGGTGTCATGTCCTATTTCCATTCCTAGCTCCCACAATGCACCTATCATGGGAGACAACTGTCCCCTACCGTAACTCTAGAATTTTCTTAGGTCTAGACATCACAATAATTCGTCCAATAAAATCTATTATTATACTAAAGCTGAGCGAATCAATGTTTGTGTCCTAAAAGCTTTTTTAATGTTTAGTTTAAAGACACAAAAATCATACTACATTATTCCTTAGTTCTAGGATTGAGTTATGTTTGAAAAAAATAATTCCATTTTAATTGGTTCTAATTAGTCATAATTTGCAATTAAGTTAAAAACAGACCAGTCTTTCACTTCACATTCTGCCTATCATTTTCCCCCTCCCTAAGTATATCTTGATTACCTCCTCCTCATATATGTTAGTCTCTCAATGAGAGTAGAGCAAGAGAGAAAGAAATTTGACTGTTTGAAACAGATTTGTATGTTAAACTTCCTAAGCTGCCAACCCAGCCAACATCTTGGCTCTTAATAAATTAAAATTAGGTAAAAATTTCCCTTTCTTAGAAATCTTACAAAATGATTCTAATGTTGTTTTTTTTTGTTGTTTTTTTAGATTCTCCTATAGTATTTATTTATTTTTAAATTTAATTCACTTTGCAAACTTACCTTTCTCTAATCCTAATTATTTACCCAGAGATCAATGTTTGGCTAAATGGGTCATGTTTTGTCTAATATTAATATAAAAGTTTGCATTGTTTATATTGATTCAATATTTGAATGCATCTAAATTTTTTTTTTTTTTCATTCTCTTAGAATCTTGGCAAAGAGGAAGTATTCAAAAAGAAATTTCAAGGAATTTTTTCTGATCAGAAAATTTGTAAAGATTGTCCTCATAGGTAAGTACTTCCCCTCACATCACTGAAACATTATTTCTTTATTTTTTATTTTTTTAAATTTTTTTTTATTTTCCCTGAATCCAGTGGCTTGTTACAGTGATCAATCCAATCAAATACAAACTATCAGGGTGGGAGTCCCGCGTGGTGTAATAACTAACATACTGAACTGTGGCATCATAGTAACCAAGTTTGAACTCCATTCATGCTATTGTGTTCATTTTTAGATTAATATCTTTGGAAAATGTATAAACACCCCCCCCCCCCTCAGTAATTGGTAAAATAATATCATTAGTAACTTAATGTGTAAAGTTGGGGGTGTGGCTTTTGTCGGTATCAGCCGGACAGCTAGGGAGTCTTTATTCTTTTTGCGAGTGCTAGACCAGGGAGATTGTTGTTTGTTTTTTTTTCTGAGGTTGAGGGCAATCTGAACATTAGCTACATAAATGAGAGTAACTTCCCCTTGTTTATTTCACTTTGAGGAAACCTTGTGTTTTGGTCGGCCATTTTCATTTAACCATAACTCTACACTGAAAATACGAATTTGTATAAATCAATACAACAGCACGTTTTAACATGAAAATATAATAAAATGTGTTCTTAATTGTGCTTGCGCATTATATGAAATGAACTTAATTGTTATTAAGAACACATTTTATGATATTTTTGTGTTAAAACATGCAAATTGTATTGATTTTAATAAATTCGTATTTTCAGTGTAGATTTACGGTGAAATAAAAATGGCTGACCAAAACAAAGGCTTCCTCAAAGTGAAAGAAACAAGGGGGGGTTACTCTAATTTATGTAGCTAATGTTCAGATTACCAGATTGAGCGCCACACTTACCGCCAACTCCCCACTTTACCGCACATATCAGATTATCCAATCTGTGCTACACATGAGTTGACTGGTATTGAACCAGGAACCTTGTGATTCCTAGGCAGGTGCTCTACCGACTGAGCTAAACTGGCTCCTTTCAAGGAGGAAATGCATATGGTCTACAAGAATGAAGCACTTAGTGAGAATCAAGCTCCTCACATTAGCAAATGATTGGTCCCCCCTATAACCTGCTCAGTTACCCAATTGCTTAACTGTACCATTCCATATCAAATGAATGATAAACTGCATATAATGTTCAAGTTCTAATTTTAGAGCTCTGGGGAGTGCAGAGTAACCCCTTTATCGCCATTATTCCCAGGTCCACTCTGACTTGGAGTGGTAGTAGCTGCTAGGGTCCCATCTATGGGTTAGATAGAAAAAAAAATTGAGTTTAAAAAAATGTTGAATATCCATCAAGAATGAATAAAACAAAATGTCTTCAGCATAAAATAACCCAACAATGGTTGACATGCGGATAATTCCATGTCAAATCATTCAGGCCATGTTATCCATCCCCTTCAATTTTCTGAAATTTTATCAAAGCGTGGATTATGATAAAGTTAGACAATCCCAAAAATGTGAGCTTCCAATTCCAAAAATTGACGGAGTTATGTCGATTTTTAGCTCTCCAAATTTGAGTGGGTCACGAAAAATGGCGCCTTTTTGTTTGTAAAAAGAGTTCTAGAGCTTCCCTACTCTTAAAAATTGGGTTATAAAAGCATTTTTGCCCAATGAATCCAAAAATGCTATCAAAAAGTTCTTGAAATCAACCAGTTTTAAGTAATTGATGATTTCTGATTTTTTCATAGCAAGATCAATATCCCAATGTGGCACAGCATTTATGACAATAATTTTTTCTATTATTTCACATATATTGAACATTATTTGTACCAAAAAGATAGTTTCATTTTTGCTACGTTAACATCGTCCACACTTGGAAAAAATTTCAGAAAAATTGAAACAGGTGGGTGACAATTTTACTTTTCTCTGGATGATTTGACATGAAATTACCTATACTGTAAAATCCAACAAAACAAATCTCAAATTAAATAAATGTTTTTTTTTTTTTTTCTATCATTAACCTGAAAGATTTTTGTCTTCAATGAATCTGATATTTTCAATGGACTTTTCTGTATATTTTATTCAGGTATGAAAGAGAAGAACCATTTTTTGCTCTAAATTTGACCGTAAAGAATGCAACATTACAAGACTCTTTGGATCAATTTGTTAAAGGAGAACTTCTCGAAGGGGACAATGCTTATTTCTGTGAAAAGTGTAGGGAAAAAGTAAGTTTCTTTGGGTTTTTTTTTTCTTTTTTTCAAAAAATCCTTTTTCTAATGTATTGCTGCACCACTTGAACTCTAACAAAATGCTTGGAGAAAAATCTCGATGGGAACTGTGCAAGGATGCTGCATACTATCTTGAACCGATTCTGAAAGCAATACCCCACAAAAGAGCAGCCACATGCTGGACACTGCTGAAGTAAGGACATGCTTATAGATAACATTCTTTTATGGGCACCTACACATTGACACCAATGTGGGTCGGCTAGCAAAAACTTACATCGATCAGCTCTGCACAGATACTGGATGCTTTCCAGAGGACCTTCCAGGAGAGATAGCCAATAGGATGGATACTGAGGAAGAGTAATGGAGATCTGTGGTGTCAGCACGACTTGATGATAAATGTTTCATATCTTATTATAATGGAGATTGTGTGTTTTTCTGTCTGTAACCGAAACTATATTACTACTCAAGTCACAATTCCCTTAGTTATTGATATCACATTCTCCATGACTGCATTTTTATTTAAACCTCAATTATTGATAAAATTGTGTTACATTATTAATACTGTTAACTATGTTTACATACTGATAACATGCAATTATATTTATATATACAACAAAATAGCGGTTTACTGTGTGAACGGGAAGGCTAATTTGCATATTGATATTAAAAATGTGATTTTAATAAATATGTGCTTAGTATTATTGATTTCTAATTGTTTGGTTTTATTTTAATGAATATAAGCAAAAATCTCTTCAATGAATCTTAGATGAAATCCATTAACAAGAAAAAATAAGTCATTTTATTCTTTACTTCCTCTTTTAACTAAATACTTAAATAAAAAATAACAATGAAAGACGAGTGTGATGGAAGAGTAAGTTTCAGTTGTTCTATTTTTCGATTATACCCCTCTCTGTTTCAAATCTTTTTATCTGCATTCTTATTTAGTTTCATTAGCTTTTCTAATTTAATACAATATTTTATTACATTAAAACTTAAATACTTGCACCCGGAGTGTGCATATATTTGCTAGTACCTTGAATGAAAACATTTTATGAAACATGATTTTTTAAAATGTTTTATATGCTTTGAATGAAAATGTTTTATAAAACATTTATTGTCTCATGTCTTATTTTATTTATTTTTTAGCGAAATACAATCAAACGAATGTGTATCAAAACTCTTCCTCCATTGCTTTGTATTCAACTGAAACGATTTGGTTATGACTGGGAAGCACAGAAGGCATTAAAATTTGATGACTATTTTAAGGTAAATATCAACATGTCAAATTTCAGTTTTTTGTACAATTCTCAGTGGATCACCTTTCCCACCCAGTCATGCTTTTTCTTCTTGTGCTAGTTTGCTGCATTTGCTAATGATGTGATTAAATATTTAATTTCTATTACCATATACTCTGCACTTACATTTCTCCTGTATATCATCATTTTTTTATTTTTTATTTTAAGATGGTTTTCTTCAAGATACATACTCCCAATTTTTTTTTTTTTTTTTTTTTCCTTAAGAATGTTCCTTTTAAATTAATAGCAGGAGCCAGCCACATATGCTGTTTTGATCTGCTTTTTTCGGGAAAATAGATTTGTTTTTCATCTGAATTTTTAAATAATTTTCTTTAACAAAAGATTATTTTCGGTATTTTTCAATGTCACAATGAACTTTTTTTTTCTTTTTTTTTCTTTTTTCTTCTTTTCTTTTTTCTTCTTTTTTTTTCTTTTTTTTTTTTTCAATAATAAAATTTGAACTTTCATTGAGACATATTTATTGAAAAATGCCCAAAAATAACTTATTGTAAAAGAAAATTATTTAACAGGTCAGAGCGCATACTAGGCTGGCTCCTGATGCTAAATTAAAGGGAGATTTCCTCAAAAAAAATTTTTCTTTAAATTCACAAGTACGCATTTTGAAGATAACTGAAAAATCTCTCGCTTACTGTACAATGAGATCATTTTATTTTTAACTAGAAGCAGCTACCCAACATCAACTGGGTGGGTAAAAAAAAAACCTGGTGTATTGATTTGTTTACTTTTGAGATTTAAAAATGCTTGAATTAAGTAGAATTTCAATGCTATTTCTACGATATTTTAATTTTAATCAAATCTTCATAATTTTTGCACAAAAAGCAAGAACTAGTAATATTGAATGTGTATCCAGACATACATACCTACACGCCAACTGCCCTTTATATATGTACTAGAAGTGGCTACCCGACATCGCCTGGGTAGAGGGGGGATTAAAAAATTGGTAGTCTCGCAGATCCATTATTGTTGAATCACGAGTTGGATCCTCGCAGGATGCCCCATTAATATCCCTACGTAAAAGAGACCTTGCGTTGATCCAGACATTCTGAAGAGAAAAATCAATGTCTCCTACTTAATGCAAAAAAAAAAATTCCTTGCTGTTATCATTTAAATTTTATTTTTCAATTATTTTCACGAATATAAATCAAATCTTCATTATTTTTGTTCAAAAAGCAAGATCTGGTGATAGTGAATGTGTATATATATTTACTTTATTAATTGTTTTATTTTCTTAGTTTCCTCCATACATAGACACACACACACCCTGTTCTTTATATATATGTATAAATATAGATAGATATCCGAAATCAAAGAATTTTGCTTATTCTCAAATATTTAATCTCATCTGGAAATTCCTGAATTTTGGTAGCTGCATAATTTTTAAAAATGTTTATATTTCTCAGTTTCCATGGGTGCTGGATATGGAACCTTATACAGAAGAAGGAATGGCAAGACAAGAGTCTGAAAATGTAAATGTTTGTCTTGATGAAGACAGTAATGTAGAAAAGCAACAACAACAACGAGATGGGAATAATTCTGTTGGTCAAGTTCAATCAAGTGAATCAATCCATGTATCTGCAGCCAATTCAGCTGCGACTGCAAATAGAATCAACTATGAATTGGTCGGCATTGTTGTCCATAGTGGACAGGCAAATGCTGGACACTATTATTCATACATTAAGGACAGGAGGTAATTTCTTTCTTTTCTTTTTTTTCTTTTTCTTTTTTTTCTTTTTTCTTTTTTTCTTTTCTTTTTTTCTTTTTTCTTTTTTTTTCTTTTCTTTTTTCTTTTTCTTTTTCTTTTTCTTTTTTCTTTTTTCTTTTTCTTTTTTTCTTTTTTCCTTTTTTCTTTTTTCCTTTTTTTCTTTTTTCCTTTTTTTCTTTTTTTTTTTTTTTTTTCCTTTTTTTCTTTTTCTTTTTTTTCTTCTTTTTTCCTTTTTTTCTTTTTTCCTTTTTTTTTTTTCTTTTTTCTTTTTTCTTTTTTTTCTTTTTTTTCTTTTCTTTTTTTTTTTTCTTTTCTTTTCTTTTTTTCTTTTTTCTTTTTCTTTTTTTTTTTTTCTTTTTTTTTCTTTTTTTTTCTTTTTCTTTTTCCTTCTCTTTATCTGCACATTCCAGGTGCAAGTATTTAAGTTTTAATGTAATAAAATATTATATTAAATTAGAAACACAAATGAAACTAAATAAGAATGCAGATAGAAATATTTGAAACAGAGGGTATAATTGAAAAATAGAACAACTAAAACTTACTCTACCATCACTCCCATCTTTCATTACTAAATTTTCCTAATTTAACTATTTAGTTAAATTAGGAGGTAAAGAATAAAATTACAGTTATTTCTTCTCGTTAATGGATTTCTTTTAAGATTTATCCCCGAGAGTTTTGCTCATATTCATAAAAGATAAAACCAAACAATTAGAAATCAATAATACTAACCACATATTTATTAAAAATCAAATTCTTAATATCAATATGCAAATTAGCCTTCCCATCCACACTGTAAATCGCTATTTTGTTGTGTATATAAATATAATTGCATGTTATTAGCATGTAGATAAGGTTAACAGTATTAATAATGTAAAATAATTTTAGTGATAATTGAGGTTTAAATAAAAATAAAATCTTGGAGAATGTGACATAAATAACTAAGGGAATTGTGACTTGAGTAGTGATATAGTTTTAGTTACAGACATACAAACACACAATCTCCATTATAATCAGATAAAAGTATTCTGATATACCATTTAGCTAATCGATTCTATTATATTCTATTCTGTTTCTGTGATGGCATTCACCCTGGGTCGGTTGAGCCTGCTTGAACCAATGAATTCACCTGTGGTGACTTCATGGAATGAATAACAAGGGAATATGAAATTCACAAGTGGTTCCTAAACCCTGCATGCATATCCCGATCAGAGGAAAGAGATTATTTTGTTTGCCGCGGATTTTCTACAGACGCAGTGACAAGTATGCCAAAAGCCATTGATTTCTGACGATGATAGAGATGCCTTTTGGATTTTGTCCGGATTATGGCCCTAATACCACTGAGTGCCAGACCTGTCTGCCTTAGGGGATCCTACCAGGAAGTTCCCGACAGCATGGCTCTAATACTAACAAGTTTACACAGCCCTGCTATGATAAGGAGGGGTTGGACTTCAGAAATAATGTACTAATGCATTTTGATAATACAATAAAAATTCTCTTGTAAATCTTGTGCAGCATGACCATTATATAAAAGTCGATGTGTCTTGAAATATAAAATTATCTTTTTATAAAATTCAGATATTAATCAAACTAGCAAAAGTATGCACCCTCTGGGCACAAGTTTTTAAGTTTTAATGTAATAAAATATTCTATTGAATTAGAAAGGCTAATGAAATTAAATAAGAACGAATGTAGAAATGTTACACTTATTTTAATGTTATGTTACTTGATTTCTGTATAAAATATTATATAAGATTTCTCGAGACACGTTTGAGAATAAAATGATAGTATTAGAAATCAGTAACAGTAAATAGTTATTTCTTAAAGTCAGTTTATTTTTTAAATCATTATGCATTATCCCACCATATACTATGTAAATCTTTATTTCTTAGATATATATATAACACATATTTCAGGATTTTAAATGCATTAGTAGTATGGGCAGTTTTGCGGCAAATCTAACTGAGATAGACTTCAATAGAGACATCATTAATAAATAAGATGCTAATTAAGATAATGACTATTTTATAATTGTTGAGAATATAACTAAAATAACTAAGGGAATCAGGACATCAGTGGTGATGGAGTTTCATTTAACATATAGCACTAATACCCTTGGGAAAGGTATGCATCCAACTACTCTCCTGCTAACTATGGGTAAATAGTAGGGAATATTGGGCTCTTTATCCTTGGTTAGGCAACCGGTCTAGGAGAAGGAAAACTCTGAATTCAAACCTGTTAAAACTCCACTTAAGAAATTGACCTTGGGTCGCTTGTTATGGATTGGTTGAGAAAATATATATGATTCACCTTCATTTACTTTGGTTACAGTTAAATAGTAGGGCAGAATAGGCTCTTTAACCTTGGTATGGAAACTGGTCTAGGAGAAGGAAAACTCTGAATTCAAACCTGTTAAACTCCACTTAAGAAATTGACCTTGTGTCACATCCTGCTCGTGCAGCAGAGGGGTTGGTAAATATATACATAATCTCCATTATAATAAGATTAAACATTAAAAAATGAGAATCTGCTTGTTTTTCTTTGTGAGTAAATGTTAAAATTTTTCTTTTCTTTTTTTTAATCAGAGGGACAGTTTCTTCGAACCCACGGAAAGGTTGTTGGTTTAAATTTAATGACATCACAGTTGAAGAATTTCATATGACCGACATCAGTCTGGAAGCAGAATGTTTTGGTGGTTTATACAAAGCAAAAGTTTACGATCAAAGTAAGAATTTCTTTTGGAATTTTCTCTTGGAATTTCACTCAAAAAAAAAAGAAAAATGGGAATGAAAATTGAGATTTTTGTTTGTAATATTTGATTTTCTCTGACTATTGTCCTCATCTTTATTGTTATCTATACAACATTTTGGCTGATGTGCCCTTCTTGGCTCTTTTCTAATTAGCCCATCTTTACTGTAAATGCCAGCTTGGGAAAGTCCATAAATATGAGTTAATTTTACATTATACCTCTGATGGTGCAACAACCTCTAATGACCATAAAATACTATAAAACTATAATGTGAATCCTACTCCTGGATTATTTCTCTGAATTTTTGAGATGCTTGATAATTTGGATTATTCAGACTATTGTCCTCATCTTTATTGTTATATACATAACAATTCATCCAGTAAAGGCTCCCTAGTTTAACAAGAAGTTTCCAGAGTTCAAAAAGAAACACTTGAAGAATTCTGGAGGGCACATTGGCAGAAACGTTGTGTATATAACAATAAAGATGAGGACATTAGTCTGAATAATCCAAATAATACTACCCCTGGATTGTTTTTTTTTTTTTAAGTTGTCTGTTTACTTTCCAGCGTTAATATTAAACTTTTTAAAATTTCAGGCATGACTTATCCTGAAGAACGTATCCGTTATTGGAATGGTTACATGTTGTATTATGAGCGAATCGATGAGCCAAAGACTCCAGTTTCTGCCAAGAAAACCAAAGTGTCTCTTTCCAAACGAACACATTTGGAACCGAGGTAAATCCAATATTTATTTGATTCTATTTCTTTAAAATTCAAATATTTTCTCAATTTCTACAAAAATTATCACTCCCAATTTTTTCAACAAAACTTTCAAAAAAAATTTTACTTTATATAAATGAGATTTTAATTTTAATTTTCTGAATGTGA
>CM042160.1:70341889-70459389 GCA_023376005.1 Doryteuthis pealeii | reverse complement strand
CTTTTATTTTTAAAATATATTATGTATTATTTTAATTTTTAGGAATGTTGTCCTCATCTTTATTGTAAATACACATACATGACATTTTGGACAATGTACCCTCCAGCTTTCTTCATGTGTTTCTTGTAATCCATTACAAGTGTTAAGATTTTGTTTATCTAAGTTTAGTAATGATTCAACTTTTGTAATTGTTTTATGAGTCTGAATGAATGACATTAAAAAACATAACAAGGGAGAGCACTCCATTTATTTATTTTTAAAGAATAGAATTGTTTTGTTAAAAATATGTTGTATCATTAAATACACAATTAAGTCGTTAGAAATATTAATTTTTCCCCATGTTTTTTTTTTTTTTTTTAAGTTTTTTTTTTTTTTTTTTTTTTTTTGTGGAAGCATTAAAAAATCTTAAATTGAAGATTTACACCTAAAAATTAAATTTTTTACTAAAATAGGAAATTAATTTTTTTTTTTTTTTATTGGATAATACTTTTAAAATCTCAGTATTAACCTTTTTGATTGGAGTCTTTGTTGTCACGTGGCACACAGGCAAGGGGAACAAATTTAGATATCATAAAATTTCATGAAAAAAAAAAAACAAGACTCTAAGAATCACTCAATAAAAATGATTCTTGTTTTTCTTTTTTTTTTTTTTTGTTTTTTTTTACATTTGATTCTTAGTTTGTTTTTTTTTTTTTCAATGTCAAAACAAAACAAGAATCCTGTGTCTTTAATAACAGTATTTTTTTTTTCTTAGGTTTAACATTTTAAACAATTTTTGAAATCTTTTAAGATCTCATTATGTCCCTCAAAGAATGTTGATTTTGTCATGAACTAAAAAAAAATGGTTCATACAATTAATCAACAAATATTTATTTTCATCTTTGTCACTGGGAAATTCATTTGATGAGAAACCGAGAGAATAGATTTAAAACACAACACCAGGAATTAATACCCATGTAGTTTGACACCAACCAACCAGACAGTCTCATTTTTTTTTTTTTTATATTATATATTTTTTTTTTTTTTATATATATATCATTAATTGATTTATTTGTTTTACTTGATTGGCTAAGATGTTATTATAGACATTCAAGTCAAAAACTTCTTTACTTAAAAGTTTTTTTTTTTTGTCTTTTCAGAGCTGAACTCGATGAGTGGGTGACTGTGATAGAAACATTAAGTGGATGCAAAGATGCTTGTATGTGGTTGGTTGAATTTATGGATGGTGAACAAGGTTATGCTTTCATCAAGTAAGTCTTTTTTCTTTTTTTTTTCTCTTTATATTCAATTTTTTGCATTTGATAATACATATACGTTGGGGGACTTGGCGTTTAGGAGCTTCGTCTTCTGAACTGATGAATGAAGTAAAATAAATCATGTGGTCCCAGGGGTTCGGACTTTCAGGCAGCACCTACCCTCTGACCTAATAATGGCAGGGCAGGGTTTATTGCCCTGTGACTGAGGTGTCACAAAAGGGAATACCAATGAGACTATGCACTTTTTGCACTGGCCATCACATGAGCTTTGGTTTGTGTGTGTTAATTTGTCCTGGTGGGAGGTCAGGAAAATAAATACCATGTGATCTTGTGTAACATTGTGGGACCAATTAAATGTGTATAAATTGTAAAAGTCATTAGGAATCCAATTTTGAATATGTGACATGGTGGTGTCTATTTGGAGGGGTATATATGTATGGTCATTATATCTAATTAAAGAGCTTTCTATACTTATCTGGATCAGAGTTGCTGGTATTCTGCATCTGTTGTTGGGATGGCATTTTCTCTGTTCTTGGAGTCTGGAAATCACTTGGGATCTTCTTGGGTTATTTTTGGGATGTCTTGTCTTGTGCTGTTGATAGTTTTTAATAATGAACACAATACTTATTATTATTATTATTATTAACCAAAGTACAAGGCTGAGAGGACAGACTGCATCTCTCATCAGTCCTCTTCAAACCCTCAGCCTAGACTGACTCCTCACTATCTCCTTTTCACTCCTCGTCCTGTTGGCACTTTTTAAGCAATCAGAAACCAAAAGGTCAGCCACTCATACGTCATCCTTAAATTCTAGTTTACTTCCACTATTTCATAACATATAACTAAAATCTTTGGGTTTTTTCACATCTCATTATTTTGCATTTGACAAATAATTCATTTTTTCAAATAGAAGGCAATTCAACTTATTGATATTTTAAGAAAACAAAACTTTTTAATCAAAAGTTGTTTCATGGAACAAATAAAATTGGTTTTATTTTTAATGTCAACATACCAACCATTTCAATGAATGAATAACTCTTAATTGTTTTTTGATAAATGTCACAAATTTTTCAATCTTTGGAATATTTAATACTTGTTAGATTTAAAAAAAAAAAAATTTTTTGAGTGTTTCTCTTTTTTGAGGAATTGAAACCATATTGACATTTTCACTTTCTTCTTTCTTTTTCAGGTCTTTCTTACTTGAATGCCCAAACAAAGATGTCCGACTGACAATGGCAAAGATTCTAGAACGAATGATGAGTAGCTTCTTTCAACATGGAGGAGTTGCTGTAAGTCCACTAACCTCCTATCACACAACTTATATACTTTTTTTTTACCCCTCATCAAAATAGAAAAATGCTTTAAAAAAATTGGTGACCCCCACCACCACCACCACCACCATTTCACATGGTGCTGATACCCTTGGGAAAGGTATTCATCCAATTTTCCCAGCTATGGTAAATACCAGGGCAGACTGGGATCTTTAACCATGACTAGATAACCAGTTTAGTAGAAGAAAAACTCTGAATTCAAACCTGTTAAATTCCGCTCAAGAAATTGACCTTATGTTACATCCTACTCATGCATAGGGATTATATATATATATATATATATATATATATATAAACTTTCCCCAAACTACTACTGTTTGATACTTCCAGCTTAAACATTCGTGTAGTGGAACTAGAAACTTTCGTTCCCCCCCCCTCCCCACACGTGAGGTTCCTCAAAAGAAAAATGCTGAAGCGATTCATGCAATTTTTAGCACTGGTCGCTGCATGAGCTTTGGTTCATGTATGGTTCCCCACATTAATTGATCCTTTGTGTTCAACTTATATGGTGGGATGTTTGATATGCCGTAAAACAAACCAAACCAAACCACTGCTTGGGGGCAGATGATTTGTACATTATCTCTTAATGTCCTATACCACCTCATTCCACCCGGCCAGAAGTCACATTTATTTTCATGATCTACCCCAAATGATAGCCTTTATTTAAATGTAATATTAAACATATTTAGAAGTCTTATATTAAAGGGAAATAACAGGTAAGTTTTAATGAAACGGCCATTTTTAGCCATTTTTGATAAATGGTTATAGGTATTGGGCTCTGGACTTAGAAAATTCTCAACAGGATGTTAAGAGTTAAATTTGTGAACCTTTTTTTCTTTTTTTCTTTTTTTCATTTTTTCATTTACAACTGCCCAAAACAGAATGTCACTTATTCAATCTGCTTGAAACTTTCATTTCTAATCCACAATTTCATCCTTTCAATCAGTGATGGTGTCATCATCAAATACAATTTGTTTTAAAGATTTTTTTTCTTTCTTTCTTTTCAGACTCACAAATCTTTTGACAACATCCTCGGCCATTTACTGCAAATGCTCAACAAAGATTTACCTGACAACATAAAAAATTGCATTCAGTATTTTTTGGTCCTCAAAAGTTACGTGCAAATGGTAAGAAACATCGACCGACTACTACAAAAATACTATACATTTGTTTTGATAATATGATAATGTGATCTATTTTTAAATAAATAAATATAAATAATTTATAATAAATATAAATTGTGAATATTAAATATAATATAATATGATGTTAAATATAATAAATAATGTTAAAATATAATAAATAATGTTAAATATAATAAATAATGTTAAAATTAATAATATAGATATTAAATATAATAATATAAATATATGTATTTATAATATGATGTTAAATATAATATATAATATGATGTTAAATATAATATTAAATATAATATTGTATAAATTATATAATGTGATGTTAAATATAATATTAGATATTATTATATTGTATAAATTATGTGATGTTAAATATAATATTAGATATTATATTGTATAAAATTATATAATGTGATGTTAAATATAATATTAAATATTATATTGTATAAATTATATAATGTGATATTAAATATAATATATAATATGATATTAAATAGTATGATAATTCATAAATAAATATAAATTGTAAATATTAAATATAAATAATTTATCTATTTATTTATAGATACTATACATTTGTTTTGATAACATGAGAATGTGATCTATTTTTTAATCTACTGGTAGATAATGTGCTGTTGTTTGTTCACCAAATATAAATTTTTTTGTGTCATAGAAACAAGATATTCTCTATTAATCTGGGGGGGGGGGTAGAATGTGAAGGAGATAAGAAAAACATTTTGTTTATTTAGCCAATTGTATTTGTGGTCACCTTTTTATTTTAGTCAAACTTTATTTCTTATCTGATTCTTATCTGACCCACTTTAATCTGAGAAAAGTCAAACATTAAGGAATGGGGAAGGGGTTGAAGATTCCTATAAACTGATAAAGGAGAATGAGATAAGGCTCAAGTCATGTTAGTTGGAGGCCATGGTGTAATGGTTACAGTCATGGGAAATGGACTCATCGACCCAAGTTCAAATCCTGGACGAAGCTACAATTCACATTGGGAAAGATATGAATCCAACTATTCTCCCTCTAGCTATGGTCAAATAGTAGGAAAAACTGTTTAGGTTAGGCAACCAGTCTAGGAGAAGGAAAACTCTGAATTCAAACCCGTTAAACTCTGCTTGGGGTGGTCACAACTAGAATAGACTCAGTCCTAATTAGTGATCTGTTTACTGATTTAATTACTGATTGAGTGGGGGTACAAAACAGCTTTTCTCTGGTTGACTATAAACAAAAAGAAATCTGTCTTTGCAAACCATTTCTTAATCTAAATCAGTCACGGTCAAACTGCAGTGGATGGGCTGGGTCCACTGCTTTCTGAATGACCCACAGGAAAAAACATTCATTAAAATGTTCACTTTTTTTTTTTTTTTTGTTTAGTCAAATAAATAAACCAATCTTGGAACCCTGTGTCCAGTAGCTTCGGTCATTGGACTGTTAAGAGATTTAATAATTAGTATGATCCCAGGGAGATATCGCCCCAGGCAACACCTGCCCCCTTGTCTAATAGGAGCAGCTGGGTTTATTGCCTCAAAAGAGGAATACCACGGGATTCACAAAATTTTTAATAATTATCACTGATATCAGTGATAATATTATACCAATGTTACATAATTTGTGGGTAGCCTACGAATTATGTTTGTAAGTGTAGTTAAATTTTGAATTGAAATTTGTTGAAGATTCAAAATCGGAGGGGATTATATTATTGAAAGGTAATGACCTTTATTTGACCTTCTTGGTTGGGCGAGAGTCAATTCCAATTCTTTGCAAGTGAGACACTTATGATGTGGTTGAAAACTTTTGTAATATTGGGTAATTTTCACTTTTAGTTGGCTAAATTCCTAGCATAAAATTGTGCATGCGCATTATCTGAAATGAACTTAATTGTTATTAAGAACACATTTTATGATATTTTTGTGTTAAAGCATGCAGTTGTTTTGTTTTCAAAAAAGTTTCTAAGATTTGTGTATTTTGCACGGAGACTTTCAAAATGGCTACCGACTTGTTTCAAAGTGAAAGTCAGTTGGCTAAATTCCTAGCATAAAATTATCTGAAATGAACTTAATTGTTATTAAGAACACATTTTATGATATTTTTGTGTTAAAGTTTCTAAGATTTGTTTATTTTGCACAAAGACTTTCAAAATGGCTACCGGCGTGTTTCAAAGTGAAAGTCAATACTCTAATTGCCTTATTTGCTAGGAATTTAGCCAACTAAAGGTGAAAATTACCATATATTGTTGCATGAAGAAAGATTTAGTCCGCAGACTTTTGCTGATGGAAAATTGGTTACCCGAATCATTTTTTTTTTGTTTTTTATTTTTTTATAAATTCATGTTCAAATATGAATCCATGTTATAGCAAAAAAAACAGAAGAGATACACACACACACACACACACACACATAGAATTTGGAAGATATAAGGCACAAAGTAGAATGGACAATTCCTAGCAACAGCTCAGATTTTCTGAAATCTTTTGACAAAGATATCTTTATCTTGAAATATTAAGAATAAATCAAAACAAACATCATAGTTATTTTTCTTTACACTTGCATTGTGATAGCCTTCAAAACCAACCATCAAACCAATATAAACACAATACTTCAAGCAAATTATAAAACACTTTTAGAATTTTCTTTCTTTTTACCATTCCATCTTGTTTTCCAGAATCAAAATTCTGAATGTTCTATAAATTTTCATGTCTTTTCAGGGAACCAAAGCTTGCATTCACATGTTCTTCCGCAAAGGATTCAATCATTTAATCAATTTTCTATTGGGTACTGTAGACAAAGAAGAAGTAAGTTTTTTTCTTTTCAACCAAAATTGATTGGGGAGGGGGGAGCATTTGTTGAATATCGAGGTAAAATGATTATATACAAGGTGTGTCAAAAAAGTATTGAGATTTTTTGTATTTTTATGACACACCTTGTATTCTGAAAAAATTTACGTTCCATTCATTGTTCATTTCTATCTTGGTAAATATTCTTCATTGTTCATTTCTATCTTGGTAAATCCAGCTTCAATCTTGATACTTTTATGACACACCTTGTAACTTATATTATTAAAACAAAAAATAAAGTTAAAACAATATGTAAGGTTGACATGACTTTTGAATGATTATACAAACAAAAGAAGTGGAAACTTCAAAGACATTTCTCAGATTTCCCTAAGATTTTTTCACAAAATGACAATGGAAACTTTTCCATAAAAACATTCATTTCTGCTAATTAGAAAGAAAAAAAAATCAACTTGCTTAATTTGCTGGGCATCATCAAAAAATTCCAATTTGATAAAAGTTAGAAATTTTTCATTTTTTAACAAGTGAAAACATAACAGAAAAAAAAATCATTCAATCAAAAATATTTTTAGTTTTTCAATCATTTTTTTCTTTTGTTTGAATTTTTGTTAATTTCTTTGTCAGGAATTATCGTCTCGACGTTGGATTCCGATCCAAGCCAGAGATTTTGGTCACCTTCAAACCACCCTTGCTACTCTCATATTAAACTGTGATGTTTCCAGTTATCGAAGTGAAGGTAAAAACATTATCTTCTATTTTTTTTCTCTCTCTCTCTCTCTCCTACCTGTAATATCATTATTTGTATCATTAACTATTTACATTGTAAAAGTTTTTTTTTTTTTCTCCTACCGGTTAAATCCTACTTAACAGACATAAATTCTACCATCGTATGTCACCCTGCCGAAAGAAAAACAAAATACTAAAAATCAAGAAGTTAACCGAATTTAATGAAATTTTCAATGTTGATATATTAATGAATAAAAGATATAATGCACCAGTTATTTTATTCAAAAACTTTTACATTTTTTCAGGTCAATTAACTTTGAATCATGTATGTTTGTGAATCTGTGTTACGCCTCAAAGATACATGATTCAAAGTTAACTGACCTGAAAAAAAAAACACATAAACCAAAATGTTGTGCAGGTAACAATAAAGATGAGGACAATAGTCCGAATAATCCAAATTGTTGATTGTTGTTTTTATTTTTTTCAGAGCCTGGTATCTACCCAGTGCGTTTACCTCAAACAGTGGTGCCTCAGCTTTATCTTAAGATGTCTGATGATATGCACTATTATGTGTTTGGGCCAGGTTCTTTCAGGTACATCAATGAGGTAAGGGATTATAAATCAATTTTCAATCATTCAATTATCCTACTTACCTGCACGACATTAGTGTAAGTTGGAAAAATATGAAGATCTACAAGAACAATGTGTCAGAAATGGATGGATAACAGATGTATTTCCTAACGAAGTCGGATGCCGAGGATTTATTACCAACTCAACCTTGGCATTTTTGACTAAACTTTGACTTTCTCCACCAGACAAGAGGAAATACATAAAAAAAATCCAGGATAAAGCGTGGATATGGCAATCCTACAATGTGACATCAAACTGACAAAGTCTGGTGGTATCGTGAGATACTGCTGGGGTGCTCTGGGTTAGTGGTAATGATGCTTCGGCCCCGAAACCATGCCTGAACCCAGAGTCATCATCTGATGAAGGTTTTGTTGGTTGCAATGCTACTGTGTAAATAGCAATCATTGTATGAAGATTATTAGATCAGAAAATACAGAATTAGAAAAAGATCTGCATGTGAAAATGGATTCAAAACAGAAATTCAAGTTAATAAAACAAACAAGATATTAGGATTAATACGTAGGTCATATGAATCCATGTATAAGGAAATGATTAAATGATACTGACAAAATTCAAACAGATATTAACAATCTTGTAGATTGATCAGATAAATGGCAGATCAGATTCAATACAATTAAATGTAAAGTATTTCATGTAGAAAGAAATAATTCAACAAATTTATAATCAATGAGAAAATAATTTTTCTAATGAAAGAGAATTACTGAAAAATACAGAATGAGAAAAAAAATCTTGGTGTGAATATGAACCTGAACTAGAATTTTCAAAACATAGAAATACAAATAAATAAAGCAAACAAGATTAATATGTTGGTCATATGAATACATGGATAGGAAATGTTAAAAAGATTATTTATTGCATTGGTGAGACTTTATTTGGAATTTGCCAATGTGGTTTGGAGTACAAGATTAATCAAGGATATAAAACTCATTGAAAAATTTTTTGTATGAAGAAAGATTTATGAACATTGACTTAGCAAGTTTGACTTATCAATGAACCAGAGGAGATATGATTGATGTTTATAAATATACTCCTGGATTTTATTCAACAAATTTTAATTTATTGAACATTGTTAAAAAAATCAATACCGGGGTAATAAATTAAAACTTTCAAAAAAGATTTTGCAATAACAAATGTAAGACAAAATTATTTTAGTAACTGAGTAGTAGATTAATGGAATAAACTACCATCATCAGTAGTGAATGCCCCCATCTTTTAACTCTTTTAAGGCAAGATTGGATGAATTGTGGAAAGAATATAAATATTCAGTTGAAATAAGATAAATGTTTTAAATATAAGAAACAGCTGACAGGTCTCAGACCTAATATATCTAGCTGAAAAGGTATTATTATTTCACTCAAATCGAGTTTTTCTCACCTGCCTTAGCCAGTGGTTCACTGGAGGCTGGGTGATCACAAGTCTCCTCAGGTCTCCTGGACTCTTCTAAGTATTCTAGTCGATCTTAACAATGCTGTAGTCTGGATGATCTAGATTCTTCCTCTGATTTCCAGACCTCTGGGACCGTTCCAAGGGCACCAATTACAATTGGGATGATCTTCACCTTCCACAGTTTTCTTAGTTCTCTGTCAAGGTCCAAATATTTGTCTATCTTTTCGCTTTCTTCACTTTCACTCGGTGATCGGCTAGAATGGCAAAATCCACGATATGACAAGTTCTCTTCTTGTTAATCAACACTAGGTCTCATCTCCTGGACAGGATTAGGTGATCCGTCTGTATCTCAAAGTCCCAGATAATTTTATGCGTCTCATTCTCCAGGATAGGTTCAGGCTTGTGCATGTACTATTTAGTTGTATGGTGAAAATTTCCCACTATGTTGTGCCTGGTTTTGTAAACTCTTTGTGCTAGTTTGCCACATCCTCTTATAATATGATTAATCGTTTTGTCTCTGTTGTTGTTGTTATTATTATTATTATAAAAAAGAAGGAAAAAATAGCTGGTAAGTTCATCTTATTCTATGGAAGTTAAGAGTTCAATCCCTGGTCAAGGCAGTTCAAAAAAACATCAGCTGAAATGAAAAAAGTAGAACACCACCAATGTAGAGAGGAAAAGTGACTCTTTATCTGGAATGTTTGAAAAAGATATAATAACTCAGGAGGAAAAGTTTACATAAACAGACATGATTATGATATTTAAATATTTTATCTGTGTTTCTTATTTCTGTCATTTTAGGTGGTGTATGCCGTCCGTGAAGTCAGTGGTAATTTAGAATCAGTGACCGATATGTTACTCTACTGTAGCTTTTGTAATAGCAATTTCAGTATGACTGTTCTGGAATGCCTTATGGTAAGTAAAGAGAATTTCCAATTGGATCTCTCTCTCTCTCTCTCTCTCTCTCTCTCTCTCTCTCTTCTCTTCTCTCTCTCTCTCTCTATTTCTCTCTCTATATCTTTCTATTTCTCTCTCTATATCTTTCTATTTCTATTCTCTCTCTATTTCTATTCTCTTCTTTCTATTTCTATTTCTCTCTCTCTATCTTTCTATTTCTCTCTCTCTATCTATCTTTTTTCTCTATTTTCTTTCACTCTCTCTCTCTCTCTCTCTAAGACACATTTTGACTACTTTTAAATGGAAAATAACTTTTCAAAATGGCTTCTTAAGGGATGCCATCATTATTTGAATAAGATCTTCAAAAGTTCTTTGAATATGATCATATGAATTGATCAACAGACAAACTATTCAAAATTATATCCCAGGTTGAGTCATTACTATGCTCGGATACTCAAGGAACACCTGAAGAAGGTTAGAGGATTCAGTGGCCAAAATGTTATGTTTGTGCATACCACAATAAAGATGAGGACAACATTCCAAAAAATCAAAATTATTCACATCAAGCCTCATCTCATAAATACAGACAAATAAAAAATATTTTTTGTCTATCATTTTCAAAAAGAGTTGGGTTTTTTTTCTTGGGGGTGGGGGTGCATATATAATCTTCAACTTTGATATTTAAAGGATAGTGGGCAGAGATGCTGATAGGTACGCGTCTTTGCGTCCCTGACACACAAAAATCTAAAAGGACCCAGTTAAAATCATGTGTCCCAGTGTTTTTCTTTTTCTTCCTTCACCATTTCAAGCTAACTGCAAATACATTTCAATAGTTTCTTATAAATGAATTACACAGGATAGGTTACAAGGTAGGAGTTAGACGGCTTTAGTTGGGACCCATAAATTTTCCCGGCGACTCATTCAAAGCAATTATGTGCATCCCAGGATGCACTAAATCAAAAAGCTATCAGCATCACTGAGTGGGTATTAGTATCCACTAATATTTAAACAACTAACTTGCATGAACAATACACATATGAATGTGACAATATGTTCCATGAAAATGATTTGCTGTGTCTTTCATTGTTTTCATATTGTGATTGTCTAATCTGTTCTATGAACAAAACTCAGAAATATGTCCGTTTCACTCAATGATCGAGTTTGTGGCCAGTTAATATTAGAGGTTATATATGTGAGGAAAGAGGGTGGGGGGTTGTGTTCGATGAAGGCAGAACATTTGATATTGAAGTCTTTGACAATTGATAATGTCTTTTTTTCTTTCTTTTTTTCTTGTTTCTCATTTCAGATTCAATACCAAACAGCTCCCTGTAATGAAGTCCGCAGTATTTTTGCTCTCCTCATGGAACTTCTGGTAAGTAAGATGCCATTCCATTAGCACCGGATTTTGTTCACTTCCAAGTTCTTTCTGCAAACATCAAATACATTTCTGAAGAATTCTCTTCAATAAAAGAACTTTTCTTTGAAAAAAAAAAAAAAGAAGTATTTTTATTCTAGTTTTGAATATTTTTACCCTTTGAGCCATGAATTCCTGAGAATAAATCTACCCACTGCAATTTGTTGGATTATTTGTGTCATATAAAGTGTGCTGAAGTCCACCACTTAAACTTATAGACTCTGCGTGGGCACGTGGATTAAAGCCAGCCAATCAACAGCTCGAATAATGGTTAGTTAACTATTTAATCACTGATCTTGAAAGCCATTTATTTGTACATATTTGACATCGTCGTAAGGATCAGCAACTAAGGACTCTGCTCAACCAAAGGATTCTAAACACTAAGGGACACCGAGGAACAACCAAAGGATTCTAGCCAACACTAAGAAACAACCAAAGGATTCTTCACTAAGGGTCAGCCTCTGCTTAATACAAGGAATCTCCACTTTAAAGTGCTCTCACTTGAAGCCTAAAAATGGCCAAAAATCATGACACTATTTGGGTGTGATCTCTGCTACTGGTAAACCACAGCTACAATAGCAGAGATCCTACTCGTATGGCAGTGGGTAAATCAAGGCTCAGGAATTCACGGCTCAAAGGGTAAAACTTGTTCTGAGATTCTCTTACAAGAAATTTGAAATTTTTGGGCCACAATATTTGATATTGTATTCTTGGACCTTTTTTTTTTTTTTTTCTTTTTTCTTTTTTTTTTTTTTTCTTTTTTTTTTTCTTTTTTTTCTTTCTTTTTTTTTTTTCTTTTTTTTTTTCAACATAAACATTTGACTTCAATTCTACTGTTCAATCATTTTTGATTTTTTTTCATTTACAAGGTGATTGTAAAGTAATTCCCTATTTTAAAAATCTTATTATTTATTTCTGAATCATTATTTTCACAAAAAATGAATATGAGAAGAATACACATAACATGGAGTTTTATTTAAAATTCTATATGAGCACCAGCATTCGCCTCCAGCCTCTCAAGCCGCTTGGGAATCGCATGAACTGATCTTCCCAGGAACTATCGTAGAATGGCAGATATAAATTCTCATATTTATTCTTCAAGTTCTTCCAAACTCATTGGTTTTGTAGAGTAGACTTGCTCCTTTAACCAACTCCAAAGAAAAGGGTTGCAGGATGTTAAATCAGGGCTTCTGGCTGGCCATTCATGTGGATCACGTCTACCCATCCATCTCCTAGGAAAATGGTGATTCAACCATTCACGAACAGCAATAGTGATAAAATGTGGAGGAGCACCATCTTGCATAAAAATCAAGTCTTCAATATTCTCCCAAATATTGACAAAAAATTATAAATAGTTTAAAATAGGGAGTTACTTTTCAATCACCCTGTATACACCACATGTCTGGTTATGTTAATTTCTTATTAACAAAACCATTTCCAATTGTATTGCCTTTTCTATACTGAAAATGATTTGTCTTTTTGTCTCTTTTCAGTTATTAAAAGATCCTTTGCAGTTAAAAAGATTGAAATGGGCCATTATTGATGGTCATGTTAATGAAAAAGGCAAGAAATTTGAAGGCCTGCTCAGTAAGTTTTTTTTTTTTTTTTTTGTTTACATTTTTGCCTGGACAGATCTTCTTTTTACAAAAGTGAAACAGCTTTCACTGTTCCTCTCTTTTAAGTGGATGTTTTCAAGAACTAAACTGAATTGCAGAAATCGAAGAAATTCTACATTTTTTTGGTAATCCGAACATTAGCTACATAAAGGAGAGTAATCTACACTGAAAATACGAATTTGTTTGAATCAATACAACTGAATGTTTTAACACGAAAATATCATAAAATGTGTTCTTAATTGTGCTTGTGCATTATTTGAAATGAACTTAATTGTTATTAAGAACACATTTTATGATATTTTTGTGTTAAACTATGCAGTTATATTGATTACGGTGAAATGAAAATGGCCGACCAAAACAGAAGGCTTCCTCAAAGTGAAAGAAACAAGGTGGGTTACTCTCATTTATGTAGCTAATGTTCAGATTACCAATTTTTGGGGAGTGGGGGGTTTCAACAAAAGAACAAAAGAAAATTTTATAAAACATTTTACTTCTTTATCTTTATTAATAGTCAACAGGTGTGTAAATCCTTTCACTTGAAATGCAGAGATGCTGATAGGTACACGTCCTGCGTCCCTGATGCACAAAAATCTAAAAGGACACAGTAAAATTGTATCCATGCATCCCAGTGTTTTCTTTTTTCTTCCCCCGCCATTTCAAGCTAACTGTAAATACATTTCAATAGTTTCTTAGACACGAATTACACAAGATAGGTTACAAGGTAGGAGTTAGCCGGTTTTAGTTGGGACCCATAAATTTTCCCGGGGACTCATTCAAAGCAAATATGTGCGTCCCATGATGCACTAAATCAAAAAGCTATCAGCATCACTGGAAATAGAAACATTTAGCGCTGAGATTCAAGGATTTTAATACTTGAAATAATTCTCTTTTGTATTGTTAATCATTTAACACCGACTTTGATTTCTTATTTCTCTGAATTGGACACATAGCATAGTGGATAAAGGCATTGGGTTAAGACAGTTCTAAGTAACAGTTATATCTAGGCTGCAGGTTCAATCTTGGTCAATGGTGCCAGTAACATAGAATAATAATTAACACAGTTTAACACCTGTACCCCAGCTATGGTGAGCGGAATGAAAACAGGATACCCCCTGGATTGAATAAAGGGTTGGGTTCAAAGTTCCGTGATGGCTCCCGATTATGACAAGAAGGTTCCCTAGTTTGAGAGGGCTCCCAAGTTTGACAAGAAATACCCAAAGAATAATAGTCTGAATAATCCAAATAATACTTCTTTTTCTTGTTTTTTTTTTTCCAGGCACAATCCGAAGTTTCCATTTGTCTGACAGTTCCCGTTCGTATCAATGCATCAAATTTTTGGTGCAATTGTGCAATCAGTGCAGTTTGGTTAAAGACCAATTAATGAAGACTTCCTCAAAATGGCAATGGGCAGTGAAATGGTTGGAGAAGAAGGCAAGGCTTATTAGAGTTTCTTTTTCTTCTTCCCCTCTTCTTTTTTTCTTTCGGAACAAACTGTGAACACTCTGTTCCCTCAAGGACTTTTTTTTTTCTTTTCACTTAACTGTCATTGATTGAAATAGGACTAGAATCAGCTACCCAGCATCACCTGGGTAGATGAGGGGGTGCAAAACACCCTGGTGTATTGATTTGTTTACTTTTGAGATTTATAAATGCTGGACATTTTTTAAGTGGAATTTCAATGCTATTTCTATGTATATTTTAATTTTTAAATATCTTTTAATATAGATCATATCTTCATAACTTTTGCACAAAAAGCAAAAACCAGTGATATTTAATGTGTGTGTATGTATGTATGTATGTATGTATATATATATATAGTTGAAAATGGAATTGAATCCGACGATATGTTGAAAGGAAAAATGAATAAAGAAAGAAAATGTTGAATGGATAAATAGATTTACTAACACGTGTTTTGGCCAGGAGTTTGTTCATGTACACATGTATTCTATTTATACATTGTATTAGTAAATCTATTTTATCCATTCAACATTTTCTTTCCTCTTTTTATTTTTCCATTCAACATATATATATATATATATATATATATATATTTACTTTGTTGTTAATTGTTTTATTTTTGTAGTTTTATCTAGAAATACATAGATACATACCAACTGCCTTTTATATATATGTATATATATATAGATAGATGATCAAAACAATCTTTTTTTTTTTTAATAGTTTCAATTATGCAGATTTCTCATCTACTCCCATATTTGTATGTAGAGAGTTAAACTATAATAAAATGATTTTGTATAAAGGTTTTTATACAATTTTTGTTGTAATTAATAAAATTAATTATTTGTATTAAAAATGTTTGCAATATTTAAAAAATTTCTTTCTCTTTCTGAACAAACTGAATACACTGTTTCTTCAATTAATTTTTTTTATTTTGATTTAAATAGGATGATTCAAACCAGATGAGTTTTTTTTTTTTTTTTTTTTTTTTTTTTTTTTTCCGCTGGAAAAAAAACTTGATTGAAACTTGATTGTTTCAATTATACAAAGAGAAAATTCATCTCACACACACACACATTTATTTTTCATACACATGTATTTGTGGGTGGAGCAGTTAAACTAAAATAAAATGAATAAGTATCAAAGTTTTTATACAGATTCAGTAATAATTAATAAAATTATTAAAACTGTTTTGAGATATTTTATAAACCATTGAAATTTTATGACCCTTTTCAATGGAGGTTGATGTTGTTGAGTGGCAATAATGGTGGCTATCGTTTAAATGATGACCTTACAAACACCCCCTCCACCCACTCTCTAATAAGCTAAGTTGAAGGGCACTTTACAAGCAACAGGTATTATGAAAGTAATTTTTTTCAGCATACAAAAAAATTTCGTAAAAATTGTATTAATTAAAATTGACATATACCACTAAAAAATCATTTGTATTCAATAATATTGGTAATTATTTATTTTTTATCAATGATCATGGTAATTTTGTTGGTAATGATCATTTTTATTCAATATCGTTTGTATTAATCACAAATATATGTGACATATACTAAATTGACATAGATTGATCATATAAAATTGTATTAATTAGAATTGACATTTATTCAATCATAGTTATTTAAATTGTATTTAAATTAAAAACAAATAACAAATCTATTTGACAGAAAAGAAAGTTGAGAATGCTTTTGTCTTCACAAAAATTTGATAAAAACACAAAAACATTAATTAAAAAAAGAACAATAAGAGGTGATCTAATTAAAATTTTCAAAATGATAAATAGAATTTCTAATTATGGTAGACAGTTTTCTCCCCAAATAGATATCAAAAACTAAGTCTATTAATCAACTGAATTTTTTGCTAATATAATTTTGGGAATTATTCGGTTACTGCATAATTATTACAGCTTTTTCTTTTCTTTTTTTTTTTTTTTTCAATAAATTTGTTGAAAAAAGAAAGCCGCAATAATGATGCACCAACCCAATAATTAAATTTAAAAAAACAACATCAATAACAAACAAAAAAAAAGTAAGATCAAGTTGTATAATTTCAGAAAAATGGTAAGAAAAAGAATTATTTATTAAACACAGTTTTAATAAAACCTGTATGCAAATTATTCATACCATATACTGTGTAAACATTTATTTCTTAATGATATAACACACATTTCAGGATTTTAAACACATTAATAATATGGGCTGTTTTGAGGCAAATCTATCTCAGCTAGACTTTAATAGAGACATTGTTAATAAATAAGTTGCTAATTAAGATTAAATAATGATTATTTAATAACCATTGAGAATATAATGTAAATAACTAAGAGGGCTGTAACGTTGTTGATGACATACTTTCACACACACACACACACACTCCATTATAATAAGAATTAAATAATTATTAATTAAGATATATAGATTCACTTTCAACTCTGCTTTTTATCTAAGTCTATCATCAAATTCAATTCTATTCACATTTTTTACAAACAAAATTTGTTGCCCCAAAAATCAATTCAAAATAAAAACAAAAAAGAAAAAAAACTGATTTTGCATGTGTGTTTTTCTGTTTATATTTTGTTTTTCTGTGAAAACCCAAAATTTTTATTCGGAATATTTGTGTCTCTATCTGTCCAGCAGATGAGTGATTACTGGGCTCCATCGAGTACGGTTCCTTTGTCAAATGAAGATTCCAACCAAAAATCCTTTCAAAGAACAGTCAGTGCTCAGGTCAGTACAATCTCTTCATCCTCTCTCTCTCTCCCCCCCTTTTTTTTTTTTTTTTTTCTTCCCTTCATTTCAAGCTAACTGTAAATACATTTCAATATTTTCTTGAAAACGAATTATACAGGATAGGTTACAAGGTAGGAGTTAGACAGCTTTAGTTGTTTCCCAGTTCATAAATAAAAACCCTACAATCTATTAAAAACTTTAGTTGGGACTCCTCAAAGTAAATATATGTGTCCCAGGATGTACAAAATCAAAAAGCTATCAGTATCAGTGTGTGTGTGTGTGTGTGTGTGTGTCACACACACAGTGATGCTGATAGGAACACAGATGAAAAAATCAAAAAGCTATAATCATCACCACTTGTCTCAATGTTTATGTTAATGATCCTGTTTATTAAATCAACAGATTTTCTCTATTCTAAGAAAATTTTATAAAACTAATTTGGGTAAATTGAAAGAAAAAAATCTACCTTTTTATTTCTTGATGTTTATTAATAGTCAACAGATGTTTGTGTTGTAAATCCTTTCACTTGAAATAGGACTTGTTGTCAAACAGAAGATGGATTTACCCAACTCGTTCCCCACAGGTAGGATGTGACACAGGTCACAAGTATGGGGCATGGAGGGGAGAATAAGAAGAAAATTAACTGATGGGGGCAAGGGTCTTCTAAGTAAAATATTTTACTTATGATAGATTGTAAAGTCATTTAATTTAAAAATATATTGCTTGTAAAAAGAAACAGATTAGGAGCTCTCCAATGTATGAGGAAAGAAATGATGCAAGGATAAAGCTGAAAAAAGAAAGGTTATTCAATCCTGATTAATTCAGACTAAAATGTTTTCACCTTCTTTTTTTTATTTTTTATGTTTTTGCACCTAAAGTTTTTTGGGTTTTTTTTCACCTTTTCTAAAAAATAAAAAAAAGTTTGAAAAGATTGAAAAATGTTTAAGCTTTATCATTTCCCACTTGAGATTTTTCGAACTGTTATTGTTATATACACAACACCCCGAGTTCAAATCCTGGACGTGGTAATTGCATTTCACTTAGCGCTAATACCCTTGGGAAAGGTATGAATCCTACTCTCCCTCCAGCTATGGTTAAATAGTAGGGCAGACTGGGCTCTTTAACCATGGTTAGGCAACCGGTCTAGGAGAAGGAAAACTCTGAATTCAAACCTGATAAACTCCGCTTGATAAATTGACCTTGTGTCGCATCCAGCTCGTGCGGAGGGGTTGGTAAATATATATACACAACGTTTTGGTCATTGTGCCCACCGGCCTTCTTCAGGTGTTTCTTTTCGAACTCTGGAACCTTCACAGAACTTCCCGAACTCTGGAACCTTCACGAACTTCCCGAACTCTTTCCCGAACTCTGGAACCTTCACGAAAAAAAGAAACACCTGAAGAAACCTTGAGGACACATCAGCTGAAACGTTGTGTATATAACAATAAAGATGAGGACAATAGTAAAAAAATACAAATAATACAAATTATCAAGCCTCATCTCAACAATTAATTCAAATTGCATCATTGAAATTGATTTTTTTTTTTTTTTGTCATTTTTTCAGGACACCTTGGACAGTGCCACTGCCTTGCTGACTGAAATTGAAGCTAACGATAAACTGACCATTCCTGCTACAGCAGTGGTCGGTCATCGAGCGAGTAGCCTCAAGTCCAATTACACTTCAATGCAATCCATACCCGATGACCCCAACACTCGTCTATCGGTGACCCCTCCCAGGACCCAGGTGACTGTCTCTGTGACTACAACAGCAGCATCCACCTCTTCCGGTGATAAGGCGTCTACTTCCAGTGATTCTGGTAATTCCACCAACGCCAAACGGGTCCAGCCACCGCAGCAGCAGCAACAGCAGCCGCCACAACCACAATCCACTCCTCCTCCTCCTCCAACCACCACCACTAGTGAAGGTAGCAGTAGTAGTAGCAGTGATACGGTATCAGTCTCGGTCTCAGTCTCAGAAAGTTAAAAGAAAAAAGAAAAATAACAAAGAAAAAGAACCTCTGGGTTTGTCCAGATTTGCTGCTGCCTTCAGGACCCCAAAAACTTCTCAATGGAAACTTTTCTAACCAAACCAAAATGATGGAACCCATGATTTTAAAAAAAGGAAGAAGAAAAAATCAAAACTGTGTGCCTATAAATGAAAAAAAAATATTTGACTTAAAAAAGAAAAAAAAAAAAAATGTTGAAAATTTCAAAGTTGAAGCTGTGTGTTAATGCACTTGTAAAATTTAGATTTCTTTCTTACTGGTCTCTTTGGGAAAGGAAGAAAGAAAGAAAAATAATCAGTTTCCTTGGCTGACCATTGGTCAGTAACCCCACCCCCACCCAACTGTTCTGAATTTGAACCAATAAGAATACTTGTTGATTTCCCCCACATCCTACCCACCCACATTCCTAGATTTGATCATCTCCCTGACCGTTTTGAATGACCCAACAAGGAGACCTGTTGATCCCCCCCCCCAAAAAAAAAATATACAGCTGACCCTACAGTGTTAGTCCCGCTTTGTTATAGAATCGTTTCTGATTCTAAATGACCCAACAAGGAAACCTGTTGACCCCCCCCCCTAAATCCACCCATCCCACTTAAAAAAAAATTTAAGACTGACCCTGCAGTGTTGGTCTTGCTTCGTTATAGAATCACTATCTGATTATCGATTACAGAAAACAGAGCAAACACATATTGCTTTGAAAAAAAAAGGAGACAGATGAGGAGCTCTCCAATGTATGAGGAAATAAATGGTGCAGGAATGAAACAAAAGAAGAAAAAAAGGTTTATTCATTCCTGCTGTTAATTGATGTGTTTGACTTTCTCAAAACAAATGTCATGTGATATTTTGGGGGGAGGAAGGGAAGAAGGAGGAGGAGGAGAGAAAAGAAAAGATAAATCTTCCTCTCTCTCTCTCTCTCTCCCACCCATACCCCTACATGCCCCACTCTATGAACACTAAAAAAAAAAAATTTTTTTTTTTTTTTTTTTTTTTTTTTTAAAAGGGCCAGGATGGTTGTCATTCTGGCCCAAACATTGTGAGGGTGTCTTTCTCCTTGGCTGCTACGCAAATTTCCTACTTCTATTTCACCTATCCCCCAGCCCCACCTCATAATTTGGATACCCCCCTGCCCCCCAATCTTTATTCTCATTTCTGTGCCCAGGAAGAAGAAGAATAACAACAACATTTAAAAAAACAAAACAAAAGACATATTTAGTGCTGAGACATTTTCTATGGTTAATACTACAGACTCTTTGGTCTTTCTTCTTCTTCTTCTTCTTCTTCTTGGCTGATCCCATTGTCGGGTGTTGCTTGATATTTTTCTATTTCTACATTCACATTGATTTGGTTCTCATCTTTTTAATAAATCTAATCACTGTGATAGAAAAATTTAATTGTTTTTTTGGCTCTTTCTATTTTTCCACTTTTTTTTTTATAGTTGAGCAACTTATATGATAAAGTGATGATGTTTAGATTATTGACTAGATATGTATATAGCTGAGCAACTGGGTATGACCAGGGTTAATAAAGGGGTGATGTCTAGACTAATCACAGAGATAGAAAAATTCACCCATTTTTGCTCTTTTTTTTTTTTCACTTCCCAACAATTCAATTTATTTTTTTAATTTATTGTTTTTAATTCTAAGGTCAAAAACTTTTTTAGGACATAAATGGTAATTAATTTTTTAGATTTATTTCAATTTATTTTCATTTCCGAATGGTTTTTGTTTTACATTTATTTAACTGTTTGCCTTTGAAAAGTCAAAATTTAATTCTTCAGGGTTGAGAGATATTCATAAAAGGCTGAAACCCACAAACTTAATATTTGTTTTTAGAATACACAATAAACCATTAATTATTCATTTTTATTTTTTGTACATAGCTGACCAACTTATATAAAGTGATGTCTAGACGTCTAGATTATTGACTGGACATATGCATAGCTGACCAACTTATATAATAAAGTGATGATATCTAAACATTTAGATTATTGATTGTGATAGAAAAATTCAATCATTTTTTGCTCTTACCCTTTTTTTACCATGTCCTTACAATTCAATTTCTTTTTTTCCTTTTTTTAATTCTCATGTCAAAAAAAAAAAATTTAGGGTTTAAATGGTAAGTTATTTTTTTAATTTATTACAATTTATTTTCATTTCCAAATGTGTTTTTTATTTTACATTTAACATATTTAATTTATTTAATATCAAAAAATCCAATTGGTTAACTCTTTGCTTACTAAATTTCCCCAACGTCCATACCAAATTTTCTTGGTATTTCTTTTACCTGTATGATGAGATATTTCAAAATCCACTATCTATTCACCTCGGAACTCATTCTACTCAAACAAAGTCCTTTTTCAGTGTAAACTATTATTATTGTAATGTGAGTCTTTCTGCTCAATTATAATGAACTAACCATCAATTTAGGATCATGGTAGTATGAGAGCCGCTACAAGCAGCATAAGGTAAGCAAAGAGTTAAAGATACACTCACCATAACTCTGAATTATCACCAAGAATTTTAATCTTAGAAAACAGAGAAAATCCTTTCTCTCCTCAAAATCAGGAAGAGTGTGGATGTAATACAATTATAAAAGGTTCACAAAGTATGAACTCCGGTTCTTATAAAGCGGTTACTTAAAGGAAAAGTACCCCAACGCGGAATATTTCAGTAGGATAACAACAAACGCGTTAATTACATTCATACAATGTTTAATTTACAAATATAGGGGAACAAGGTTCCCCAGGCTATACAGAGTCACAAGTGTCCAAACATACATAGTGTAAGAGAGATGGAATAGGTGGAAACCACTTACTGTATGTAAGGCCTGTACCATATGGTACACACCATGTGTGGGCTGGAGAGAGGTGACCGGCACGTCTGTACTCGTCCAGTCAGCTTCGGCAAGAGGCTGATCTTTTTGGGTTCCCGCGTCACATAACAAAAAAGGAACTCCTGCTGCAGAAGAGTACCCAAACCCTGTGGCAAGGGAGACTACTCCATTTAGTCCCTTACACAATGATCACATGACAATTTTATTAAATTTCTGATGGGCACAGCCTCAGCCAAGATGAACTCAACAATGGATTTTCAAATGGATCTTATTATATATTTGGGGTACTTCACTCTTTGCCAACAAAATTTACCTGGTATTTTTTACCTGCATGATAGGATATTTCAAAGTTCACTATCTATTCACCTCAGAACTCATTCTATTGAAATAAAGTCCTATTATCATTGTTCATGACTTGTTTTTCAGTGTAAACAAGTGACACGTTCATGGGCCATTGCCAGCATCCTCTGGTAGGATTGCAGTAGTGGGAGAGCCGCTGTGAGCGGCTTAAAGTTGGCAAAGAGTTAAAACCTAAAAAGTTTGATAATTAATTAAGCAAGGTGCTTATAGTGTAATGGTTATCATCGTAGGAAATGGACATAGCAAACTGAGTTCAAATCCTAGACTGTTTGCATTTAGCATAGCGCTAATACCCTTGGGAAAGGTATGCATCCAACTACTCTCTCTTCAACTATGAGTAAATAGTTTTGTCATTTCGAAACAAGTGTACAAGGTGGTCCGAAAACACTTGTGTAGTCCTATACCAGTCATGGTACTTGATAAGATGACTTAGTTCCGTGACTACCAAATGTGTCTCCGGCTAGTTGCTGTGTTGATGCTTTCTACGCCCACGTTGTGTTCCTTTGATCTGCAGAACTGGGATCAATGCAACTTGGTTGGAGCGTCTTTGTAACGGGTTAAGAGATTAGTGGAAATGAGCTGCCATGGTTGCTGGCAAATCTAAGCATGAGACAACACACCGTTAATAATAACAACGGTTTTATTATCATATATAATGGAGAGGAATAGGTTTTGCACACTCGGTCGGAGAGAAAAGACACGGTGAGGAGCTATATCTGACGTTTTGTTCTATGCTAATTAGCATTGAGTGATTCAGCAAATGTGGACTTAATTCTTTTATCGGAGTTATTCTTGGTGGCAAGGTCTATTTCTTCTAGTGGCAATTTTCTTATTTCAGCAATTCTGAAGAATCCTCGTGGCCTTGTGACAAGCTTCCTTCTGGTAATCTAGTCTGACTGAATTTTTAAATTCAAAGCATCTCTTATAAAGAAAAAATTGTAGCTACTCTGTAATCTTTATATGGTCAACAAGTGCTAACCACCATCTCCAAAAACAAGGCTACTCCATTGATTTGACTCTTCTAACAAATATAACATCTAAGGTCACAGCAGTGACCTTTGCTTCTATCTATAAACATAATAAATAAAATCAAAATTTATACAATACTTTGATTTTCGCATTTTAACAAAACCATTTACTTTAACTAACAAAAATAACTTCTGCACTTTCCTCTTTTGTTAAAAATTAGTTGACACCAACAAAAGAACTCACCGTATTATACTTGTCACTCCTACCAAAATATAACTCCTAAATAATAAACTTGATGATGTATATTAATAAAACAAAAAAATAATGAAATAATATCTAGGAGTGACAAGACTTTCGAACCACCATGTAGATAGATATATAGGATGTTCAGGTTAAATTTGGCATATTTATATTTGTTTATTTTTCTCCATAGGTTGGAGGTATTGACACACACTATGCATCATTTAAAAGCTTGGACCCTTCTTCATTCATATACGTGATGGCAGATAGAATGGATGACTGGAACCCACCTGAGTCATGGAAGAGAATAACTTGTATCATGATCTGTGCCGGCCATAAAAATAAGGGGATTATGGTTGCTGCCCAATGCTCCCTGAACACTGTAAAAACAATCAGGCATAAACTGGAGAATTGCAATGGAGACTACAAGGCTGTGGATAGAAGAAAGCAACATAACAGATGATCTGATTGCCTTCGTACAGCAGAATTCCTTGAAAATCTGTAGAAAAAAGTGTTGGAAGACCCTGGCATTGGAATTTGGGCTTTGTCACGTGAATTGAATGTTTCAGCCTCTACCATGAAGCTTGCACTCAATGAAGACCTTTGCTACTACGCATACAAGCATTGCAGAGGTCAACTGCTCCCAGAAAAGGCCCATGAAAATTATCTGACAAAGACAAAGAAACTTCTGAGCCAAGTGAAATATCCTGCTGAACTACAAACAATCTGGTTCTTTTCCAATGAGAAAAACTTTTGCCAAGATCAAAAGCACAACACACAGAATAACAGATGGCTTGCATACAGTTCAAAGGACACTCCTCATGTCATGCAGACTAAATTTCCCCAAACTGTAATGGTTTTCGGATGTGAGTCCTCTGAGAGTGATGTGATGCTTCTGCATTTTTTCAGAGAGAGTATTAGGTTGAATTCAGATGCCCTCTCTGAAATTGCTAAACACTGTAGTCAAGCCCTGGATAACAAGTGTAGCCAATGGTAGGTCATATGTATGGCAGTAGGATTCAGCCCCCTGCCACACCTCTGGGAAAAGTCAAAAATGGTTGTCGGCGAATTTTTACGACTACACCAGTCCTGATGTTTAGCCTCCAAACTCCCCAGATCTTAACCCCATGGATTATTATGTATGTGGCGCTGTTGAGAAAGACACCAATCACTGTGCCAGTACCACAAAAGCCCAGTTAATCAACAGAATTAAGTTTGTTTTTGAGACTTTTCCAGGGAAACTCTAACATCAGCTTGCTCCAGGTTCCAGAGCAGGATTGAGACTGTGATCAACGCTAATGGCGGTTATTTTGAGTGAAACTTGTTGGCAGTAGTGTAATTTTCATGCCTGTTGAATTTCTTCACAATCCATTAAATTTGTAGTTACCAAGCACTTTTTCTTTTTCCTTATGAAATTGTCAATTTATCCCGAAGACTGTGTGTGTGTGTGTGTATAGGGTGATCCGAAAGTCTTATCACTCAGTTATATATTTTTTTAGAGGTGAAATAATCGCATAATGTATATCTTATTAAAATAAAGATTCAGTGTCTGTCTGTAACCAAAACTGTCACTGCTTACATCAAAATACCCTCAGGAATTGCATAAGTTTATCAATGAGTATTTAATTTATAGTCAAGATAATTAATGCATAGAATAAAATAATCTTTTTATGTGTTTTTATTTGATTTTGTTAGTCTTTCTAATTTAATATATTTAGATACTTATGCCCAGAGGGCGCATATTCTTGCTAGTATTATTAAAATAAAAATAATGAAAGTTAAAACAATATGTAGGGGTTTGACAAGACTTTCGGACCACCTTGTAGATGTGTTTAGATTCTGTTCTAAATATAATAAATTGAAAGAATTATTTTCACTGTTTTTTTTTGGTCGAAGCCATTATTTAACACGTTGGCTGTGATTGATAATGCAATACTTATTCCCGCTCAGCACCATGTTCCAACACATATGACTTCAGTACCAAACCAGATATCAGAGTGAAAGGCTGTGTGCAGCTTTGGGTAAGTCCTTTCAGACTTACTTCTGCAAAACTGCACCAAATACTTTGATGATATTTATGAATAATTTGAAGGCATCTAACTAGGATTCATTGAAATGCAAGGATGTGAGTTTTTTTAAAATTATTTTGTCATTTGCAGTTACAAATAAAGATTATCTGTTATAACATAGTTTACTTTGAACACTTCTTAACAGTATTAAATGTTTTGTATTTTGAAATGTGATAATTAAAACTGATTTATGGCCATTTTAAGAATATATATACTTTTCATAGGATTGATCTTAATACATTGGAGAATAAAACAATAATATTAGAGATCAATAACACCATGTAATTATTTATTAAACCTGGTTTTGTTAAAACCAGTATGAAAATTAACCACACCCTATATTTATAGGAGTGGGAGTAAAATAGGGAATTAAATCCGACAGTATATAGAAAATAGAAAACAAAATATATCAAAAAGATGAGTTTTGAATAATTGATATATCGGACTGTTGTTCTCATCTTTATTGTGTATAAATACAACATTCAAGCCACTGTAACCTCGGGCTCTATTTTAGGGTTTGGTTTTTTTGTGTGTGTGTATTTTTTTTGTTTTTTTTTTTTGTTTTATTCTTGATGGTGAAGTCAACACTATAATGTTTCAGTTTTTTAACAAACCTTCATCAGGACTTGATGTAGGCGAAATGTTGTGTGGTAGGGGTGGATGACTTCTGGAAAATGGGAGAATGATTGGTTGTGTATGAAAAAAAGGGTAGTAACCAGTGTTAGTCTAGTGTTAGTTTATAGGTGTGTACCATATATGGCGCACATCGCGGTCTTGGATAGGTTTTTATGTGTCTTATTTGACGCACATTGTGGCCATGTTAAAAAAAAACTAAAAAAAACTTGTGATTTTTACATTTACCTAACATTATTCTGTCGTCCTACAATGACAATTTTTTGAACGTCCTAGCATCATGGCCAGTTCATTCATCAAACCTATCATCATCTTTGATCCAATCAATGGTAAAATGTTTCCGTTTCGTTTTTACCATTTCTTTAGTCGAAACAGGAATCCAATCCTTCAAAAAGATCCAAAAGTGAACAAGAAAAATGTTCTTACTTTAGTTTAGGCCAAGGCCATTCCTATTTACAGGCCTAGAAATCCTGCAGCTGTAATCTGTGACTGGAGGCAGACTTAAGTCTGTGTGCTGATTTTGAAAATTTTAATTCTTAAACTTTTTATTCAAAATAAAAAGTACTAGCAGGACCTATGAATATACCACAGTATGATAATGTAATTATTACAAGTTTGATATTTTTACTTAAGAGCTATTGAAATAGTTCAATATGTAAAAAGTATAATAATCTTGATTTAACTCTGTCTCAAACTTTTTCTTTCTTTTTATCTTTTCATTATGTTTGACTGAAACAGATAAGCGTTAAATTTCAATAATATACTTGCCATTTCTTTATTTCCTCTTTTTGGTGGGAGTGTAATATAATGAGATGGGGAATTGTGGAAAAAAAAAAAATTTTAGTTATACGTTATGCGATAGTGGAAATTAATTAGAATTTGGGATGACGTGTGAAAGGCTGACCTATTGGATTCTGATTGGTTGAAAAGGGGTACTGTAATATATTGAGATGTGGAAATGTGGAAAAACCTAAAATGTTAGTTATGTTATGTAATAGTGAAAATTAATTAGAATTTGGGATGACGTGTGAAAGACTGACCTGTTTGCATCTGATTGGTCAAAAAGTGCCAACAGGGCAAAGAGTGAAAGGAAGATAGTGAGAGGGGGGAGTCTTGCCAAAGATTTTGGAGCAGACGGACAGAAGAGTCTGGGCTAAGTGTTTGAAGAGAAGAGATGCAAGATGAGTGTCTGTTTTCCAAGGCATTTTACTTGGATTGAAATGAAATAAAATGAGCTCAGAAAAACAGTCTTGTATTCATTATTAAGAACTGCTGAGCGATGCAGGTACATCCCAGGATGATACCAAGTAATCTCAAACTTGAAGAATGGAGAGAATTCCAGAATTCCAGATATTCCGATCCAGAATAGCAAATACCCATCTCTGAAGATAAGTATAGAAATTACATACTCCCTCAATTCGATACCATGTCACATAATCATTTTGATTTCTAATGACCTTTTACAACTCCTACAACACCTTAAATGATCCAGCTACGTAATAGTTTTTCCCACCTGCCTTAGCTGGTGGTTCACTAAAGGTTGAGTGACAGCAAGTCTCCTGGCGTCTCTGGGACACTTCTGCCTATTTTAGCTGATCAGAACAAAGCTGTTATCTGGAAAGTCTCGATTCTTCTTCTGAATTTCCAATTCGCCTAGACTCTATTCTAAGCCCTTGGGAACCCACCTGCCTTAGCTGGTGGTTCACTAAAGGTTGATTGACAGGTCTCCAGGACTCTTCTGAGTATTCTAGCCAATCTTAAGAAAGTCATCATTTGGATGGTCTTAATTCTTCCTCTGATTCCCAATTCACCTAGACTCTATTCTAAGCCCTTAGGAACCGTTCCAATGGCCCTAATTACAATTGGTTCAATCTTTACCTTCACATTCCACATTTTTTTCAGTCCTCTGGCAAGGTCCAAGTATTTGTCATTCTTTTCGTTTTCTTTCATTTTCACTCTGTGATCCACTGAGACAGCAAAATCCACGAGATGACAAATTATCATTATTATTATTTCGCTCAATTAGAGTTTTTCACACCCATCTTAATAACAGGATTTTGTGATAAAAACTCGGATCAGCCAATCCCAGCGAGAAAACCATACATACCAGTCACGTAATGGGAGGAGGAGGTGTGTGAGATTTCATAATTTGGATTTGAGTGCTGATCCCTCACTATCAGGATCCCCCTCCCCATTATGCCCAACGGTCAGCTGCTAACTTTGCTGTCTCTGTTCTTCTTGGATGGAGTTGTCACTGTCCTGAACTGTCACTAATCTGTTTATCTATAGATTGCTTCCCTGAATATACGGGGCTTTGACTTCCAGAAAAGAACGTCCACAACTCTCGTAGACCCCCAGAACTAAAGTACTTTGAAAATTATACCCTTGTCTACTGACTTCTCACCATACTAGCATCAAAATCTTCTGTTAATGACAGACATTAAAAAAACTAACCCTTTCATCCCCATCAAGAAATCCTTCTCTTTCTATTTTATTATCTATTAAAATCTGCCTGACCTTCCTAACTTGTTCAAGCTATTCTTTTGATACTACTACTACTATTATCACACACACACACACACATACACACACCTATGTACATACGTCCTGCCTATGCCTACATATGCTCATACAGATATTCTCATCCCTAAATGCATATACATACACAGAGATACTGATAGGAACGCATCCTGCATCCCTGACGCACAAAAATCTAAAAGGACTCCGTAAAATCATATCCATGTGTCCCAGTGTTTTTCTTTTTGCTTCTCTCACCATTTCAAGCTAACTGTAAATACATTTCAATAGTTTCTTTGAAACGAATTACACAGGATAGGTTACAAGGTAGGAGTTGGACAGCTTTAGTTGGGACCCATAAATTTTCCCGGGGACTCATTTAAAGAAAATATATGCATTCCCAGGTCGCACTAAATCAGAAAGCTAATCAGCATCACTGCATAGATACATACATACATACATGCACTTGTTATGTAATGTATATCATCATAGGAAATGAACACGGCAAGACGTGTTCAAATCCTGGACAAGGATGGTTGCATTTCACATAACGCTAATACCCTTTGGAAAGGTATGCATCCAACTATTCTCCCTCCAGCTATGGGTAAATAGAACAGTTAGCTCTTTAACCTTGGTATGGCAACTGGCCGAGAAGAAAACCCTGAATTCAAACCTGTTTAAACTATGCTTGAAAAATTGACCTTGTGTCGCATACTACTCGTGTGGAGGGGTTGGGTAAATAAATATATGCTACACCTATACATGTACACATTCCTGTAGACATGAATGTACCTATATGCATATGCATTATTGCACCAAAGTGCAGAAAAATTTATGGTGTCACAGCAACAGATTTTCAATTCTTTTGGCCACAATTGTTGATCTGAAATGACTGCAAATTTTTTTTTTTTTTTTTTAACTCTTTACCTACTTTAAACCACTCGCAGAGGCTCTCCCACCACACCCTAGCAAAATACAAAAACTGATGGTTAGTTCATTATAATTGGGTAGGAGGACTCAGATTACAATAATAATAGGACTTTCAATTTAGCTCAGTCTGTAGAGCACCTGCCTATAAATCGCAAGGTTCCTGGTTCGATTCCAGTCCACACCAATGAAGATTGAGATACATTTGGGCACAGCCGTTATGGCGACAGAATCTCCTTTATTTGTCAAGCTGCCTGTAACGACACATTTAGAGAATCAAACTTAAAATACATCAGTTATAAATTAAGACCTGATATACACATGGTAAGTCTGATATAAAACCCTGCTGCTTAGCGGCTTTCCTTCATCTCAAGGAAAGGCTAGGGGAGTAAACCCTGAAAACAAATCAGGAGCTGGAGTCCCTAAGGTGGTGTGATGCTGAAATCCAGTGTTACCCAGCAACTTGTGTGACACTACAATTGCCAAACTGCATTGGCTTCTTACCTTTCCTTTGGATCACAGCGGCAGTGTGGACGGGTGGGGATTTGCTGTTTGGTCAACAGCTCATGCTCCATACCAATCCACCCAGGCTACGTAGTTCCACAAAAAAAAAAAAAAAAATGGACACTACTCCATCGTCTCTCATAGACTGAAGGATGACAACAAAATCATGATGAAAAAATAAAACAAGGTTCGAATCGGTCGGATTTAGACCTTTAGGGGTCATTTTTGATTAGAGGGACCCTCAAGTTACCTCAATATAGAAATTAAATTATGGACACGAGAAATTGAACATTTTTAAAACCTCTCCTTTTTTTCTTGGTTTAGAAGGTGGGGTCTGTCTCACCTCGAAGGTCCGTTTTACCTACCTTCTGATACGTTATTTTTCAATGATAAAACTAATTTATGATTATCACAGGTTTTCTGAAAGAAGTGTGGGTGCCCTTCTGGCAGAGAGGTCAGGGAATTATTATAAATTCAGCCCTAGTTTGAGTATTTCGTCATACTCTATGAAACATATACATTTATTTAATGATTTTATACAGGAAATATAGACATGTATTTTTCTATGATTTTTCTATTAATTTCTATAACTCCCCTCCCCTGTACACACAGTGGTGGTACCTGTTAGGGTCCCATCTATGGGTTTAAAAAATGTGTTTTTAAAAACTTGAGTACCCATCAAGAATGAATAGAAAAAAACGTCTTCAGCATAAAATAACCCAACAAGGGTTGTCATGCCATAAAAACCAACCAATCACACAGAAAAACCGTTTTGTAAAACAGAAAAAAATCTATTTGAATATATTCGATTTTTTTCTCCAAAAAGTTTGAACCTAATTCTTGCCTATGTCCTAAAAGTTATGTCAATTTAAATTTATTACATTTTATGATCGATTTTAATGCCTGTGTGTCAAGGTTAAGTGTATGTAAAAAAAAAAAAATAATAATAATTTTGAATAATTTTTTTTATTAAAATAAAAATCCAAAAGAGGAGGGGGTATATAATTCTCACTTGGTTGATTTTCCTTGGAATTTTCCTAGAAAGTCCAAAACAGAAGTTTCTTTTTAAAGAGTAAATATGAAATATTAACTATAAGATTGATTTTTTTTTCTTGCTTAGCAACCCGAGGTAATCTCTCTCTCTCTCTCTCTCTCTCTCTCTCTCTCTCTCTCTCTCTCTCCTCTCTCTCTCTCTCTCTCTCTCTCTCTTATCTAATCAGTTCACAATGGACGATGTCGTTTGTAAAAAGTCGGTCATTTAAGTTGAACAAGTTGCCATAAGTATAAATCAATCTCGTTTTATTATTTAAACAAAATTGAATCCTTCGTTACCAAAAGACGGATGATCACACACATCCTCCATATTTAAACACTTTTTTCTTTTTCTTTTTTTACAAGCTAAGCCAACGCGTCATTTGCAATTATCACTATTTTGTCTAGAACTAAAGTCTAAAGATATTTAATTTTAAAATTATTAATTTTTAGCTATTTTTTTTGTTCAACTGCAGAATAGGACACAAAAGATAATATCATTATACGCAAAATGCGATTCTAATTATATTATTTCTTGCGTGCTATTCTGTATTTGTACCGAAATTCAGATTTTAAGACTTTTTTTTTTTTTTCAATCAGAGGGGTTAAATTTATTTTGTAAAATACATCTGTGACGTCACAATTGGTGGTATCTAGTATAAACGTAACGTGAATAACTGCACAAAACTTTTTTTTTAGATTAAAAATATTACGGAATTTAATCTTAATACTATGGACATATATAGGAAAATATCTAATTTTTATCTAAGATAAAAATCTTTTTTAAAAAACGAGAGCTACGCGTTACTCTCCGACCCCCCCCCTCTTCATATAGCACCTGAAACGAATTCAGAGAATTTCTTTTATAATTCATATGCGAATGTCGTTGTTGTTGCTTGTATAACCTGTTTCTGTTTCTTTTTCTTTTCTTATTAAAATTTGTCCTCTCTACCCCACCCCACCCACCCGCGTGTCACTGATCACCACCAACAACAAAATCAGTCACTTTTTTGTGGCAGGGTTAAAGTTCGTCAAAGCTTAATACCTGTACTGTTGACTGTTTCAGAGAAACCTTATATCGCCAACAAGATGGAATTAACACTTTCTTTTTGCGCCTTTCTGATTTTGGGGATTTTCTTACCCACAACTGAGACAGGTGAGTGTGAAATTAATCGTTTAGACTATTTGTTTTGTTTATTTGTGTTTGTTTGATGTCTTTGTGTTTTGTTGTGTTTTCGTCACAGCTTTAAAAGAAATGGGGTTTAAAAAATCTTTTAGATTTAATTTTCAGATTTTCAGTACTTTTTTTTTTTTTTAATCAAAATCGCTCTTTTTAAAATTTTTTTCTATTTTTTATTTTTTATTTATAGTGTAATTAGTTTCGATTATATATAACCTCGTCAATATTTTGCGCCCCCAAAATAAGCGGGGTGGGCAAAGTTAAGTGACCTGAAAAATATCAGAAAGTTTTGAAATAAAATAACTGATGCATTATAGAATTCATTCATTGCTAAATCAACATTGGAAATTTCATTCAAATTGGTTTCTTCATTGATTTCTTGGTAAAAAATCTTTCAATCGGGGGGGGGGGGTAAATTGATTTTGTAAACTACGTCTATGACGTTAAAATTTCTGGTACCTAGTTTTTGTTCATCGCTATTTTCTTTAATTTTTTCTTTAATTTTTATGATTTGTTTTATTCGTGTTAAAGCGAGAAAAAAAACATTCATTTTTTTTATTGATATTAAAGAAGTCTTCATTATGATTTAGTCATTCAATTTATTTGTAGAACATCCGATTATTCAATCGTAAGATTCTTGGTTCGATACCTGTCCCACCAACTCAGCGCATCAGTAGCACAGATTGAGTAATCAGACCTGTGCGGTAAAGTGGGGAAGCTGGCGGTAGGTGTGATGCTCTACCTCAGCAAAAAAACAATCTTCTTGATGTCGTTTGTTAGTTTGTCACAACTTTTCAAAAGAAATAGTTTTTTTTTTTGTTCATCGCTATTGCCTTTGTTTGATTTTTATTAAAACGAAAAAGAAAACATCCCTTCTTTTTTTTTTGAAACCTTCATTATAATTTAACCATTCAATTTGTTTACTACTAATATTTTCTTTATTGCTACTTTACTAAGGCAATCAATAGTTATTGAAAAAGACAAGAAAATATGGTTGAATACTAAACAACAGGTGGTAAAAGAAAATCCTAGATCTACGTACCTGTATCGCCAATTTTGCGCGCATTTTCACTTGAAAAAAAAACGAATTAAAATCAAATAAATCGATTATTTAAGGTCAATTTCTTGTTTTTAGTCGAAAAGTAGTAATAATTTAATTATTACTACTTTAATTTAATTACTTTAATTTAATTATTACTACTTTAATAATTTAATTATTACTACTTTATTAAATAATATCAGTAAAAAAAGGCAAAATAATATATTTTTATTAATTTGTAATACATTTAAAACATCAATCATAATTTATCACTGATAAGACTTCACACATACACACACCTGTGTTGCGTAAATTTCTCGAATTTCGTATTTGTTTTTTTGTTGTTTTGATTGTTTTTTTTTGTTTTTTTTTAATGCCCTCCAAATCAGTAGGTACCACCAATTTTCCCTGTGAAATTTACCCCCCCCCCCTATATTTAACCTTCCTTCAATATGGACTAAACTGATCACGTGATTTATTTTGTGGTGGTACCTACAAATCAGGACTTATCCATAATATCCCGCTGAGGAACTGTATATCTGGATAAAAGTAAATTTTAGTTATTTGCTTCGAGATCTGGTTTGCATACTTCCACCACCAATTAAAAAAATTTTTAAATTTCCCCAGGGGTTCAAAAAGAGGTGTTTTTAAATTTCAAAAGAGGATACCCTGAGATATACCCAAAGTTTTATTAAAATCGGATAGTTTATTTTAGTTGATTTTTTGAAGAATTTCCTGTGATCCTCCTTATCAGCAGGTGCGCGAATTTGAACACACCTACCATCATACTGGTAATAAATACCAAGAAAATTGAGGGGGGGGGTAAGCTAAAGGTTAATCCCCCCCCCCCAAAAAAAAACAACAATATTTTCACTTTCCAAAACGACATGTGACCAGTTTATTTTTTGTGACCACGTTAAATTTCAATTGATTCAATGATGCGAAAATGTAAACATTGTTTTCGTTCATAATTTTAATTATTTCCGGGGGTGGGGGTAATTTTACACCTCGAATTGGAGGTCCCTATTGAGAGAAAAACGAAACCTGTCGAGTAGATTAGGAGTGGTGACAGGGTTGGTGCTAAGGTTTTATGCACCCCCCCACCCCCACCCCCCATGATACGCTCCATCCCCCTCCCCGCTCTACTATATGTCAATTTTAATAAAGTAGTTTATTTCCTAGGAAATATATGAAATTCACTGTTCCGGTCGTAGGGTGCGAAAGTAGTTAGGCGCCAATACTGGACCGGTGGGGGGTGGGGGTGGGGGCTGCTAAACTGGAGCGAGGAGGACCGTAAATTTTAATGGGGACAAAATGAAAAAGCTGGTCATAAAAAAGAATGTAATTAAAATAAGGGAAATTACAAATAGCATGGAAATTTCCACATCTACATCACGTGATAACTGGACTCTACACACACACACACTCACACACACACATACACACACACACACGCAGCAGCAGCAGCTAATGTGCCACACCCTTTTAGTTTTATAGCAAAAATAAAAGAATCCAAAAAATACCTGGGGATGAATAGTAAACCACTGAAAACATTAACGTTTTTGTTTGTTGTTTTATATTTGGTTGGTTGGCAGTGATGCTGATAGCTTTTTGATTTAGTGCGTCCTGGGACGCACATATTTGCTTTGAAGAAGTCCCTGGGAAAATTTAGGGGTCTCAACTAAAGCCATCTAACTCCTACCTTGTAACCTATCCTGTATGATTTGTTTCAAAGAAACTATTGAAATGGTGAGGGAAGAAAAAAGAAAAACACTGGGACACATGGATGCGATTTTATTGCGTCCTTTTAGATTTTTGTGCGTCAGGGACGCATGAAGCGTACCTATTAGCATCTCTGGGTTGTTTGGTTGGATTTTATGGCATGTGAACCCTTATTGGGTTATTTTATGCCAACGACAATCTATTTTATTCATTCTTGATGGATATTGAAAAAATTTTTAAACTCATTTTTTCTATTTAACCCATAGATGGGACCCTAACAGGTACTACCACTCTGGGTCAGGGTTGACCTGAGAGTATTTATATTTGGAGAGAAACATAAAAACGAAAATCTAGACTGTGTATGTGTTGTAAAGAAGTTGGGGGTTTAACAATGTACAGGGTGGTCCGAAAGTCTTGTCACCCCCATCAAATCCACTTTTTTCAACATGGCCGGTAAATTGCTCATTCAATCCCAAAACCTGGAAAGGTGTTTTTTTCTCCGATGACTGTGCAATTTACCAGGGTGAAAGGGCTAGGAATATTTATTTCTGGAGTAAAGAAAATCCACACTATTATGAAGAAGTGGAGTACAACTCACCACATGTCCTGATTTGGGCAGCCAATCATTTAATAGCACCCTATTTCGTCAAGGGTTCTATTAAGCAATATTCTTACCTGACCATGTTTGGTAGGGGCGACAGACCACACTGTAGATGCATATATTGGATTATCTATGGGTATAAGATGTATACCAAATTGCCACTCCTATTTATGAACTTTCCCAACATCAGCAGCAGGGATTTCCTGTAAACATTGGCCAATGAGAAACATATACAGAACACATTTAAGATCATTGGTAACTGTCCTGAAATTAATTGCTAATTGAATTTTCTGCTAGCAAGACCTACAGACAAGGATTACAAGAAATGATACTATACTCTTTTATTATCTTGGAAGTGAGCATTGTATGGTAGAATGGTTAGCAAACTAGACTACTACTACTACTACTACTACTATTAGCGTTTGATTCTCACTGAGTGTCTCTGTTAGATTATTTATTGGTATAAGATATATGCCAAATTACCACTCCTATTTATGAACTTTCCCAACATTGGCAGTGTAGAATACTAAGTCCAATTACCGTCGAATTGGCAAGACGAGACAGCAAACAGTCGTAACCAAATACGATTCTGAGATGCCGTAATGACCACTGAAAAGTGGCAGGATTTATGGAGCCTCAAAGGGCCCTACAAACCAAGCAGCCAATCAGGACTCAGGGAATGGACTCACCCAAATGCATGGGTGGACTGTTCTGAATTCCCATAAATACCAGTTGTCTTGACACTGGTGCAGTTAGGCTTGGTCAGTCACATTGCTCAAACCAATTGGTGACTGTCTAACTGACTTACTTCAATAGGCAGCAGTCATTTCCGGTAAAAATTGGCCAATGAGAAACGTATACAGAATGCATTTAAGATTGCCAGTTGCCTTCGAATCAATTACAAATTGGACTTTCTACCAGAAGGAGTATCTACTGATACTACACTCTTTTCTACCAAGGAACGATATGGACTAGGATTACAAGGAGTATCTACTGATACTCTATTCTTTTCTACTTAGAATTTCAAGGAACATTACAAGACTGAGACTAGGTTTAATCAACTGAAACCCAAACTCAATACCGACTTGGACTTACCAATAGAAAAACCTAATGTCTAAAATGGCAACCAAAATTTTAACACTTCTATGATAGTAAAAAATAAAGTTGGTGGAGTGACCTATTGCCGGTATCAGCGAGGGAGTCTATCCCCTTTTTACTAGTGCTAGATTGTTTTTTTGCTGAGGTGGAACACCACATCTGCTGTCAGTTCCCCACTTTACCATGCAGATCTGATTACAAAGGCTGTGCTACTCATACGCTGAGTTGGTGGGGACTGGTCTCAAACCTGGAACCTTGCAAATCCTTGGCAAGTGCTCTACCAACTGAGCTAAACAAATGTTAGAAAACGTGTGAGTTATTGTCCCGAATGACCCATCAATGAAGGATAAATCAATGATATATTAAAAAAATTGGACCATATGACCTTTAGGCACCCCTTTTGCTTTGCTGATTCATAGGTACATTTTTTTCATTTACACCGTCAACATCCGGTTGTTTGTTAACAGACAATTTTTAGAGGTTTTTTTTTTTAATTATAAAACTAACCCCTAACCCTAACAAATAACCGGATGTTGACGGGGTAAATGAAAAAAAATGTACTTATGAATCAGCAAAGCAAAAGGGGTGCCTAAAGGTCATATGGTCCAAAAAATTAATTTAAAAATTGATCAAATTAATAAAGAATAAAACAATAAAAAGAAAAGAAAAAATACAAACAAGAATAATGATGATAATAGCAGTGATGCTGATAACTTTTTAGTTTAGTGTGTCCTGGGACGCACAGATTTGATTTTAATGAAATTTGATGGGTCCCAACTAAAGTTTCTTAATAAACTGCAGAGTTTTTATCTATGAACAACTAAAGCCATCCAACCTTGTACCCCATACAGTGTAATTCATTTCCAAGAAAATATTTAAATGTATTTTGGGTTTTGATATTGGAGCATTTAGTGGGGTGGATCAATTTCACTAAAACTGATCATTCAAGAAATGTTGAATGAAAATCCCAATCATCAATGTTTTTACATTTTTCCTTTCTTTTCCTTAGTAACACAAACATATGTCAACATAGAAAAACAAATTTTGTTCAGACCTTATCAGCTGTTGAGAGATTTCATCACACCCACACTCTGGCCCACCCACACACTTCTACTACTACTACTACTACTACTACTACTATGACCTGTCAACTAGTGCTGTAGAATACACCAACTGCACCTTTGCAGTGGGGTAACATCCCCCCCCCCCAATGGGACCATCTGGGGAGTCACAGTCAATCTTTAATCCCTGAGATGCCCTGACCTAACATTGCTATTTTTCACACCACTCAACCACACTATGGTCACGTCAAGCCCTAGCACCTATATGATTTTCCCAACCCTATTGCCCTTATGGCAAGCCCCAACCCCTTTTTATCATATGGGTGCTAGAAGGCAGTGGCTGAGGGTCTACATATCCTGGGAATGATGTTAAACTCTATCTGATGGTGAGGTTCCAGTTTTGGAGGTTTGGGGAATGTGGAGCACCCCTTCATCACCATTGCTCCCTGGTCCACTCTGACCCGGAGTGGTAGTACCTGTTATGGTCCCATCTATGGGTTAAATAGAAAAATGTATTTATAAAAAAATTGTATTATCCATTAAGAATTGATTAATTTCAATGTGGAGCACCCCTTCATCACCATTGCTCCCTGGTCCACTCTGACCCGGAGTGGTAGTACCTGTTAGGGTCCCATCTATGGGCTAAATAGAAAAATGTATTTATAAAAAAATTGTATTATCCATTAAGAATTGATTAATTTCAAAACTTTATCGGCATTAAATGACCCACTGAGGTTGATATGCCGTAAAACAAACCAAACCAAACCAATCACCCACACTAAACTTGATCTCGTGTCACATCTTACCCCCCTGGCAGAGGGGTTGGTGAAATTATATATTCTATTGATTGTGTAGATCTGGTTGGTTGATTGTTTTGTTTTACAGTATATCAACCCTTTTCAGATCATTTAATGCTGAATCAAGTCATTCGTGGCAACCCGTGATGCTTAAGGACAGAATCCTTGTGGCTGAGCAGTCAATGACATGCAACACTCAAATTTGGCCTTTACTTAGGCTAAACAGATGGTCAGAGGCCCACTCCAATTAATTGGCTGGTTATGTCAAGCCCTAGCACCTATACGATTGTCCCAACCCTATTTCCCTTTTGGTGGCTGAGGGTCTTAGTATCCTGGATATGACAATAATGTGCATCTAGTGGTGAAGTTCTAATTCTGGAACTCTGAGGAATGTCGAGTGCCCGTTTATCACCATTACTCCCAGGTCCACTCTGTCCCAGAGTGGTAGGTCCCATCTATGGATTAAATAGAAGAAATGAGTTTTTAAAAATTGAGCTTAAAAATTGTTTTTTTTTTTATGTGGCATGGGGTAAAAAAACCATGAAATTTTATATATTTATACATTTATATATATAAATTTTGCAATAAATGTTTTATTTTTCTTGCACCCGTTATTTTACAATACTAAATATATTTTCTGGTAATTCTTAACTTTTTCCTCATAAGAAAATATATTTAGTATTATAAAACAATGGGTGCAAGAAAAATAAAACATTTATTGCAAAACCACGGACATAAAATGAGGGTTCAGTTTATTTTATGGTAGGAATTTACGAGGAAAAAGTTAAAGATTACCAAAGGTGTTTTTTTTTTTTTTTTTTTTTTTTTTTAACTTAGGCTTCATTTACCAGTCATAGTCACCCGTGGCAAGGGGATATCCCCCTGGCCGTGATAGTGACTACACACAGTTAAGGCCTAAACTCGAATGACCGAGGGATTATCTTGAGGGTAGAAAGTGGGTCCTTTTTCTCACACATGCGTGGAGGGTTCTTCCGGTGAAGGCTCATGGGAATTTTTTTGTTTTGTTTTTTTTTATTCTAATTTTATTTTAATTTCATCTTAATCCCCACAAGTTTAGATGGCTTTAGTTGGGACCCATAGATTTTCCCGGGGACTCATTCAAACACAAATATGAGAGTCCCAGGACACACTAAATTAAAAACCTATCAGCATCACTGCAATCTGATGATTTCTTTTTTCTTCTTTTTCTTTTTCTTCTTTTTTTTCTTTTTTCTCTTTTTTTCTTTTTTTTCTTTTTTTTTTTTTTTTCATTTTCATTTTTTTTTGTTTTTTCCTTTTTTTCTTTCTTTTTCTTTCTTTTTTTTCACATTTCTAAATTTAGGAGTATATTTTAATAAAATAAATAAGTAAACATTTTTACATATAAGTTTCGACTGTTTTTAAGGAAAAAAAATTATAATGAATGACAATTTACATTACATTTTATTGTTTTTTTTTTCCAGCTAGACAATGTGTTTCATGTTCAACTATGACCAATATTGACGCCACACCAGCCGTTAAAAACATCTTGCAGACTTATAATATTCCTCTATGCCAAACCGAAAAGGCAGATTTCAATAAATCTGGAATTGGAGTGGAAGTTTGTGAATCATCTACTGACATATATGGAAAAAAAAGCTGTGGAGTTTTAAAAGGATTTATCAATGGTACAGCCTTTAATCAGCGTAAGTATAATGAACGTGTTTAACAATAAAATCTGCATCCATAGAAATTCCAAGTGGCATTTAAAATATTAGCAAGAATATGCACCTTCGAGCATAAGTATTTAAGTTTTAATGTAATGAAATATATTAAATTAGAACTACCAAAATTAAATAAGAACGCATATAAAAAAATTACACTTATTTTGATTATATTTTAATTGGTTTCTATATAAAATTATTCATAGGATTGATTTTAATATGTTGGAGAATAAAACAATATTACTATATAACCCAGTACTACCTGTTTCATAGTCGGATCATTGGCTACTAAACCATTAACCCCACAGATTTTTTTCTGGAGAGGAGGGTGGCTAGACACCATGCAGAACAAAAAACACAAAGACCTGTAAAAAGGGTTGAGGAAGCTCTTTGCTCAACGGCCATCTTGCAGATTCTTTCTAAAAACCAACCTCTCATTGCAGCAGTGCCATGTAAACTTAGTAGTGTCAGAGCCATGCCATTGGGAATTTAAGTTCCTGGTAAGTTCACCCAAAGCAAACTAGTCTAATACCCAGTGATATTAGGGCTACAACCCAACTAAAGACTCTGGTGAAAATCCAAAGGGTGTCTTCATCGTCGTCAGGAACCAATGGCTTTTGGCGTACTTGTCACTGTGTCTGTGGAAAATCTGCGGCCAACAAGGGCATCACCTTCCCCTGACCGGGATATGCATGCGGGATCTGGGGACCGCTTGTGAATTTCATAATCTCTTATTACTCCTTTCATGAAACCTCCAAAGAGGAATTTGTTGGTTGGAGCAAGCTTGACTTACCCAGGGTGAATACCATCACAGAAACAGAAAGAATTAGAGATCCATAACACCAAGTAATTATTTATTAAACCCAGTTTTGTTAAAACCAGTATGCAAATTAACCATACCATTATATTATGTAAACCTTCATTTCTTAGTGATATATAAAACATGTTGCCGGATTTTAAAAGCACTAATAACATGGGTTGTTTTGAGGCAAATCTAACTCAGATTTTGATATAGAGATTGTTAATAAATAAGATTTATTCTATGTATAAATTAATGATTTTGACTATAGATTAAATATTCATTGATAAACTTACACAAATCCTTAGGGTATTGTGACATAAGCAGTGATATAGTTTCATTTATAGAAAGACAGCTCTGAATCTCCATTATAATAAGATATAAGTTTATACTAGCAGGACCTGTAGATATGCCACAGTAGGATAATTTTAATATTATAACATTTGATATGTATCCTTAAGAGCTATTTCAATTTTCTTTCTGAATTGTAGCATGTCCTTTTTCTTCCCTTTCTTTCTTCACATAAAAGGTTTTTCCTGGGTATTACTCTAATCTGTATCCAGTGGTGAGGTTCCTGTTCTGGTGTTCCGAGGAGTCTGGCATACCTTTTCATTACCATTACTCCTAGTTCCTCAATTAAAGCAATTCGGGTCCATCCCCTTCCTCGGGGGGTTGTATGTGTCAGCCCTGATTCCAATGATTTTATATTAGTTGAACCTATGGATATACCACAGTATGATAATTCAACTATTACAATGTTTGATGTGTATATTTAAGAGCTATTGCAATTTTCTTTCTGATGTGTAGCATGTTCTTTTTATTCCCTTTCTTTCCTCACATTTTCAATCATACATTTTTAGATGGATTAAATGGGTAAATAGTAGGGCAGACTGGGCTCTTTAACCTTGGCTAGGCAACCAGTCTGGCAGAAGGAAAACTCTGAATTCAAACATGTTAAATCCGCTTGGGGTGGTCACTACTAGAATAGGCTCAGTGCTAATTAGTGATCTATTTCATTAATTTAATTTTTAACTAAATGAATCTTTATTCATGGCAAAAATATTGTTTACAACATGCCACCTTCCAGATGTTTAAAATTAACTATTAAATTTTTAAGTTCAATTAAATCAAAGAAAAGTCTTTCTTTTACATCAATTCAAAGAAAAATATTCTTTTAAAACTGCGGAAAGAGAATACACGCCACACAAATTATTTTTTGAGTTTTAAGCTAATAACTTGAATTTTCAAATAACTTTTTTCAAGTGGATTTTTTTTTTTTAAATCTGGTCTTCTGGCTTTGATCTTTGTAAAAATTAGGGACTGTAAGGTTGACCCCCGCCCCCAATCAAAATCGATTAAAAAAAAAAAAAAATTTTTTTTTCTTTTTTTTAATCATAAAATAAGCTATTTATTTTAAAATTAAATCCTTAATGAATAAAGTGGTGAAAATTTAATTGAAGTTGGACAATTTCTTCATTTTTGGTAATTGTTTAAAATTTAAAAAAATTAAAAAACTTTTTATTAACTCCCCTGACACAAAGTGAACATACCTAATATATAGTAAATGTTTTATGGTGCTTTTTATAAAATAGGTACAATTATGTCACTTAATATATACAAAATTCCCAAACCCTATTAAAGACGCTTAATATTACTTTTACTAAATTACTTTGGTTTGATAAAAACTTTTTTTAATAACAAATATAAAATTTGATTTATTAAAGCTGATAGAAATATGTGATAAATAAGAGTTGGTATGCCTAGTTTTTGTCAAGGGAGGTAATAAAAAGAAATAGCAAATCATTTATTTATTTATTCTCATGTTTCAATTCCAACAGCCTTTAATTGTAAGTACATTATATCTTTTCAGTACTTTCCTTTTGTTATTAACATTAGTTCAATATGCCATTTTCATTATATATATATATATATATATATATATATATATATGTATGTATGTATGTATGAAAGAGGAATGACTTACCAGTGAAATTGGTCTCAATATTTAGTGGATACAAGTTTTACCCAGATAAGTCAGCGTTATAACAAATATAAAGTGCTCAATACATAAGTAGAGCAGATTTATTATTATAGTGTGAACAGAAATAACCTATTCGAGTTTCACCATAAGGATCTTCAGGGTTAAATCCACTGAATTAATCAAGATATTGATTAATTACAGCTAAATGCAGGAGTTCATGATGTAGTTATAACTACAGTAGGTTATTAGTAGGTTATTTCTGTACACACTATAATATATATATATATATATATATGTAAAATGAAAATGGAAGTGAATCCGACGGTATGTTGAAAAGAGAAATAAAGGAAAGAAAGTATTGAATGGATAAAATAGGATGTTTTAATTAATTTAACTTACACGTGTTTTGGTCAGGAGTTTATCCATGTGTACATTGTTCTATCTATTATTATTTTTAAATAACAAAATGAAATGAAATAATAATAATAAAAAAACATGTAGAAATGTTCCGCCCACAAAGAAATATCGACCTTCCTCAGAGTAAATCCTTATTTTTTTAAATACAATTCGTTGGAACGCGGAGAAATTTTGAAATTTTTGGCAATCCATGAACATAGCTATATATATATATATATATATTTTTTTTTATTGTCGGCCTTCGCTATTTCAAACATATTGTTTGACCACTTCATACTATCGTACCATAAGTCACCCAAAAATGCGATATACATATCAGTTTAGAATAAACGAGATTCTGGGGAAGCCAGCTAGTGTAGTAGTTAGAATGTCAGGCTGACAGGTAGGGTTCGAATAGCGCACAAAGCACTGCCCTGTCTAAAGCTCTGCTGATGAGGCCTAATGGGCTGAAATGTACATACAGAGATCGACTTTTTCTTGATTTGTTTATGCTTTACATTTAAACCGATATGCACGCCTAATTCATTTAATTATAATTAATTAACAAATTAGGTATGACTTTAATTAAGCACATAATCTCCCTAAAAATTGTCAGCCTTCACCATTTCAAACACATCGTTTGACCACTTCATATATATATATATATATATATCTGTAACTGTTATGACATCATTTCCATCCTCAAATAAAACAAAGATTAATTAAAACTCTGAAATGACTTTTTAAATTTTTTAATTCCTTTTTTTGTTTTGTTTTTTTATTTTTTAAAATCTAGCCATGAGCCTGAATCTGTTTTACCGTGGTTGCATTGGTGCCAAACTTGACCAACCTGATGTCTGTCTACCTTCAAATAATGACCAGATGGACATGATGCAGAATTTGCCTAAAGTATTCCGTTCACTCCAAAAATTCACCATTAACACTTTCAAGGGACAACGGTGTCTCTGTAAATCTGACACATGTGAATATCATCCTCATCTCCTCGTCATTTGTCATTTCACTCCCATCAACTTTGGATTGCAACATTTTTAACTTTCTTGTTGTCCATAATTCACTGATTAGGATAATTTTGATCTTCTCCTCTCGGCATCTTTTCATCTTCTTGTAAACTTCTTTTTTTTTTTTTTTTTTTTTTTCATTTTTAAATTTTTTAAATTTTACCTTTTTTTTTTGTTTTCTAATTTTTATTTTTTTTTTTTTTTTTTAATTGGATTTTTTTTTGTTAATTTTTTAGACCAAGTATCCAATAAGCACCCCAGCTGGGAGCTGCCCCGAAAGGAACACCTTTTGCTTTTCACCGCACCTTCTGGTTGTGGTACGAGAGGTGCATGGAAAATAAACTTTATAAATTGTGTGATACCATTTCTGAACAACATCCTTTTATTTAAATAAACATAAAAATATTTTGTAAATAAAAACTATTTTCATTTGAATAAACATATTTGCATTTCTCTTCTGATTAAACAAAACCTATTTTAATATAAAAACGTCTTTCATTTAAAGTTTTATTCTATTGAATTAACAACATGAAATAACTAATTTTTTTATTAAAACCGAAAACTATTTTAGTATAAAAACATGCCTTTGGGTTGTAAATATACATGAACAAACTTTTTAAAAATCTTACAGAGAAATTCTTATGCAAAAAAAAAAAAATCGTCTGTTGTTTGTAAACAAACAACCGGGAGTTTACAATGAAAAGCAAAAGGTGTTCCTTTCCAAACAGATCCCAACTGGGGTGCTATTGGTTATTTGGTCCAATTTTTTTTATTTTGTAAATTTTAACATTTTTTTATCCATTTTTCATTTATTTTTCAAATCTTTTTTTTTTTTTTTTTTTTTTTTCAATTTTTTTTTTTTAAATTTCTGGTTCCATTCCTCTATATGATTGTTCCATCCCTATTGCCGTCATGGCAACCCCTTAAGCCTTTTTATCATCTATAGATTTACCAACGCCTCTGCACAAAAAGAATGGGACACAAGGTCAATTTCATAATAGTTGAATTTATACCTTTCCCAAGGGTATTAGCACTATATGAAATGCAAACAACCTCAATCAAGATTTGAACTCTTCTCATCATTTCCTATGACAGTAACCATTACACCATCAAGCACCTTTTATCTTATGTGCTAGAAGGCAGTGGCTGAGGGTCTTCATGTCCTGGGTATGATGTTAAACTCTGTTTAATGGTGAAGTTCCAATTCTGGAGCTCTGGGGTATGTGGAGTACCCCTTCATCATCTTTACTCCCAGGTACACTCAGACCCGGAGTGGTAGTACCTGTTAGGGTCCTATCTATGAGTTAAATAGAAAAAAATGTGTAAAAAAAAAAGAGTTTTTTAATAAAAATTGAGTTTCAAAAAAATGTTGAATGGTCATCAACAATGAATAAAACAAATAAATAACCAAACATGCCATAAAATCCAACCAACCAACCATTCCTGTTTGCTTGCTTCAATTCTTTGTCCCCACTTAAAAGAAATCTTTTTTGGGGTGCATTATTCTAAAAAGTCTTCTACTACAATTACTCTTTTAACCCTCAGAACTGTAATGAATCTCTCACAACTGTCATCCTCTCACCCTGGGGTGAAAAGTCACTAAGAACGATAATTCTATGTCAAATCTTCCAGCCCATGTCACCAGTACCCTTCAATTTTTCTGAAATTTTGTCCAGGTGTGGACTATGTTAAAGTGAGACAATCCCCACAATTTGAGCTCCTAATTCAAAAAATTGGCTGAGCTACATTTTCATTTTTCTTTTTTTTTTTTCTTTTCATTTTTCTTTTTTTTTTTTCATTTTTCATTTCACATTATAAAGATATTCTAACCAAATATATATATATATCAGTTTTGATGACAGAATTCAAAATAAACTCAACAGGATTTTTAAAAATCTATTTTCTTTATTTTGATTGAAGAAGAGTTGAAATAAATTCATGAACTTATTTCCATATTTTTTAATTTTTATTTTGAATTTTTGTATTATTATTCCTTCAAAATAAAATAACTTTTTTTCTCCTGAATTTATATCTTATTTTTCTGTTGAAAATGAAAATTAGTGTAATTAGTTTTGCAAAATGGGGTTTATTAGAAAGGCATGAATCCAACTGTCCCTTAGACCTACTCTTTATTAGTATCTTTATTATTTATTTATTTAGTGAAATTTATATTTTTTCTAATTTTAATTTTATTTTAGACTGATTTTACTTAAGATTTTAGATATTTAATCATTTGGCAACCAAATATCCATCAAGACTGGACTAAATTGTCTTGGTATTTTTTACCTGTATGATGGGATATTTCAAAGTTCCCAATCTATTCATCTCAGAACTCATTCTATTCAAATAAAGTCCTATTATTATTGTAATCTGAGTTCTTCTGCTCAATTATAATTAACTAACCATCAACGGTTTCCGGTAGGTTTGCAGTGGTAAAATGCCATGTGTCAACCAAGCTATTTTCTATTTAACCAAAATAAAATTGAAACACAAAAAAACGCAGAAAAATTCAAATCAAATGATTAAAAAAACAAAATATGTTTATTGGTATTTTCTGTATAACACGATGTGTAAAATCCAATGACATCAGTTTTTTTTTTATATCTTCATTTTTAAGGTAATTTACTTTGAAAACAATTTTTTCAATGATTGGTTCCCATATTGTGTTCATCTCTATCCTTGGTCTACTCAAGAGGTTACTGTAGTCCAATATATACACTGCTTCTTTTATTTTTATTTTCTTTGTTTTTTCTTCTTTTTTTCTTTCTTTTTTTTTCTTTTGTTTCAATGATCGTGATGCTCCTCATGACACAATGTTGGAATGATAGGCATGCAAAAACAATGGCATCATTATTTGAATAAAATCTTCATAATTTCTTCAACGCTTTGTTTGATCAACAGTCAAACTATTAAAAATGATTTCCCTGGTTGGGTCATTGCTATTCTCGGATACACAGGAAATACCTGATGAAGGCCAGAGGATACAGCAGCCAAAATGTTATTTTACATGCTACAATAAAGATGAGAATAACAGCCTGAAAAATAAAAAAATGATACAAATCAAGCCTTATCTCAAAAATAAAAAAGTTTACTCTCAGATTTGTTCACAATCCTTGATCCGTTCAGTTTGGATTTTCTTTTTTGTCATCATTTCTTTCACTCAATCCAGATTAACCCTTAGACGCCAATCACTCAATCCAGATTAACCCTTAGACGCCAATCACTCAATCCAGATTAACCCTTAGACGCCAATCACTCAATCCAGATTAACCCTTAGACGCCAATCACTCACAAGATGAATTTAATGTCACTACCAGAAATGCTGTTAAGTTTTTAAGGGCCTGTGGATGTAATGAAAATAACATAACGTGCAAACTCAAAGCGTGCACGGAGTCTGGCTTGCAGGGTCATCGCGGGAAAGAAATATGGCTGCTGTAAGCACTATATTTAATGATGGGCGATCTCGAACCCGTGAGAATGGGATTGCACGTATGCAAATTCTCTCGAGATTGGGTGTGCATATAAGCATACGGCGACGGCTAGAGGGAGCGTCAAACGATTACGTACGATGACTACGAAAAAAGCTGGCAGTAGCATTTTGGCTCTTGCGACGGGTGGACGAGGCATTTCGAGATAGATTTTGATTGTTGGTGTGCAGAGTGCAGCATAGTTGGGAGAACATTATTACTAGAGGGCCATTGCTTGATAAAGATTCCGTTGACAATGTGAATCCTTTGGTTACTAAAGTGTCCTGAGTTACTAATAATCGTATAAGTCCTTTGTGAGTATTGGTAAAGATCCCGGCAATCCTATGTGCGTCCGTTGTCAAAGAGTGTATTTGATGTGTGACCAACATGGGGGGTTTAAGTATCTTATCAGGCCACTAGTACTACCAGTGATTGGTTAGAAGAGTCAACCACATGACCTTGGCCAGTCTATAAGTATAAGCGGGAAACTAGCACACATCTTATATCCAAAAAAGGAAGCGCGTGGTGTAATGGTTAAAGTCATGGGAAATGGACTCATCGCTCAGAGTTCAAATCCTGGACGTGGTAATTGCATTTCACTTAGCGCTAATACCCTTGGGAAAGGTATGAATCCTACTCTCCCTCCAGCTATGGGCAAATAGTAGGGCAGACTGGGCTCTTTAACCTTGGTTAGGCAACCGGTCTAGGAGAAGGAAAACTCTGAATTCAAACCTATTAAACTCCGCTTAAGAAATTGACCTTGTGTCGCATCCTGCTCGTGCGGAGGGGTTGGTAGATATATATATCCAAAAAACTCCAACAAATGCATGGACAGTCTTACCAAGACTTTCTAAGCAGTCGGCATATAGCAGTTATTAAAACACCAGCAACAGCTGCTACAGTGCAAGAGTCTCCGAATGTAACGTTATGGCTCTCATTTATGAATGGAGTGATGATGTGATATATAAAAATAATCATCATATACTTATTTCATTTTCTTTGCTATTTGGAGAGGCTCGAATCTGGTTGCTGGGCTGACAAATCTTTGATGTTTTCAGTCTGTAACCGACCTGGGATCGCTGGAGAATATCTTGCCTTGTGCCATTTATAATTCTCATTAAAAACACAAGGCAACTTATCTTTTTCTCATGAGATTTTTATTTTCCACAAAGTCAAACTGCCCTGAGCGAGAGACGCATCTCACCCAGTCAATGTATTGTCCCAAACTGACTCCACACTCACCCCTGTTGGTTGGAGTGGTCTGGCTGGTGAGGAGGCATAAAAGCAGAGGGAGTTTCTCTCTGGTGAATTAATTTTCAGGTGGGAGAACCGGTTGTCTATGTCAGTATGAATGACAACGCTTACGATGAATGTACCCCCCCCCCCCGTTGCTGATAGGGGGTTGTGGATGTAAATAGTTGGCAAGATTCTTTGAATTTTTTCACCAACATTCTTCTACGTGTAACGCATTAGAGATCTTCCATAAAGCAACTTTTTTTTGTCATAATATCATCAGCGGTGGCTGAGGGTCTTCATGTCCTGGGAATGATGTTAAACTCTATCTGATGGTGAGGTTCCAGTTCTGGAGGTCTGGGGAATGTGGAGCACCCCTTCATCATCTTTGTTCCCTGGTCCACTCTGACCCAAAGTGGTAGTACCTGTTAGGGTCCCATCTATGGGTTTAAATAGTAAAATGTGTTTATAAAAAAAAATTGAGTATCCATTAAGAATAAATTTCTTTCAAAACTTTATCGGCATTAAATGACCCACCGAGGTTGATATGCCGTAAAACAAACCAAACCAAACCAAAATTGGAACTTCACCATTAGATGCAGATTTTTTTTTTTTTTTTTCAATACCGCATCAGCCTCAAAAGAGCATCTTCACTTTAGAATGTTTTCCAGTATTGTTCATTTGGCAGATATCAACCGATACACCTGAACGAGTTTGAATAGATACCTACATCATTTCACCTGTAAGTCTTTTTTTTAATTCAGTTTTCTCATCTTGATTCAATTCCTCACTTTTCTCCAGTGACCTCCCTTTATTTATTTCAGTTGGTGATCTGAATGATGCATATACGGGTGAATGAAAGGTAACTCCCTATTATCTCAGAAAAATTTCAGAATCAACACAAGATAACGGTATGATGTAGAATGACTTCAGATAGGATACTTCACTAAGAAACAACCAAGGATTCTGCCTAACATAAAGGAGCGCAAAGGATCTCCACTGTAAAGTGCTTTCACATGCAGTCTAAAAATGTCCACAAAAATTTTAACACCACTCTCTCAATATATTTTGATTACCTCCTTGTTATATATGTTAGTTTCTTTGTGAGTGTAAAGAGAGTGATTTAGAGAGTGGGAAATATATTTGTATGTTAAGTTACAGAAGCAGCTACCCATAGCTTAAATTAGGTCACTTTCTTATAAATCTTATAAAATAATTTTAATGTTTTTTTTTTTTAATTCTCTGGCCATGTTTCCTTTTTTTTTTTAATTTAATTTGTTTTACAAACTTACTTTTCCCTAATCCCAATTATCTACTCAGAGCTGAATGGGTAACCCAATGGGTCACCTTTGTCTTGTAGATATATAAAGGTCAGTTTGTGTGTATGTATGTATGTGTATGTCTGGAGGAAACTATGAAAATAAAACAATTAATGACAAAGTAAATATATATACACATTCACTATCACCAGATCTGGTTTTTTGAGCAAAAATAATGAAGATTTGATTTATATTCATGAAAATAATTAAAAAGTAAGATTTAAATGATAACAGCATGGAATATTTTTTTTGCATTTAATATTTTAGATAGAAAATAGAGTGTCTGGATCAATGCAAGGTCTTTTTTATGTAGGGATTTTAATGGGGCATCCTCCAAGGATTCAACAATAATGGATCTGTGAGACTACCTTTTTTTAGCCCCTGACCTCTACCCAGGTGACACCGGGTAGCTGCTTCTAGTATTTAATGAATTATATCTTAAATAAATCTTTGAGGCATCTGTGGTGTTATTGTCATAGGAAATGAACACCTCAATCAGAGTTTAAATCCTGGATGAGGCTGTCTGCATTTCACACATTGCTAATAACCTTGGGAAAGGTATGAATCCAACTATTCTCCCTCTAGCTATGGGTAAATAGTGGAAAAGACTGGGCTTCTTAACCTTAGTATGGCAACCGGTCTAGAAGGAAAACTCTGAATTAAAACTGTAGAATAATTATACTAATTTCCAATTACTGTTGAATTGGTAAGACAAGGCAACAAGTAGCTGTAACTCAATACAGATCTAACTTTGTTGCAATCCTACTGCAGAATACCAGAGTATTTAACAAGCCTCATAACATCATAGAAAACAAGCAGCCAATCAGACCCAAGGAATGGAATCACCCAAATACATGAATGGATTATTCTTGAGTCCCATAATACCAGCTGTCTTGGCACTAGTTCAGTTGGCCAGTTGCTTTGTCCAAACCAACAGTATACTGACTGACTGGCTAGTTCAGTTGTGCTTAGCCAGTTGCTGTTGTCCAAACCAACAGTATACTGACTGACTGGCTGGGTCAGTTGTGCTTAGCCAGTTGCTGTTGTCCAAACCAACAGTATACTGACTGACTGGCTGTTCAGTTGTGCTTAGCCAGTTGCTGTTGTCCAAACCAACAGTATACTGACTGACTGGCTGGTTCAGTTGTGCTTAGCCAGTTGCTGTTGTCCAAACCAACAGTATACTGACTGACTGGCTGGTTCAGTTGTGCTTAGCCAGTTGCTGTTGTCCAAACCAACAGTATACTGACTGACTGGGTCAGTTGTGCTTAGCCAGTTGCTGTTGTCCAAACCAACAGTATACTGACTGAGCACAACTGAACTAGTTAAACTCTGCTTTAAAAATTGACCTTGTGTCACATCTTTCTCACATAGAAGAGTTTGGTAAATACATAAATACATTTTGGGCATTCAATTAATTTGGGGGTAATGTACAAAGATAAAAATATGATATAGAAATTTAATACTTAGTCACGATCGACACACACACATTTGTGATGAAGCATTGCCAGCATTTGATTATTTTCTGGTCTAAGATGCTGAAGAGCACAATTTATATTCATAAACTGTTCCAAAACAGCGGTGGCTGAATCGGCCAATCAACCCCACCCCCAACTTGTATTTAATTTACTATTTAACTCTTAACATCCTATACAGCCTCATTCCGCTCGGCCAGTCACATTTGTTTTCCTAATCTATCCCAAATTATAGCCTTTGTTTAAGTATAATATTAAACATATTTAGCAGTCTTTGATTTATAGGAAATAACAGTTAACTTTAAATGAGAGGCCATTTTTAGCCATTTTTTTATAAAATCCTTAGAGGAATGGGACTCTCTTGGAGGATGTTAAGAGTTTTAAAGGTGTTGATAAATTGTCCTAATTTACTCGCTGGAAGCACAACTCTCTACTTCGAGACAGGATAAACTCGGATACAACTCAGGACAGATCAACGGACAAGGATTAAAACTGATACTATATCTTTCTACTTCAAGAAAGGATCAAACTTTATGCCACAAGGGATCTCCACCATAAAACTGCTTTCAACAACAGCCCAAAAAGGCAACACGAATCGTAACAGCCATTTTTTAAATATCCCACATTTATCTCATAATGAACAACAGCCCTGTTGGCTGGGGCTAATATACACAGATTGCTCTTCTTCAGAGGGATAAGCCTCTCCCCAGTGCCAATGGGGCAACCTGTTAGCCGTGGGTGGCAGCCCATAATGCTTAAGGATAAACTCTGGTGGCTGAGCAGTCCATGACATGCAACACTTTTCTTTGGCCCTTACTTAGGCTAGATGTGCAGTCAGAGAGGCCCACACCAATCAATAGGTTGGTCATATCAAGCCCTAGCACCTGTATTATTGTCCCAACCCTACTGCTCTTATGGCAAGCCCCAGCCCTTTTTATCATATATGTGCTACAAGGTGTTGGCTGAGGGTCTTCATGTCCTGGGTATGACATTAAACTCTATCTGATGGTGAAGTTCCAATTCTGGAACTCTTGGGAATGTGGAGTACCCCTTCATCACAATTTACCTGCTAGGGTCCCATATATGGTTTAAATAGATTTAAAAAATGAGTATTAAAAATATCTTTTTAAAAATTGAGTTTGAAAAAAAAAAAAAAAAAGAAACTGAATACCTAACGAGAATGAACCAAACAAAATGTCTTTGGCATAAAATAACCCAACAAGAGTTGACTTACTATAAAACCCAACAAACCGACCAATACTTACATTCACCATCCACCACGCACGCATACACACACACACACCCACACACACACACACATTTATGATGAAGTATTGCCATGTTCTAAAATATCCCACTTTTATTTCACAAGTGTTTCTTAATTTATGCTATTATTTCTGACATTAAAACAAATTTTGTAAAAGTTTAACACCATGTTTCCCCCGAAAATAAGACCTACCTACAAAATAACACCTAGCATGATTTTTCAGGATGATTTTAATATAAACCCCCTCCCCTTAAAATAAGCCCTAGTTGAGAGCAATAACATTCCAGAGGATGAATTATTTTTTAATGAATTGTCATGAATGAATTTTTGAATAAAAGAACATGTTAATGGTAAATAAATGTAGATTGCTTTTTGTAAGATTGATACCAGTGTCCACCAACTCGGCATATGAGTAGCACAGATTGGGTGATCTGATCTATGTAGTAAAGTGGGGGAGCTGACTGTTATAACAATATGCATTGCTGCATGGTGCAGAGTGTAGGTCTAGTGCAAGTAAGTGTGTGTGTGTGTGTGTGTGTGTTTATTTGGTTCTATGGTTAGTTATATCGAATACGTAGTAGTAAGAAAACCCACATATAAGATAATTTCTTAACATCTTAACAATAGCAACCTTGAGCACCTTTTTGATCTCCATCTTTCCAACACACGTGGGCATGCCTACAAAGTCAGAAAACAGCACTGCTCACATGACTCTCGGAAACATTTTTTCACGCTCAGAATTGCGGAGACATGGAATAAACTGCCACGTCTGTTGTAGGCTGCCGAAGCACTGAATCTTTCAAAGCCTCCATGTTTCCTGTAGTCCGCCGACACTATACCTGATGCCACTCTCCACATACATATGCACACACGTGCACACATACATGCATATTACTACTGTACTGTTCATGTTCCTGACACTACATTATTATGTGTACTTGACATGAGACTTTGATGAGTTGTGGTGCACCTGAACACTGTACGCAATAAATTTCATTATTATTATAAATATGTGTGTGCATGTATACATATATTGTATGTGTAAATAGGTGTATTGTGTGTAGGGTCAATGCTAAGTCCAATAAAGGAGCTATTAAAGTTAGATAGAAACCAGAAGTTTTGTTTTTGACGACTTTGAAAGTTAACTGGAGGTCACATCAGTAATAAAATTTAACCCAGTTAGAACAAAGGATTTTGAAATCTCGTGTGAGATCTCGGAGAATGAGAGTTGAAAGGAGATTTGGGAGAAGGGGGAAATTTGAAAGGAGTTAGTTTGTTGTTGGACAGTGGATGGATGAGATCATCTTAGACTGATAGCAGAGAAGACAACTTTATCAAAAGTTCTTAAAAGAACAAGAGGGAGCATTGTGCCCCCTCTCAGTCGACAGAGATAATGATAGAAGTGGAGATAATAGCAGATGGGACTGACTGAGGAGGAATGAATGTGTGGTGAACCGGAAGTTCTTACTACGACGAACAAAAGTCAAGTGAGAAAAATTAATAGTCTGCGCAAGCGATTGCGCAGCCTAGAAAAAAAAAAAAAAAGAAAATTGAAATAAAAATTTGTACATTTTCGACCAATCAGAGACATTCGCGCCCAAAAAGAAATTTACAAAAAAGATTCAATTTGGAGCCTACTTTTTCTTATAAATAGTGGAGTTTTCAGACCCCAACCAGAAAGAAATTATTCGTCTAACTAAATCCATGTCACTCTAACATAAGATAAAATCACATTCTCTTAAGGTATGAGCATTTATATCTTTCTATCTCTCTCTAATCAGCCATTTAAGAGATCAGCAATTTACTTGCGCCTGACTGTTTTGTGACTTTGAATTCTTACTCTTCCTTTCTCACTTCAAAACTTATAACATCTTTTTCTTACATGTTATAATGAACTTTACAAAAATTACTTTTTGTACAAAAGACTGATGAAAGAACTTTACTCGGTATTCTGCATTACCTTTTTGTAAACCTTTTCTCAATACAAGTTGTTTGTTTTAAAACTGAGTCTTGTTATTTATGCCATGTGCCTACAATAATTGAATGTTTTATGGTGTTTTTTTATGTTTGAATAATATTTCATGAATTTTAACATTAAACTGGTGACCTCACAACGAATATATCAAACAACCCTATACTAAACCACCATAAATGCAAGCTGTGTATCTCTCTGCCATATTTTGATGTTCACCTGACTTGACTTTATTTGTTTGTTTCTCTCTTTCTCTCTTTGTAATATTTGTTGTTCACCTTTTGGTGGGAGGCCATGGGGGCATTTGTTTGAACACAACAGGTCCTGAGATAGCAGATGACACTGACGATTCATGACCAGCGAGTGCAAGAGTAATGCAGCCAAAGAAGGGCAATACTCCGGCTGCCGAGGGTGTTATACGGTAGGTATAGCACTCCACCTCAGCAAAACAATCTTCTAGTCTAGCGCTTGTGAAATATAGATAGACTCCCTCACAGTCCAGCCAATACCAACATAGGCCACTCCATTAACTTTACTTTTAAACCACAACTTTTTGGGTGCAAAATTAATTTAATGTTAGCATTATTTTAGCGTAATTACAATAAAAAAAAAGAAAATGCGAATTTCTTTCTAAATAAAAATCTGAGTCCATTGTTGGAAAAATGTCATGTCTGTTACTGAAAAACAAGCCAGAGCTTGTCATCAAAAAATCTGGCCAGTTGTCTCAAGGGAAGTAACTCTGTCGGGCATTTGTTTTTTTTCATCGATACAAAGTGCGTGTAAACAAGATGAAAAACTTGTAGATATTTTCAACAAATTGGCATATATAATGCCCAACGGGAAAACATTCCTTTCAAGTGAGATTTTATTGTCATTACCATTTTAATTTTGTTTCGAAAGGAAAATTTTTATTTCAGAAAATTATGAATGAGTAAAATCGTGTTTTTTTGTTTTTTTTTTTTTTTCAGTGTCTCTCTTTTTTTTTTTTTTTTGGTAATACATAGCAACAACAAAAACATTTGAGTTTCCCCTAATTCAGTTGAAAAAAAATGTCATTACGGACTAACGCCACTAAAATATTATATTTCAAATGTAAGTTTTAAAACCTCTTTATTTATTTTCTTCTGTTACAAGTTTTTAATGTTAATCATATTTTAACGAATGTTTTTTTTTTGTTTTTTTTTTTTTCGTTTAGATTAATTTTATGCTTTTATCTGGGTTTTTTTTTGGGGGGGGGTCAAAAAAGAATATTTAATATTTTAAGGCCAAAACTACATTCACCCGTTTTGGATGTCCCTGGTAATTTTGTATTTTTTTATGCTTTAATTTGTAAGATATAAACTATATTTTAAGGGTGGGGCATAATGGGTCACTAAGGATAAATTACTGAATTATTTAAGTTTTTTTTTCATTGTGTTAAATTCTTAATCTTATTCTTTCAAATTCTTGCCAGCCCGTTTTTCAGTCCACTCCATGACTCCGGACTTTCCCCAAGATCTATAACACATGGGGAATAATCAGTGCCGGATTAACCTAGGGTTTAAGCTTGTTTTGGACCCGTTGATATCCCCCTCCCTGTTTCACGTTCTATTTTCGTACAATTTAGTTGGGGTCCCCTGTTCTTGTTGGGTCCCCTAGGCTTCAGGCTTATGTATAAATGCGGCACTGTTAGTAATGGGCCTCAAACATATTTCACTCACCCATGATAACCTGTTGGTAATATTCAGAGTTCTCCTATTCATAGGCTGGTTGCTAACCAAGCCGAGAGAGTTCGATACTCTATAAGTTTTTAGCTGAGGGAAAGGGATTCATGCCCCTCCCCATAAAAAAAAATTAGGGACATTTTCGGCTTCAGTAATCATTACGTCATCTGCTTTATGAAGTATCACCTTTTTATGACATTTGTTGGCTCTGTTAATATTGTGTCGTCCCGGATCCCTGCCCTTATTTACGCTATGTTCTTCCTTGGAGAAATTGCAAATAAACCCTTAAATAAGAAACAATATTTTACTAAAAACAAAAATCAATAAAAGATGAAACTTCTTTTAAGACATTTTTCTCAAAATTCTGACGATTTTTTTTATTGTGTTGTTGTCAAGCACTAAACACCCCTACCCTAAACAATTTAAAACGATTTCTAGGGGTAGATAAATATTTTCCGATTATTAACCCATAAAGAATTTTTTTTTTTCTCTGAAATAACTGTCGATCTTGTGCTGTGTATATCTTTCTTTGTTAAATTTATTTATTTATTCAAAAATTCCAATTTAGAAAATTACGTTTTTGGATCACCTTACTTTAGAAAAAGGTCCAGTGATATTGTCCGTAATAAACATTTTTGGTGACAAAAACGACTTTATCATAACTTGAATTACAGTTCTAAGTACTAAAGTCTGTTTTCTCTTTTTTTTTTTTTACGTAGAAATCTTGGATCTATCCTCTTTTTAAAAACTGAAAACAAACTTTGTAAATCCCTAGTGATTGTGTAATTAGAAATGTTTACTTAGTATGTCCAATTTTCCTAAAGAGAAGCAATGAATTTTCTTTAATTTTTAAAAATTTTAAAACAATTACCAAAAATCAGGGAAATGTCCAATTTTAATTTAAAAAATCCCGTTCTTTATTCATTAAGGACTTAATTTTATAATGAATAGATTAATTTTTTTAAAAGAAAGCATTTAAAAAAATGTTTTTTATCAAGTAACATTATAGAGTGTGTGTGTGGGGGGGGTAACTTTTAGTCATTTGAATAAAAAAAATTTCCAATCCCTAATTTTTACATTTCTAGAAAGATCAAATCCAGAAGACTACATTAAAAATGAAAATTTTTTAAAATTTTTAAATTCAAAACCCAAGAAAAATTTTTTGAAAATTTAAAATTTATTTTCTTAAAACTCAAAAAATAATTTTTGTAGCATACTTTCTCTTTTCATAGTTTAAAAAAATATTTTTCTTTGAATTGATGCAAAAAAAAGTATTTTCTCTGATTCAATTTGCCTATTTTTATTCACTTAAAAATTTAATAGTGAATATCAAACGTCTGGAAGGTGGCATGTTGTAAACAATGTTTTTGTCCGAAACGTTGTACAAATAACAATGAAGATGAGGACAATAGATTGAATAATGCAGATAATACTCCTACTTACTTGTTGATTTTAGACATCAACAGAACAGAATAGAGACAGTTAGTCTCCAACTTTGGCCAAACATTTATTGCACGCCACCATGATAATCATGGAAGACACTGTAAGTCTTTACCAACCCTTTCTTTATTACACTGTTTGTTCATGGAACATATTCTGCAGTTAACTTGTTTAGGACATTTGTATTCTGTTATTTGTTGTTACATGTCAAGTTTATTAAACATTTATATATATATATATATATATACACACCAATTCCCTCCGCATGAGCAGGATGTGACACAAGGTCAATTACTTAAGTGGAGTTTAACAGGTTTGAATTCAGAGTTTTCCTTCTCCTAGACTGGTTACCTAGCCATGGTTAAAGAGCCGAGTCTTCCCTGCTATTTACCCATAGCTGGAGGGAGAATTGGATTCATACTTTTTCCAAGGGTATTAGGGCAATGTAAAATGCTAACAGCTTCATCCAGGAATTGAACTCTAGTCGACGAGTCCATTTCTAACATTACACCACGCATCTCAAGCATTCATATGTGGGTTGTTAATGTGAGTTGTCTGTCTTTCTTTACCAAATGTTCAGTGTTAAGGTATCTATGGATGTACTAATACATATACAGACTTAGGGTTGGTTTCAAACGGATGCCCACTAATTCTTTCTAATTGGAGAATTTTGACTGAATTTTCTTCTCTATCAATATATATATATATATATATATATATATATATATCACATCTCCACCACATTCTGTCGGATTCATTCCAATCCTCTTTCCAGACACACGCACATATATATATGTAGTATATTAAGAAAAATGAAAAAACACAGGTTTAGATGGGTGAAGTGGTGAGTTTATTTGCCGACGCTGCAGTGTTTCGATCTATTAATTAGATCATCTTCAGGGCATTTGTTGGTATGTGGAAGGTGATAAGAAATTTTTATCACAGAATAACGAGAAAAGCGAGTGATAGTCCTTGTTATTCAGTCTGTTTAAAAAATTTTGAGGTTTGAAAAAAGGGGAGACAGTTTGAAATATGACGTCAAATTTCTAATTTTATGGCGTGAGTATGGGACGGTGTAAGTGTGTGTATCGAAAGGAAACATTGTGCATTTATAATATATATATATATATATATATATATATATATATATATATAATTTTAGTTCAAAACCAACTCTCTTCTTTTTCTCTGAATGTTTGAGATGAGGCTAGATGATTAGTATTGTCTGCATTATTTGGACTATTGTTCTCATCTTCATTGTTATCTGGTTTATATTATATATATATATATTTTTTTTTTTTTAAGGTAATTTCTGTGAAGATGAACTTTTTCCTGAAATGACACCAACAGAAGAGAAAACTTTGAATGTCACCAACAATGCGATTGTCTCCCCTTAATAACCAAGCTATGGATCTATTGTCGGAGCGATTGGCAGCAGCCGAAGAGGACACCCAACAATTGTCACAGCAACTCTCTTTAATGGCATCCAATTCCAGCTTAACAGTGGAAAGTCTCGACACGACCGGTCAAAGTTCACCCCCTCCTCCTCCTCTTCCTGCCCCCGCTCATGTCCTGTCCCCGTTTGAAGCAAAAGGCTTGAAAGATCCAGATGCGCTCACATCTCGTCTTTGTCGAGCTGAAAGCGCAGTGACCACTCTGAAATTGGCATTGGCGACTCTGCAGAACGATGAAGATCGGCGAAAACGTGTGACGAAGGATCCGGGTGCGAATAACCAAATCTTGGATGTGAGGAAACAGCACAAAGAAGAGATGGACAAACTGCGGGATGAAGTTGTCTGTTTGCAGCAGGAATTGCTCTTGGAACGCGAAGCCAAAACGAGGAGTCGGTTACAAATCCAAGGTCTTCAGGATGCGTTGATGGAAGCCACACAAATAAGGGTAAAAGAAACGTTGATTTTATTTAATCTTTAACATTTGCGTATTGTCTCGAAATATTTCTTTGTTTTTTTTATTTGTACAATAGCTCAGTCATCTAAGCCGTTGTGTGATAGCAAACAAAGAGAGACAGGGACGAACAGACAAACAACAAACAGAGGGAGAGGGGGACGAAACAAGAGAAAGTAGGAGAGGGAGCGAAGAGAGAGAAAGAGGCGAAGAGAGAGAGAGGGGGAAGAGAGAGAGGGGGGAAGGAAAGAGGGACAAAGAGGGACAAAGAGGGAGATAGATAGATAGAGAAAGATATAAAGAGAAGAAGAGAGAGATAAAGAGAAGGAAAGAGAGGCGAAGAGAGAGAGGGTCAGACATACAGACAGATATAAAGAGATACAATGAGAATGAAAGAGAGAGAGAGAAAAATATAGCGAGATATAAAGAGAATGAAAGAGAGGTGAAGAGAGAGAGAGAGAGATAAAGATACAAAGAGAAGGAAAGAGAAGGAAAGAGAGAGATAGAAAAAGATATAAAGAGAAGGAAAGAGAGAGAGAGAGAAAGATATAAAGAAGGAAAGAGAGAGAGAAAGATAGAAAAGATATAAAGAGAAGGAAAGAGAGAGAGAAAGATATATAAAGAGAAGGAAAAGAGAGAGAGAAAGATAGAAAAAGATATAAAGAGAAGGAAAGAGAGAGAGAAAGATATCAGAGAGGAAAAAAGAGGCAAAAAGGGAGAGAGAGAGAAAGCGATATAAATAGAAGTAAAGAGATGTGAAAGAGATATAAATTTAGTTCAAAGTGGAATAATACCTACATACATAAGACACTCCTCCAAAAACCACTCCCCCCATCCCCCTCCGTGTCATCCAAGGCAATGACCTCTGATTCATATTTGGAACTGCCAATTCAAACCCAACAATGTCATCAGATTTTAGCACTTAATTTTTTTTTAGGTTTCTTCAGTTTCTTCAGGTCTGTCGTCTGACCTAGACACATCTACATGTCTCTCCAAAGACATTCCTTTAATCTTTATCTACCTGAGGTAAATTGAAAGAAATTGAACCCTCTAAACCCTCTTTCTGTTATTTCTTCTTAAATGTATGTATTTGTCTACAATACATAACGTATATATTATATTTATTGTCTCCAGTTTTGTCTATTATTTTCACAAGTTTATATGATGATTTCTTGTTTGTAAATAATTTTCTCATAAAACTCTATATATTTGATAGCTTTGAATATATATTAAAATAAAACAAACTATATATAAATCAATAATTCCAGGCATGTATTCATTAAAACTTGTTTTAAAAAACACAGTTGACCATCTTTTGTTGTGTGCTACTTTGAGAGCATATATATATATGTATATATATATCTTATTATAATGGAGATTGTGGGTTTGTCTGTCTGTAACCGAAACTATATTACTATACAAGTCACAATTCCCTTTGCTATTTACATCACATTCTCTATGATTTTATTTTTATTTAAACCTCAATTATTAATAAAATTGTTTTATATTATTAATACTGTTAACCATAATTACATACTAATAACATGCAATTGTATTTATATATACAACAAAATAGTGGATTACAGTGTGAATGGGAAGGCTAATTTGCATATTGATCTTAAAAATTTGATTTTAATAAATATATACTTAGTATTATTGATTTCTAATTGTTTTGTTTTATCTTATTGAATATGAGCAAAAATCTCGGGGATAAATCTTAAAAGAAATTCATTAACAAGAAGAAATAACTGTAATATTATTCTTTACTTCCTCTTTTAACTAAATAGTTAAATTAGGAAAATTTACCAATGAAAGACAGGAGTAATGGAAAATGATGGAAGAGTTAATTTCAAAGTTGTTCTATTTTTCAATCATACCCCCTCTGTTCCAAATCTTTTTTATCTGCATTCTTATTCAGTTTCATTAGCATTTCTAATTTAATATGATATTTTATTATATTAAAACTTAAATACTTGCACCCGGAGTGTGCATATATTTGCTAGTATACATAATACAGTGTTTTCTTTATTTTATGTAAATAAAGTCGTTGGGGTGGTCTAAAGTTGGTATTAGCCAGACAGCGAGGGAGTCTATCCCCTTTTCACTAGCGCTAGACCAAGGAGATTGTTTTTTTAGCACCACACCTACCATCAGCTCCTCACTTTACCGCACAGATCCCTGTGCTACTCATACGCTTAGTTGGCTAGGGCCAGTATCGAACCCAGAACTTTGTGATTCCTAGTCCGATGCTCTACCGACTGAACTAAACCAGCCCTTTGATAAAGTTACCTAATTTCCTGAAATTACTATGATATAAGCAGTGACATAGTTTCAGTTACTGACAAATAGAGACCATTTATATAGAGATTTCCTTGTCCCATCTATGGGTTAAATAGAAAATGTATTTATAAAAAAATTGTATTATCCATTAAGAATTGATTTATTTCAAAACTTTATCGGCATTAAATGACCCACTGAGGTTGATATGCCGTAAAACCAAACCAAACCAAACCAAACCAAACAAGATTTCCTTATTTTCTTTTCTTTCACGGCCGCTTGGTTGAATTACTACCTGATCCCTTTTCACAAGAGAGAAAGCAGAATATTGTTAATGTTGGTGTTGTTTTCCCAGGTTTTATTGAAATTGATTTTTTTTTTTTGGGGGGTGGGGTTTTCCAGGCAGACACCTCAACAAAAGCTGACCAATTGGAAATGGAAAAACAGAAACTTCTCCAAGACATTTCCAATTTAGAGAAGCAGCTTGTTGAAGAACAAAAATCTCGTGAAAATTTGGAAGTGTCGCATCTTTCATTGCTCAGCCGAATTGAACAAATGGAATCAATCATGGACTGTGAAAAAAATGAGGTCAGTGCAAATATCCGACTTTGATTTGTTTATTTATATATATATATTATAGAAGGGGGGAAAATATATGGGGCAAAATAGACCTTCAAATCAACAAGCTCCCACCGAGGGGGAACCAAAAAACAAGCTAGGTCTCCGTCTTCTCACAAGCCAGACCCTCTGTTGGTCAACACATTCTTCGTCTAGCAGCTGGAAAATCCGTCATTTTAGTCGAAATAATCTTTAGCAGTTCAAAATCACATTTCCTATTTAGTTTTGTTTCTGTTCGACTAAAATCCATTTCTTTACTGAAAAGCGCTTTGTTGTCGACTGCTCTGCTGCTGCTGCTGACTGCCCAGCGCTCGACTCACTTGTTATTTTATGGGCATATTAGTCAAACATCCGGGCACGTCAGTCAAACCTCGCATCTGTCCAGTTCCTACATCGCATCTGTTTTCGCATGCGGGAGGATGCGGGTTCGATCCCGGCAGGCAAGACAATGTCTTGCTCCCTTTCCTTTCTCGTTCTCCGTCACATATATATATATATATGAAAAATAAATGGAAGTGAATCCTACAGTATGAAATAAATATTTTTAGAAAAAACAAACAAATGATGTTATAAATTGCTGACAGAAATCTGTTTCGACCTTTTATTAAAACGGTCTTCATCAAGAGCGAAATGTTTGTGATAGAAAGACGGTGTGAGTAAACCGTTACAAACAAATATTGTCTTTTGAAAAAACAAAAATACCTGGATTTCTACATCTTCCGGAGGCTAATGTGGTCTGTAGTGGCTGGAATCATGAACTTTTTTGATACTTTTTTATACATTTTTATATATATTTACAACAAACTCTTTTGAGTTTTCTTTGTGGATTATAATGCTTCTGATTTTTAACAGGTTTGAATTCAGAGTTTTCCTTTTCCTAGACCAGTTGCCATGCCAAAGAGCCCAATCTGCCCTACTCTTTACCCAGAGTTGGATTCACCCCTTAGCCATGGGAGTCCCAATGGTGTATGGATAATATATTGGAGTGTGACAACATAGAAAACGAGTTCAAACTCAGGTCGGGCTATTACATTCACTTTCGGACTAATACCCTTGGGAAAATTATAAACACCTTCATACCTTCATGTTCTTAATTGTGCCTGTGCATTATTTGAAATGAACTTAATTGTTATTAAGAATACATTTTATGATATTTTCGTGTTAAAACATGCAGTTGTATTGATTCAAACAAATTTGTATTTTCAGTGTAGATTTACAGTGAAATGAAAATGGCCGACCAAAATATAAGGCTTCCTCAAAGTGAAATGAACAAGGGGAGGTTACTCTCATTTATGTAGCTAATGTTCAGATTACCTTTCAGCGATTAAAATTAATGATGATGATTTTCTTTTTATTTCAGGTTCAAGGATTGACATCAATGTATGATTTGTTGCAACAAGAAACGGAAAAATCAAAAACGAAATTAAAAGAAGAACAAAAACAAAAGATGAAGATTGAAAAAAATTGTCAATTGTTGTTGGGAGAAAAAAGTAAGGGATTAACACAATGGAGAAAAAAAACATTTTTTAGATGGAACAAAAATGTATTTTTCTTGACATTTATGTGTGTGTCTCTTGCTGACTTACTCTATGTGTGTGTGTGTGTGTGTGTGTGTGTGTGTGTCTGGTTTACTTGCTCTCTGTGTGTCTAGTACACTTTCTGTATGTGTGTATATCTGTGTGTCTAGTTTACTTGCTCTGTGTGTGTGCGTTTGTATAGTTTAGTTGCTATATGTGTGTGTGTGTGTCAGGTTTAGTTGCTCTATGTGTGTGTCTCTATTTTACTTGCTGTGTGTGTATACGTGTGTGCATCTAGTTTACTTGTTCTGTGTGTATGTGTGTGTCTAATTCGAGTCCAACCGAATTAAACACCAAAAATTGAAACAGGCTATTTGAAAGGGCAATTTTCAACCCAGCAACATTTAAAGTGGAGAAGTTCCAACATGTAGTTTATGTGGAAGAGTATGTCTCTCCAGGACTGGCCTGGTGAGTCATCTGAGAAAACACAAGGATAGAGTATCAAATGCTACTGGCACCCAACTATGAGGATAAAAAAAAACAAAAAAAAACAGGAAATGGTTTTACTCAAACATGAGTTGACAGCCATTAGATTAGTTTACTTGCTCTGTGTGGTGGGTGTGTGGTCTAGTTTAGTTGCTATGTGTGTGTGTGTGTGTATAGTTTAGTTGCTGTGTTTGTGTGTGTGTGTCTAGTTTAGTTGCTGTGTGTGTGTGTGTGTGTATAGTTTAGTTGCTGTGTATGTGTGTGTGTGTGTCTAGTTTAGTTGCTATGTGTGTGTGTGTTGTATAGTTTAGTTGCTGTGTATGTGTGTGTGTGTGTCTAGTTTTAGTTGCTATGTATGTGTGTTTGTGTATAGTTTAGTTGCTGTGTATGTGTGTGTGGTGTGGTCTAGTTTAGTTGCTGTGTGTGTGTGTGTGTGTATAGTTTACTTGTTCTGTGTATTGCTAAAATGTTGGTCATTGTTTTGTTTGTCTTTTGTTTTTTATTGTTATCATCTTTTAATATATTCTATATTTTCCTTTGGGATTTTGTTCATGTCACAGAGAGTTTATCCATTTCTTTCATGTCATGTGATGCTGTTGTGGAGGCAGCTGTGCCAGTGCAATCAGAATTAGCCAAATCAAATCACACTTTCTGGTTTTAATCATACATTTTCAGATAGATTAAATAAAGCTTTATTCCTGACAAAAATATTGTTTACAACATGCCACCTTCCAGATGTTTAAAATTCATTATCAAATTTTTAAGTGAAATAAAAATAGAATAATTGAATCAGAGAAAAGACAATTTTTTTAAAACTATGAAAAGAGAAATCATGCTACAAAAATTATTTTTTGAGTTTTAAGAAAATAAATTAAACATTTTCAAATAACTTTTTTTGTGTGCTGAATTTTTTATTTTTTTAGAATTTTTGTTTTTTTAATGTGGTCTTCTGGATTTAATCTTTCTAGAAATGTAAAAATTAGGGACTGGAAGTTTTTTTTTATTCAAACTAGCAAGAATATGCACTCTCCAGGCAGAAGTATTTGTTTTAATGTAAGCAAATACATTAAATTAGAAAGACTAACAAAATTAATAAGAACGCATATAAAAAGATTACATTTATCTTAATTATATTTTAATTGATTTCTATATAAAATCATTCACAGGATTGATTTTAATATGTTGGAGAATAAAACAATAATATTAGAGATTAATAACACCAAGTAATTATTTATTAAAGCCGGTTTTGTGAAAACCAGTATGCAAATTAACCACACCATATATTATGTAAATTTTATTTTATAGTGATATATAAGACACATTATTGATACCATCTGTTATTTTGTACAGATAAACTGCAAGATTTATACGAGAGATCCGAGGAAAGTAACAAGGTTCTTTTATCGGAGGTTGATGAACAGCGTGAACGCCATACTCAACTTTTGACACAACTTGAACAATTGCAAAAACTATTTGAGCAACAACAAGTAAGAGAAACTTTCTACAAATTATTTTGATTTTGGTTTGTTACTAGGGAATGTGGAGTACCCCTTCATTGCCATTACTTCCAGGTCCACTCTGACTCAGAGTGGTAGTACCTGTTAGGGTCCCATCTATGGGTCAAACAGATTAAAAAATGAGTATTAAAAAACCTGTTTAAAAAAATCAAGAATGAATAAAACAAAATGTCTTCGGCATAAAATAACCCAAAAGGATTGACATGCCATAAAATCCAACTGACCTACCAAGATTTTAAACTTTTGTTTTTTTTCTGTAATTTTCTTCTTAAAAACATTTTAAGCCATTTTTTTCTTCTTCTTCATTCTTTAGAGTGAATTAAAGCAACAAGCGGAGAAAAGTTTATTGGAAAAAGAAATTGCAGAGCTAAAATCAAAACTTCAATCCCTACAAACGGAATTGGATGAAAACAAAAAAGAATTGTAAGTTTTTCATTCCACTTTCAAGTTACGTTGCATTTACAATCTTAGGTTTTTTTTTTTTTTTATCAAAACTGTGCTGCTGTAGGTAAAGTCAATGGGGTGGCCTAAAGTTGGTATCAGCCAGATAGTCAGGGAGTCTATCCTCTTTTCACTAGCACTAGACCAAGGAGATTGTTTTTGGCATCTGAGGTGGAGTGCCACACCTTCCATAAACTCTTCACTTTACTGCACAGATCCCTGTGCTACTCATATGCTGAGTTGGCAAGGGACGATATCAAACGTGGAACCTTGTGGTTCCTAGTCAGATACTCTACCAACTGAGAAAGTAAAATTAGATGTACTGCCTAGCACATGGATTGACTCACAACCTCCAGATGAGTAATGCTTTTTTTATGTATATAGATCTGTCACCCTTGTTAATTAGAATGGTTTGGCCAGTGGAGAGATATAAAAGCCAAGGCAGTTTTTTTTTTTCCAGGGATGATATTTTTCTGTTTTTTTTGTACTTTTTGACACACCTTGTATTCTGAAAAAATAACGTCCCATTCATTCTTCATTTCTATTTTGGTAGATACCGGTTTTAAGTTGATACTTTTTTGACACACCTTGTATTCTGAAAAGAATCAATGAATGGAACGTATTTTTGTTTTCAGAATACAAGGTGTGTCAAAGTCAAACAGATTTCAGGCGAGAAAAGACTACAAAGACAAAGTAAGCAGACACTTATCTGTTAAAAGAAATCTTTGTGTTACATAATTCATAGGTAGCCTATGAATTATGTAAGTAAGTGTAGCAAAATTTTGAATCAAAGTCCATTGAAGATTCAAATAACGAGGAAATGGAAAATTACCATTAGCTGTGAGCCGGTAAAGATTGACAGCATTTAACCTCACGCTGACCTGCATGCTGACTTCTGATTGGCTAAAGGAAGGTGTTAGAACAGAAATTAGGTTTAGCTAAACAGTTGCTGGCAGAAAGCCAGTGAGAGCGGAGATTAAGGATCGTCACTCTCAAAGATGCTGAATTCTTACCATGCAGTTAAACCATTTTGGGTTGGGGTTTTGTAATAAAGAATGAAAAACAACAGAATCTTGCTTTGTTATTAACAAAGAAATAAGCAGACACCCAGCCCAACAGAAGAGCCCACCAGAATAAGGATCGGGCCAGACAAAGGAAGATGGCCCCCAAACAAGTAGGGTAATCTGAACATTAGTTACATAAATGAAAGTAACCTCCCCTTGTTTGTTTCACTTTGAGGAAACTGTATGTTTTGGTCTGTCATTTTCATTTCCCATAAATCTACACTGAAAATAAAATTGTTTGAATCAATACAACTGCATATTTTAACATGAAAATATCATAAAACGTGTTCTTAATAACAATTAAGTTCATTTCAAATAATGCGCAAGCACAATTAAGAACACATTTTTATTCACATGTCCTTCCTATGTATAAAGTCAAGTTTGAAAGACTTACCAGTCTGATAGAGAGGGAAATTAAGGATATCTGGTTTCTTCTATTTGAGTCAATCTTCTCCGAGATAAATTCTGGCCAACTGATGTGAATTTTAACATTTTGTGTTAAAACATGCAGTTGTATTGATTCAAACAATTTCCTATTTTCAGTGTAGATTTACGGCAAAATGAAAATGGCCGACGAAAACGTACGGCTTCTTCAAAGTGAAACAAACAAGGGGAGATTACTTTCATTTATGTAACTAATGTTCAGATTACCACAAGTAGACAAGCAGAAAAGTAAAAAGCCACCTCATCCTTTCACATTTCTCCTCACGCTATTTATATACCTGATATGTAAAAGGCGTACATAATATTTGGTTTTATGTTTTTGTTTTTCAGAATGAACACAAGAAAAGAAGTTGAAACTTGTCAAAATGAATTGAAATCAAAAGAATTAGTTATACTAAAATATGAACAAGAAGCGAAAGAAAATGTTGTGATGATGGAGCAAATTGCTCGACTTCAAAAGGAGAAAGTTTTGGCAATCAATGAAAAGGAAAAAAGTGAAAAACAGGTGAGACTGATTTGTTAATATAGTGGAACCTCGGTTCTCAAAAAGGTATGTTAAAATAGCATTTATTCTAAAACTAACAACAACAAATATATGAATTAAAACTCCGTACAATTCATTAAAGGTTTATTATACAACAAAACAATGACTAATAATATAAATGTCCTTCCTATGTATAAAGTCAAGTTTGAAAGACTTACCAGTCTGATAGAGAGGGAAATTAAGGATATCTGGTTTCTTCTGTTTGAGTCAATCTTCTCCGAGATAAATTCATTCCAAAAGTATGTTAGAGAATCAATTTGTTCTAAAACTGCAACAATAAGAAATAGTGTAAAGTGGACTTATGTGTTCTTGACCATCAGACCTCACAACTTTCCTCTTCCCTTTTCCAGTAGTATCACTGCTGCCTTTCTTTGGATCAATTAATAAGGGTTCAAGTAACTGTAATATAAAATTTTAACCACGAATGGTGACAGACAGGTCAAGAGTTAAGAATAAAACGAACAACTTAAAATAGGAATAAAAGACATGTATTACAGACATATAACAATAAGGTTGCAAACTTTTAGTTTATCTGCACAAATGTTTACAATTTGTCCACTTAACTGAAATCCTGAGGTAGGGTGAATTATCAGAATCCCCTGCTACAGCTTTATTAGTCGTAATGCTGGATATGAGAGACGTTCAATTTTGTGGTCCATCTTCGATGCTGGTCGAGCAGAAAAAGAATTTCCCACTTTGGGTTTGCTGCCAAAGTATTCTAGCCTGTGATTGGTTGGTTCCATAGTGAGGCTCGTAGACAAGGACGATAACCCCTACCTCAGATTTCTTAATAGTAAAATAGAAAAATAAACACAAACAAAGCGAAGAATTTGCACAAAAAAACAATATCACACACTTGTTCAAGATAACAACTGACACAAGCTGATGCTGTTTGGGTCGATTCAAACCAGTCATTCAGCCATCTATTAATACTCGTGTTCATACAACTGTCATCATCTTACTATACCCTCTGGTTATAAATGAGACCATCCAAATCTTCCAGGATGAAATGCAAAAATAGAACACCAAATTCTTATGGAGGCGCGTGGGCATAAAGTGGTTAGAGTCGTTGAAAATGGACTCGTCGATTCGAGTTCAATTCCTAGACGAAGCTGTTGGCATTTCACATAGCGCTAATACCTTTGGGAAAGGTATGAATCCATATATTCTCCCTCCAGCTATGGGTTAAATAGTAGGGCAGACTGGGCCCTTCAGCCTTGGGTAGGTAACCAATCTAGGAGAGGGATAACTCTGAATTCAAAATTCCCTCCAGCTATGGGTTAAATAGTAAGGCAGACTGGGCCCTTCAGCCTTGGGTAGGTAACCAGTCTAGGAGAGGGATAACTCTGAATTTAAAAAGACAAACAAAAACAAACACCAAATTCTTATTTCTTATGAGTGTTGTCACCTCACTTAAATAATGGACCATTCCGTTTTTATTATAAAGAAAGAAAGAGAAGAAAAAGACATTCTACACAGAAAAAAAATAAAATAAGAAAGAAAGAGAGTAGGAGAAGAGAGTGGGGGGGTGCCTCACGGAAGCAATAATGCTAATCTGTATCAATTGAACCTAATGAAAAGAAGAAAAGAAAGAAAAAAGAGTGGGAGAGAGTTAAATCACGATTATTATACTTTTTACATATTGAAGTATTTTGTAATAGCTTTTAAGTAAACATATCAAATATTGTAATAAAATAAATTATCATACTATGGTATATCCACAGGTCTTGCTAGTAATGAGAATATTTCATATCAGTTAACTTGTGTGTGTGTGTTTGTATCTTTCTATCATTTCTGCAGAGTGAACTTCTGCTGCAAGAAACTACTGAGCAGAAGTTGCAATTGGAAAAAGACTGCAAATCCTTGACATCAAAGCTTCTCACCTGTGAGATGAGCACCAAATGTTTGCAGGAAGAAAATGAAACTCTTCAACAAAAAATGGCTCACTTGGAACGACAGCAGGTCAGTTACACAATTTTCTCAATTTTTCTTTTCTTTAAAATCATTTTGGCTTAACTCTAAACATCCTATACCGCCTCATTCTGCCTGGCCAGAAGTCACATTCGTTTTCCTAATCCGACCCAAACAATAGCCTTTGTTTAAATGTAATATTAAACATATTTGTATTGGCATTTCAGTCTCGGAAGATTATAATAAAGTTTTTGTGCCCCTGAAGTTACAGCACCTCCTGTGACTGTGAAGTCCGTTGTTTGAGAAACATTCTCGACCACAGATGTCGCATTTGAAGGCTGTCCCTGAAGATGTTGATATTCCGGTGCTTTGTTGCCGCTGCAATATTTAGAAGTCTTTAATTTAAGAGAAATAATTTGGGTAACTTTAAATGAAAAGGCCATTTTTTGATAAATCCTTATAGGAATGGGGCTCTGGAATTCTCAACAGGATGTCAAGAGTTAAAATGATCACCTTTTTCACCCGATTACAAAATTGTTTGGTTGTTTTATGTTGAATACATTTTATTCATTCTTGTTGGGTATTCAGTTTTTTAAACACACTAGCAAAATAAAAAACACCCTCCAGGTAATGTAAAAATAATTTTTTGAAAGATATTGCTTGAGGAGGTGGAAGTTAAAAATTAAATGTCGGAGAGTTTGAACCATAAATCATGAAATCATCAAATTTATTAAAGGAGTAAAAAAATAAAACAATTTGAAATCGAAACTAAGTTCTATTAACTTTGAATATCTATTAAAATAAAACAAACTATATATAAATATATGATACTGGGGATGTATCTATTAAAACTTGTTTTAAAAAACAATGAGGACTGTCTAATGTTGCATGCTCAAATTTTGAGTGTATTTATTCTATGTTATGACGATTTCGGGTATAGTGACGTAAGCAGTGACGTAGTTTTTGTTACAGATAAAAACCGGAAGCGAATCTCCATTATTAATAGAGATTTTTTTTTTTTTTATCTATTTAACCCATATACACAGGGTGTTCGGGATAAATCTGACATATTTATATTTGGTTATTTTTATCCATAGTTTGGAGGTATTGATGCACACTACACATCATTTAAAAGCTTTGACCCTTCTTCATTCATATACGTGATGACAGATTGAATGGATGACTGGAACCCATCTGAATCCTGGAAGAGAATAACTTGTATCATGATGATCTGCGCCAGCCATAAAAATAAGGAGATTATGGTTGCTGCCCAATGCTCCCTGAACACTGTAAAAACAATCAGGCATGAACTGGAGAATTGCAATGGAGACTACGAGGCTATGGCAGAAGAAAGCAACATAACAGACGATCTGATTGCGTTCGTACAGCAGAATTCCTCGAAAATCTGCAGAAAGGGTATCAGATTGAATTCAGATACCTATGTGGAGTTGCTAAACACTGTAGTCAAGCCATGGATAACAAGGGTAGCCAATGGTAGGCCATATGTATGGCAGCAGGATCCCCCCCCCCGACACACATCTGGGAAAAGTAAAAAATGGTTGTCGGCGAATTTTTACGACTACACCAGTCCCAATGTTTGGCCTCCGAACTCCCCAGATCTTAACCCCATGGATTATTATGTATGTGGCACTGTTGAGAAAGACCCCAATCACTGTGCCAGTACTACAAAAGCCCAGTTAATTGACAGAATTAAGGTAGTTTTTGAGACCCTTCCCAGGGAAACTGTAACAACAGCTTTCTCTAGGTTCTGGAGCAAGATTGAGGCTATGATTGACACTAATGGTGGTTATTTTGAGTGAAAACTTGTTGACAGTAGTGTAATTTCCATGCCTGTTGAATTTCTTTACAATCCATTAAATTTTGTAGTTACCAAGCACTTTTTCTTTTTCCTTATGAAACTGTCAAATTTCTCCCAAACACCCTGTACATTTTTTCTGTCAGGCAACTGTCCTCATTGGGCAGTAATCCATCAGACTGGTGTCCGTCAGACACTTGGCCGTCAGGGCTCTTGTCAGTCAGGCAGTTGTCCTAGAACCATATTTATTGGTTTCATGAATTCTTCCATTCTTGAAATACCCTTTTTTCTTTTTAGATATAATCTATTTTGTCATCTAAAATATTTTTCTTTCTTTTTATTTCAGTGTGTAACTTAATAATAGAAATCAGTTGTATTCATTATATATCATTTCAAAAATATTTTGACTTTATTTCATTTTATTTGAAAATGTTTTTACAAAGATTTATTTATTCTTTTAAAAGTTTTCTCTTTCAAGCTTACAAATATATATATATATATATATATATATATATATATATATAGTTTTTTTCTGTAGTTAGGGTCTTTCCATGTGTGGTTTAACCAAGCTGATGCAGGTAGACCATAAGGAGAGCTCAATGTGCCTAATACCAGTGAGTAGAAGGACAGAGCAAGATATTTAGTAAATGAAGAAAAAACTCTAAGCTTGCTTCATTATAATAATTTATTTCAACCGTATTAAGACGAGTCATGTTCTTGTGATTACCTGAAGATGCTGTATTAATACGGTTGAAATAAATTATTGTAATGAAGCAAGTTTAGAGTTTTTTCTTCATTTACTATATATATATATATATATAGTAGAAAAGTTTTTCTCTCTACCACAGTTTCAGTGTTCAAGGTACACCTTCCTCAGGAGAACAGGTTCTCCTGAGGAAGGTGTATTTTGAACACCGAAACTGTGATAGAGGGAAAAACTTTTCTACAACTATTAATGCTCTATATTTTACAAGATATATTGATCCCTTTTGGATTAACTACTTATGCTATTACAATGAAAACATGGTAGATACTTTTTGATGAATATATATATATATATATATATATATATATATATATGTGTGTGTGTGTGTGTGTGTGTGTGTTACTGACATCTTTTACAGATTGAGTTGAATTTTTGTTTTTTTCTAAATACAAAACTCTTTCTTTTAAAAGTCTGTCATTGTCAAAGTAATGAATGTTGTGGCCAATTCAGGGTTAAATGTTACTGTCCCACCCAGTTGCCTGTGGATTGTAATGTTTTTTTTATTTTTCTGTCTGTTTCAGTCGACCACTCAACAAGTTGATGAAGTGATGAAAGAAATGTTTGAACAAAAAAAGAAATTGGCTTATGAAAAAGGAAATCTGCAGTCAGAAGTGCAACAATTGCAATCGCAAATGCACTCGATGCAAAACAAAAATATTCAAGTAAGCATTTTATATTTGTCTGAATTTTTTAGATGAGGCTTGATGATTTGTATTATTTAGATTTTTTGGACTGTTGTCCTCATCTTTATTGTTATATACACATGTTTTGGCCGGTGTGCTCAAACTCTTTATTCAATCCACTGGGGTAGACTGACGGCTCCCAAGTTCGAAGTGAAGGTTTCCATGTCTGACAAGAAACACCTGAAGAAGGCCAGAGGTCACACTAGCTGAAACGTTGTATATATAACAACAAAGATGAGGACAACAGTCTGAAAAATCAAAATAATACAAATTAAGCTTTTTTTCTCTTAATTGTGTAAATGGGAAATTATCTATTCATAAATGATGAAAAGGAAATAGAAAAACAAATATTAAATATTATGCTAACATATCTGTTTCACCCTATGGAGTTTATAAAGTGTAATTCAATTGAAATCATTTTAAAATTAAAATGAAGACAATTGTAAAAGACACTTTATGAACACTGGTCTTCATCAGAGCACATATTTTGCTGAATGAAAGAAGGAGGAAAATTTTACCGTTTGACATGAGAGGTTCAAATAACGCTCACGTTCAGGGCCGGAATGTGTTTTAAAATTTATATAAAAATGTGTACTTTGTATTAAAAATAATGTAAATTTAATTTTTAAACCTAAAAGTCTTAAAAATCGATGAGAAAAACTCAACAAAGTTTGAAAACAAAGGTGTATAAAAGATAAAAGGTGTATAAAAAGTTGTTCAGATATAATCCAGACACAAAAAAACAAGTATATAAATTCATAAATATAATATATGTAAATATAATGTATCTATTTGTTTATTTATTTATTTTTCATGCAAACATTTTTCAGAAATTATTAGTTTGGAAAAAAATCAATTGTCAGTTATGTGAGATGAAAAATGTTGGAATGACTGAGCCACTGTTGCATGTCCCATAGAAGGCATCTCGAGACATTGGCCTCTTCATCTTTTCATTTCTTCATCCTTCTTCTATTATTCTCCTCTTCTTTCATTTGTAATTTTTTAATCCAATCAAAGCCACATTCTCAAACAACCTTCAGGTCATCACTCATCAATCAAACCTCCAACCTGTCTTTTGCACTCATTTTAAATTATTCTACACTACCTGTCAAATAATAGATTCCACCAATCTATTATTTAACATCTTGTGTAAATCATTTTATGAAAAAAAAATGGTTAAAGCTATTGATGGTGTATTTTCAGTTTGCTTCCATATATTTTATTTTCCATTTCTTTTTTCAGCATGAAATAACCCAACAAGGATTGATATGCCATAAAATCCAACCAACCATATTTTTTTATTTCTTTCTTCAGCATAAAATAACCCAACAAGGATTGACATGCCATAAAATCAAACCAACCATATTTTTTTATTTCTTTCTTCAGCATAAAATAACCAAAAAGGATTGACATGCTGTAAAATCCAACCAACCAGACAACTATATTTTTATTTCTTTCTTCAGCATAAAATAACCCAACAAGGATTGACATGCCGTAAAATCCAACCAACCATTTTTTTTCTTTCTTTCTTCAGCATAAAATAACCCAACAAGGATTGACATGCCATAAAATCCAACCAACCAGCCAACTATATTTTTATTTCTTTCTTCAGCATAAAATAACCCAACAAGGATTGACATGCCGTAAAATCCAACCAACCATATTTTTTCTTTTCTTCTTCAGCATAAAATAACCCAACAAGGATTGACATGCCGTAAAATCCAACCAACCATATTTTTTTTCTTTTCTTTCTTCAGCATAAAATAACCCAACAAGGATTGACATGCCGTAAAATCCAACCAACCATTTTTTTTTTTCTTTCTTCAGCATAAAATACCCAACAAGGATTGACATGCCATAAAATCCAAGCCAACTATATTTTTATTTCTTTCTTCAGCATAAAATAACCCAACAAGGATTGACATGCCGTAAAATCCAACCAACCATATTTTTTTCTTTTCTTTCTTCAGCATAAAATAACCCAACAAGGATTGACATGCCATAAAATCCAACCAACCAACCATATTTTTTTCTTATCTTTCTTCAGAGCCAAAAGGAATTAAAAGGAAAAGAATCAAAATTGAAACAATTGGAGAAACAAATCTCAAATCAGGCAAAGGAAATTTCATTAAAAGATAAAAATTTGCATGAAATGATGGAATCTCATGAAAAGGCCATCCAAGAAATGGAAAGTCTCAAAGACGAACTTAAAAACAGAAGAAATAAAACACAAGAAAAGGTGCACCCCCACTTTCTTTTCATTAAATACTTTGGGGAGGGGGAGGAATCTTCTGAGTGTTATATAGCTCTTATGGACTCGTCGCCCCGAGTTCAAATCCTGGATGTGGTAATTGCATTTCACTTAGCGCTAATACCCTTGGGAAAGGTATGAATCCTACTCTCCCTCCAGCTATGGATAAATAGTAGGGCAGACTGGGCTTTTTAACCTTGGTTAGGCAACCGGTCTAGGAGAGGGAAAACTCTGAATTCAAACCTGTTGAACTCCGCTTGAAAAAAAAAATTAACCTTGTGTCACATCCTGCTCATGCGGAGGGGTTGGTAAATATATATATAGCCCTTAAAACATGGGGTATATAATGAAGCGAGAGAGAGTGTAGAGGATTATGAGTATGTGTTCAATAATATTAGGAATGACGAATCAAAATATGACAGTTTAGGTAGAAAACACGGAGAAATGATAAAACAAATGCATATGATTATAAAATAACAAATAAATTTATTCAGCGAATAAATTTGCAATAATATGGGAAATGTTCAAAAGGAATAGTTTAGATATGATATGTGTAATGTAAAGTGTAAAAGTTCTTGTGTTAAGTTTGGAAAAGTTTGTTTAGATGTGGACAGAAATGAGAATAAAGTTTGTATATATGACCTGCTGAAACGGATTCCTGATATTGACTGCGGTGGTACGATTGAATGGTAATAGTAGTAATTGTGTTGAGGCGGTGGAATCGTTGGGTCTGACACCTGTTTCTTGGTCGTGTTCTATCTGGCAGCGAGATGGGATTCGTGTGTTTATTTGTGGTCGTCGGATGTGTCCGGTTTGAGTGTGAGGTGAAGTCTGTGTGTCTGTTGATTTCTTCTCCGTTTTTTATAATTAGAAGATAAGATCGAAAAGTAATTCATTTTTGGCACAAACGCGCAGACGTAGTTGAGAGCAATGCTAACCTAGCCAATCAATTTTGATTTTTGTGTAAACATTTATTTTAATCACTTTTCCTTAAATTTAGGAAAAGGTTTTGTGTTTGTGTGTTCATTTTAATCTATTTTCCTTAAGTTTGGGAAAAGAAATGTGTATGTGTATTTATTTAAAAATATAGAATTGTATTCTATAAGAGAGACAGAGAGAGATAGATTAGAGTTGATAATAGTTGATTGTCTTACTTGCTAGACTTCTGCTTACTTCCTCTACTTGCCTGGATGCCATTTTCCCTGGTTGGGCTTCTTTTAAGGGTTGGTTCTTCTTTGTTGATTCTTCTTTGTGCAGGGTTGGTCATTACTTGTTTTAACATTTAATTAACAAAACAAGACTTGGTGTTTCTTAACAATAAAGCTTTATTTTCAACCCTGCCCATTTGATTCTGCCGCAGGTGAGTTGCGAACACTAAGAGACATCCTCTCTGATGGGGAGCCGGCTCACATCTGACTAACTAAACTAAAGCCTATTCCCATGTGTCCAATTGCATGCCTTCAAGGGGTCAAGTAAAAGGTCACAAAAGCGAGTAAGTCTCCATAGGACCCCGTTATTTTAAGTCTACGGACCCTATTCAAAATTCTAACTACAGGTACATTCATTATTTATGGCTGCTCATAAATTATGTAACACTAACCACTTATTTGAGTATCTGGTATGTATTTACACTCCCCTTCTGGACGAGCAGGATGCAACATAAGGTCAATTTTCAAGCAGTGTTTAACAGATTTAAATTAAGAGTTTTCCTTCTCCTAGGCTGGTTGCCATATACCAAGGTTAAAGAGCTCAGTCTGTCTCTAGACATTTACCAGATTCAAAGTGTCAATGTTGCATGGCATGTCTGACTGCTATTTGCGTGATGTCCTGGATGTATTCTTGGTGTTGAACTTTTGTGTGGGTGGCGGTTGGTTTGAATCATGGCGTGAAGAACCAGGATGATGGAAGCTGTGATTTCAGGAACCTGGATGAAGGATGGCCACCTGCTTTATTAACATGGTATGCAGAGAAGGTTAGGAGGGACTGTTCCAATTCTTTACAGGCAAGATGCTTATAGAACATGGTTGAAGATTGCTGTAATATTTTTATGGGCTATGGGTAAATAATAGAATGGAAAGTCTTTTGCATACTTCACTGTCCTACTTACTATACTGTCCCTTTCCTAAGGGTATTAGCGCTAGGATATGCCATATTGACACAAACACGTGGAAGGTAGATGCAAAAAATAGAGCAGCTTCACACCTTAATGTTTAGCCAGGCACAGAGAGGGTTGAGGCGGAGAGGAGAGTGGCCTTGAGAGCAAAGAGAGCCAGAAAGAGGGAGAAAAGACAGCAGCCGCAGAAAGCATCACAGTTTTTGTGCATTCGGTGCACCAAAGACTGTCACTCAAGAATTGGCCTGCAGAGTCACTTGCGCAGATGCAGATAATTTTTTTTTTTTTGGACAATACGTCATCGTCCTTAGTAGGCGGTACTCACCCAACCCGGCTCCACGTGATTTTTTCCTCTTCCCCAAGCTCAAGGGAGTCATCAAGGGAACTTGCTTTGAGGATGTGCACAACATCAAAAAGGCCATGATGACAGAGCTATGGAGAATCCCGGAAGAATCCTTCCAGGAATGCATGGAAGCATGTCAGAGAAGGATAAGAAAGGGGGATTACTTTGAAGGGGATAACTTGTAGTTTGGATTTGAAATAATTTTTTGTGACACCAGTCCAGGAACTTTTCTGGCATACCTCGGAAATCAATTTCTAAGATATGTTTTTTCTTTCGAATTATTTTGAAATTCATTTAAAAAAGAATTTAGGGTTATTTCATATAAGTCTAACATGATCAAAGGGGAACCGCTCTTGACTGATAAGTTATTTATTTATTTTCCCATCAAACTAACCCTAAACCCTAACCCTAACCCGTCTTCTTTTTTCCTAGTAGATCAATAAATAAATAAATAATTTATCAGTCAAGAGTGGTTCCCCTTTGATCATGTTAGACTTATAGGAAATAACCGAATTTATAAACAACAGCATCTAATAGTTTTTTGTTTTTGCTTTTTTGTCTTTGAAGATGTCAAGTCTTCAGAGAATTGCAGAGAATGGTAAAATAGACAACAAGAAATTAGCTGAAACTTTGCAGTCAGTTATCAAATCTCATAGTCGTCTGGAACATTCTGTAGAAGAATTGCAAATGGAATTGGGAAGAAAAGACAGTGAAATTGAATATTTGAAGAAAGAGAAGTAAACCCTTTTAACCTTTTTTTGTGCCTTAGCAACTCCCAATAACTGATCTCGTTTTGGGATCAAAGTCAGTTTTAGCAACTCCCGATGATAAGAATAAAAATAATATTAAAAAAATGATAATAAAAAAAAAAAAAAGATTAATAATAAAAAGTCAGCAAAACTGAATCAAAAAGCTTTTTAATATCTTATTGCAAAACTTTTGACTCACCCTAGTAGATGTTTCAATAGTTTGTGTGTTATTGATGTATTTGCTCAACAGCAAAACTAAATCAGCAAAGTTTCAATAGTTGATGTGTTATTGATGCATTAAATCAGCAAAGTTTCTTTTCACTTTAAAAGCAAAATTCTGTTTTATTTTGCAGATCAGCTAATCAAAGTGAAATGTCAAATTTACAAAGAGAATTAACAAATCAGCAGCAAAAGTTGATGTCAATTGCAGCGGCTCAAACAGAAGAGGTAAGTTCACTCTGGGCGGATGCGGATGTTTCATTTGGTATTTCAAGATGTAACAATGAAGTAGTAGTAGTATTACCAGTAAGATACTTTCCAGCATTCAATGTGAATACAAGTTTCCTGGCCTCTAAAAAGCCAGACTCTTATATATATGGTTACCCAAAGAAAACAGAATTTGGGTTCTGATTTTTTTTTTGCGGGGTAGGGGTGGGGGGTGCTGGTAGTCTGCATAGAGAAACACGCAGCGAATGAACAAAGATGAAGCGATCGCATGGCTTACATGCTTTTTGGGAAAAACAATGTTTCCAGTTTGAATTAAATTATTTTCTGCTTCTCTCTTGATGAGTCCGGATTAAAAACAAACACATCTAAAAACGGATCTAATTATCATTATGCTCTGATGACGATTTTTTATAAATCGAAATATTGTCAATATTAGCAATAAAAATGATATAAAAATATTTTATTTTAACAACATTGTGTGTTTTCATACCCTTTTATCTATACATATAATAATATATACACAGGGTAACCCAAAAAATACAGAATTTGGGTTTTGTTTTTTTGGGGGGTCACCGTGTATTATTGGAAGAGGTAAACTGTATAGTTTAATGCTTCCTGTAGAAGCCTCTATTACTAACTGGGACGTTCAATTTCTACTCTACAGATATGAATCTGTGGCGAGCCGGAAGTTATTGCTTCCACAGACAGAGATCGAATGACAAAAATAAGTAGTTTGCGCATGTGGATCGCGCACCCTAGTAAAAAATAAAATTTAAAATAAAATTCGTAAAATTCAACCAATCAGAGGCGTTCCTGCCTAATAAGAAAAATTATCGAATGGAGCCCACGGAGCCTACCTGATTTCTATAAATACCAGACTTTTTCATTTTCAAGCAGAAAGATTTTGCCTGCCTAAGAGAATCCTTGTCACATGTTTTAAGAATTTTTAATGCAGAAGGTACAAACTATCTATCTATCTATCTCTCTCTCTCTTTAAATAATCATCGCTTTAAGAGACAAACTAAATATCAGTACAAATATAGCTTGACTGATGATTATTGTGACCTAAAAACTTTAACGTTCTTTCTCATTTTGTGAATTGTAAAATATTATCTTACATTTTACATTGAACTTTAAAAAAAGAACTTTTGGCTGAACCTCGCCCAGTATTCAATGCTGCCTTTTTGTATACATTTTGTTAATACAATTTTGTTTGTTTAATCAAGAGTTTTGTCTTCTATGCCATTGTGCTTGATTGTTTTATGGTCTTTAAATGTTTGAACACTTTTATTAAATATTAACATCAAACAGCCCTACCTATCCATCAAAATTGGTGCCATGGGTTGGATTTATTTCAGAAATAAAAAAAAAAAACATTTAGTAGCAATTGTCTGAATTTTTTAGATGAGGCTTTATAATTTGTATTATTTAGATTTTTTGACTGTTGTCCTCATCTTTATTGTTATATACACAATGATTCAGCCAATGTGACCTCTGACCTTTTTCAGGTGTTTCTTGTCATGCTCAGGATCCTTCATGTTGTAATTGGGAACCTTCAATTCAAACCAGTTGAACACATGGTGTAACGGATAAAAGGGTTGAGTTAATACAGTTCTAAATGACAATCATATAGAGTTTGCAGGTTCAATCCTGACTACAGGCAAAAATAACATAGAATACTTAACATAGCTTAATACGTGTACCTGGTCATAGTTAACGGAATGAGAACAATCTACCCTAATGTATTATGATTTTCCCAACCCTATTGCCCTTATGGCAAGCCCCAATCCCTTTTTGTCATATGGGTGCTAGAAGGCGGTGGCTGTGGGTCTACATGTCCTGGGAATGACGTTAAACTCTATCTGATGGTGAGGTTCCAGTTTTGGAGGTTTGGGGAATGTGGAGCACCCCTTCATCACCATTGCTCCCTGGTCCACTCTGACCTGGAGTGGTAGTACCTGTTAGGGTCCCATCTATGGGTTAAATAGAAAAATGGGTTTATAAAAAAAATTGAATATCCATTAAGAATTGAAATTATTTCAAAACTTTATCGGCATTAAATGACCCACTGAGGTTGATATGCCATAAAACAAAACAAACCAAACCTAATGTATTAAATAAAGGATTTAGTTCAAAGTTACTTGAAGGCCCCCGATTATAACAAGAAGGTAACAGAGTTCAACAAGAAACTCCTGAAGAAGGCCAGAGGGCACATTGGCTGAAACGTTGTATAATTAACAATAAAGACAAGGACAACAGTCTGCAAAATCTAAATAATACAAATTTAATATCAAGTAGGTAATTTATTATTACCTGCAAAAATCTATAAGTGTTCCTTACACATATTTGTTGAGACAAGACTTTCATTTCTTTGTGTATTTTGTTAATTTTTCTGATGTTAGCAGAGGTAGTGTTGTTTGGTTTGGTTTGAAATAAATCAATTCTTAAATGGATAATACAATTTTTTTATAAATACATTTTTCTATTTAACCCATAGATGGGACCCTAACAGGTACTACCACTCCGGGTCAGAGTGGACCAGGGAGCAATGGTGATGAAGGGGTGCTCCACATTCCCCAAACCAAAGTTTTGAAATATAATTTCTTAATGGATAATACAATTTTTTTATAAATACATTTTTCTATTTAACCCATAGATGGGACCCTAACAGGTACTACCACTCCGGGTCAGAGTGGACCAGGGAGCAATGGTGATGAAGGGGTGCTCCACATTCCCCAAACCAAAGTTTTGAAATATATCAATTCTTAATGGATAATACAATTTTTTTATAAATATTTTTCTATTTAACCCATAGATGGGACCCTAACAGGTACTCGGGTCAGAGTGGACCAGGGAGCAATGGTGATGAAGGGGTGCTCCACATTCCCCAAACCTCCAAAACTGGAACCTCACCATCAATAGAGTTTAACGTCATTCCCAGGACATGTAGACCCTCAGCTACCGCCTTCTAGCACCCATATGATAAAAAGGGGTTGGGGCTTGCCATAAGGGCAATAGGGTTGGGAAAATCATATAGGTTCTAGGAGGTAGTGTTGTATCTTCTCTTATTAGGTTTGCTCATTGTCTTGGGGGTCATTTTCTGAATCTTCTGTTGGTAATATCATTAACCTTTTTGCCTACCAAATTTCCCTGCTATTGTTTTACCTGTATGATCGGATATTTCAAAGTTCACTATCTATTCACTTTAGAACTCCTACCTTTCCCAAGGGTATTAGCATTATGTGAACTGTAACTTTGTCCAGGATTTGAACTTTCTTATCGTCTTTTTTTTTCTTCTTCTTCCAAATGTAACTTTAAGTTTCCTTTTAATAAGACAAAATAACATTTTTTGTATTCATGTTGATTTTTAGAGACAAATAAAATCTCTTCTTTTTTTTAAAATTTTGAACAGCTTGGACATGTCCGCAATTCTCTACTGAAATCGAAAGAAGACAATAAGAAAATAACGGATTCCCTCAATGAAGTTTTGAGTTGTAATGTTTCTTTAAAAGAAAGTGTTGATGCTTTAATGGCTGAATTAGAACAAAAAGTTAAAAATTTAAAAGAAATCAAAAAATTAAGGTCAGTACAAGGGGATTTTTTTTTATTTGTTTTTATTCTCACATAGAATAAATGATATTTTAGTTCTTGCTCTTTTTATTTAGTAAAGAAAAAAAAAGTTAAAAAACAATATTTTTCAAAACTAATAAATTTCCTGTAAGATATTGTAAATATCGCGATCACTGGTCCTGTCTTTTTCAGTCTCCGCGACAATATACTCGACCACTCTGTCCGATTGTCTCCCTCAGTCCGCTGAGATTTCTCCTTTTATACCAGTTCTGGCTGGCCGAAATTTGCATATGTTACAAATCTCGTCTCGCCAGCGACGAGTTTCGTGACTTATAAATTGCACCCCCAAGGATGCTCACCCTTCTATTTTTCGTTTTATTTCCGGCACTCTGGTCGCGCCCATTTCACTCGTCACATTTCATTTTTCTTGTTCAACTGGCTCACCACTGATATTTTATCCAGCCAGGGACGGTTGCTAAAAGGCTACACACGCAGCACACCACTCATTGCCTCTTTGAACGATGAACCATAGTTGGCTCATCAAAGGCAGCAATCTGTGAGTTCTGCCTTTCAATTGCACTACATTTCCAGAAGATATGAAGGTCTTGTTGATAGAAAACATGTAAACTTTCTTAAGAAAAAAAATATTTTTTTCTATGAAAACAGCAAATTGACCTTAAACCAAATCTTGACCAGAAGCTGAAAATAAAATGGAGAAATTTAAAGATTGGCTTTGAATAAAAGTCTGTGAATACATTGGCTTCTTTGAATTGGCAATTGTGAATTGTCCTGTTGTCCATGTGTTTATGTAATGGATCCCACCAATATCTTTGCAATCCATCAGAAGGGAGGTAGACAGGTCGACAGGATAAAGGTCAACTCTATTGAAACAAATCAGAGACATGTTTTTTTATTTTTTATTTTCTGTTCTGGGATTAAACAAGAATCATACTATAAAAAATATCTCCAAGATTGGTTTTTAATTTAATCTTTGTTTAATGATAACTAAACCGGTCAGAAGGGGCTCTTTAGCCCTGGCCGGCAACCTATCTATGACAAGAAAAAGTCCAATACAAAACCTCTGCTGCCTAACAATTTTACCTCATCCAAGGAAAGGCTAGGGGAATAAACCTTGAAAACAAATCAAGAGCTGGAGTCCCTAAAGTCGTGTGATGCTGAAATCAAGTGCTACCCAACAACTCCTGCGATACTACCACTGCCAAAATGCATTGGCTTCTTGCCTTTCTTTTGGATCACAGCAGCAGTGTGGAGAGGTGGGAATTTGCTGCTTGGGCAACAGTTCATCCTCCATATGAACCTGCCCAGACTACATAGTTCCAATTTTAAAAAAAAAAAAAAAATTGTACACTACTCCATCTTCTCTCACAGACAGAAGGATGCCAACAACAACATCATTTCTCTGAATTTTTGAGATGAGGCTTGATAATTAATATCATTTAAACTAGCAAAATAAAAAAACGCCCCCTGGACGACATAAAATAAATATTGCCTGAGGGGATGGGAGTTGAAAATTTAATATCAGAGAGTAAAGTAAAATTATCAAATTTATTAAAGGAGTAAAAAATAAAATAAATTTATCAAAGGAGTAAAAAATAAAAAATTTGAAATGGAAACTTAGTTCTGATAACTTTAAATATATATTAAAATAAAATAAACTATATATAGATAGATAATACCAGGTATGTATTTATTAAAACTTGTTTAAAAAACTCAATGAGGACTGTCTAACATTGCATGCTCAAATTTTGAATGTATTTATTCTACGATATGATGTTTTAGGTAGTGTGACGTAATCATTGACATAGTTTTTGTTACAGACAAAAACGGAAGCGAATCTCCATTATTAATAGATTATTCAGACTATTGTCCTCATCTTTTTGACACACCTTGTATGCTGAAAAAAAATTATGTTCTGTTCATTCTTCATTTCTATCTTGGTAAATACAGCTTTAAACTTGGTACTTTTTTGGCACGCCTTGTATTCTGAAAAAAATTAAAGAATGGAATGTTATTTTTTTTCAGAATACAAAGTGTGTCAAAAAGTACAAAAAATCTTGATACTTTTTTTGACACACCTTGTATAATAATATTAGTGTTCCTAAAATATACGACTGTTATCATCTTGCAACACCCTCTGATTAAAAATGAGACTGTCCAAATCACCCAAGATGAAATGTAAAAATTTAAATCCTGATTATCTGGAGTTGCTTATCCACTTAATTCTTATTTCTTATGAGTGTTGTCACCTCACCTAACCACATGGACCATCTTGTTTTTATTATAAAGAAAAAAACGGAAGAAAAAGGACATTCTACACAGAAAAATATAATAAGAAAGAAAGAAAAAAAACGAAAGAAAGAGAGGAAAGATGTAGAGAGGGGGTGAGCACACAGAAGCAATAATACTAATCTGTTTCAATCAAATTGATTGATTGATAAAAAGATGTAATGAAAGAAAGAAAAAAAAGAGTGAGAGAGAGAGTTAAATCAAGATTATTATAATTTTTAAATATTGAACTATTAAGCAATAGCTCTTAAGTAAATATATCAAATGTTGTAATAATTAAATTATCATACTGTGGTATATCCACAGGTCCTGCTAGTTCTTGGGTTATGACACCTACCATCTTTTTTCACAAGTGTCTGATGATCGAGCATAAAAAATATTCAAAATGGAGGTTTGTCTTTTTTTTGACAAACTTCAAATGATCTCATTGGACAAGATAATTCTTACTTTTTTATATATATATATATTTTACCCAACCCATCCGCGGATGGGTTGGGTAAATATATTAAACTTAGGAAATTTACCTTGTACCACATTCTACTTGTGTAAAAGGGTTCGTAAATACAAGCTGTCCATAAAGTTTGTGTGCAATTTAAAAAATTTTAAAGTGCACACGGATTTTGTGGACATGTTGTACATATGTGAGATACACCTCAAATGGTGTAATAGTTAGCAAGCTAGATTTTCAGGTAATCCTTAACTTTTTCCTCATAAATTCCTACCATAAAATAAACTGAACCCTCGTTTTATGTCCGTGTTTTTGCAATAAATGTTTTATTTTTCTTGCACCCGTTAATTTTACAATACTAAATATATTTTATTTATTTGTTAAAAATAAAGAAAATATATTTAGTATTGTAAATATCGGGAAAATATATTTAGTATTGTAAAATATCGAGGAAAAAGTTAAGGATTACTTGACCATTGTTATTGTGTTTAATTTTCATTGGGCACCCCATATTTCTAGCCTTGTGTCACATTTAAGTTAAGCTTAGTAAATAACTATATGTGAAATGCAAAAAGCCTCAACTTCTTTTTTTATGTTCAGAATGACTAGAAATTCTTTTTTCCATTCAAACTTTTTCAGGGAAAAGGAACAAAATAAAGCTGTGGCTGAACGAAAAGCTTTGGAAGGCAAAATTGATTCCCTTCGAGAACAATTGCACAAAGAACGTGAACAGAACAACAAAAAGACGAGCAAGGAAGTTGTTGAAGTAAGTTAAACTTTAAACTTTTGGGTTGGAAAGAAAAAAGAAGAAAAAATAGTAAAAAGTATCTAAAGAAAACTTATTACTTTTAATGTTACATAATCTCTTTTAAAGGTCCAAGGGGTGCAACTATATAGTACTGATACTATTAAATAGTCTCTTATTACTTTCAGCTATGGTCTTCTATCTTCTAACCTTCTCTTGCCTTGTCAGTAGAAGCATAAAAATACACAGATTGCACCTCTACAGATGGGTAAAATCCCCCCAATGGGAGATGATTTATGATGCTTAAGGATGGAATCCTGGTGGCTGTGCATCCAGAAAACACAAATCAAAATCAAATTACTTACTTCTGATTATATTATATACCCATTGTATCAGCTGGGTATATATATATATATATATATATATATATATATATATATCTTATTATAATGGAGATTGTGTGTTTTTCTGTCTGTAACCGAAACTATATTCCTACTCAAGTCATAATTAGTTATTGACATGATTTTATTTTTATTTAAACCTCAATTATTATTAAATTGTTTTACATTATTAATATTGTTAACCATATCAACATACTAACAACATGCAATTATATTTATATATACAACAGAATAGCGGTTTACAGTGTAAATGGGAAGGCTAATTTGCATATTGATATCAAAAATGTGATTTTAATAAATATGTGCTTAGTATTATTGATTTCTAACAGTTTGGTTTTATTTTAATGAATATAAGCAAAAATCTCTTCAATGAATCTTAAATGAAATTCATTAACAAGAAAAAATAACTGTCATTTTATTCTTTACTTCCTCTTTTAACTAAATACTTAAATTAGAAAAAATAACAATGAAAGACGAGTGTGATTGAAGAGTAAGTTTCAGTTGTTCTAATTTTCGATTATACCCACCTCTGTTTAAAATCTTTTTATCTGCATTCTTATTTAGTTTTATTAGCCTTTCTAATTTAATATAATATTGTATTACATTAAAACTTAAATACTTGCACCCGGAGGGTGCATATATTTGCTAGTATATATATATATATATATATATATATATTATTATACTAAAGCTGAGTTTATCAACCTTCTCCAGCTAAAGGATTTTTTTCTATTTATGTTATGGACACAATATTTATACTTAGATATTCCTTGGTGTTAGCACTACAAAGTGTTTGAAAAAAAAAATCAGTTTAATTGGTTTTAATTAGGTGTAATTAGCAATTAAGTCAACGACCGACCAATCCCTGTTTAACAGACTAGCTATCTCTCTTCCCATCTCTCTTTGTCAGTTAAGTTAACTCTCCTCCCACTCTCTATTTGTCAGTTAGGGAGAGTGAAAAAAAAGAGTAATTTGGTTACGGTTTTAGGGGATTAAGGTTGTTTTTAATTACGTATTGCTTAAAAAAAATAAACAGCAAAAAACACAAATTACTATACATTTAATGTTGAAAAATATGTTTTAAACCAAGTTTAATTGAAATTATACATTGCTATATTAACACAAACAACTGTCTCAATAATAGATTCAATAATTAATTTCAATGGTTAATTAAATGTATAGTAATTTGGGTTTTTTGTTGTTTATTTTTTAAAGCAATACATAATTAAAAACAACCTTAATCCCCTAAAACCGTAACCCAATTCGCAAAATGTTAATTCATAGAATGTAGGACTGGCTTCTGACTTAGGTTGGAAAATTAAAACGGAAAATTTTTTGCTGGTACCCAATGACAGTTTAACTACAGTCTATGAATTAACATTTTGCGAATTGGGTTTTTTAGGGATTAAGGTTGTTTTTAATTACGTATGGCTTTAAAAAATAAACTCTGTCTTTAGTCTTTTTATTCATGCAGAAAATAGTATCAATCAAATATATACCACTCCGATATTACAGTCTGAATAATACAAATAATTGTAATCTTTGCGGAGTTCCATCATGGCCTCTTGCCTCAAAACATGCTTGCCGGTGACTGCTGAAAAAAAAAAAAAAAAAAACACCAGCTACGATTGAAGTCCGTAGCGGAAGCGGCGTGAAAAACAAAAACAACTAGGGTTTAGGGTTTGGGGTTTAGTTTAGTTTAATGGAAAATAAATAAATAATTTGGGCTCTGTTTTTTCTGGTCACCCTGTATACAGGGTGACCCAGAAAAAACAGAACTTTGTAATAAAACAGTTATTTTAACTAGGGGGGTTTAGGGTTAGGGTTGGGTTTTCATGGAAAATGCCTTAAGTTGGTTCTTTTTTTTTTTTTTTTTTTTTTTTTTTTCAAGTGATACCGCTTCGGATGCTGGAATCCAGGTTGGAACTCCGCAAAATTACCATTATTTGTATTATTCAGACTATTGTCCTCGTCTTCATTGTTATCTGTACAAAGTTTCGGCTGATGTCCCTCCGGCCTTCTTCAGGTATTTCTTGTCGGACTCGGGAATCTTCTTGTAATTGGGAGCCATCACGGAACTTTGAACCCAACCCTTTATTAGGTCCACGGGGGTATCCTGTTCTCATTCCACTAACCATAGCCGGGGTACAGGTGTTAAGCTGTGTTAATTATTATTCTATGTTACTGCTGTCCCTGACCAGGATTGAACCTGCAGTCTAGAGATAACTGGCATTTAGAACTGTCTTAATCTAACTCCTTTATCTACTAGGATATGTGTTCAATTGGACAATCCAGTGTGAATTTTTTCAATTGCAAAAGTTACAATTTATTTTGTAAAAACGGATTTTAAGTAGCCTCTTGGCAGGCATCTTGATCAAAATGGACGAAAAAAACGTTTTAAATATATCAAAAATAAATTATATGTGTAATATTATTTTGCTTTTTTACTGATGCTCATTATGTTACTACTTTTCAACTTAGACAAAAATTTGACCTTAAATAATCAATTTAATAAATTTTAGTTCGTTTTTAAAAATGAAAAGCAGATGATATTTTGGCAGATCCTACTCTTTTCCCTAATCATCTAGTGAGAGCTTAATGGGTGACCCAATGGGTCACGTTTTGTCTAATATATATATATATATATATATATATGGAGAGAGTTAATTTCTATTCTTTTTATGAGAGGCACCCGTGGTTATGCCCTCATACTTAATCTTCTTCTTACTTGCTGGAGTAGCTGGCTGGTATTTCTTATTATACCATTATTATGTTCTGTTTATTCTTATTATACTGATTATTATCCTTCTGATTATTATTTTACCCTCCCCCTCCCCCCAGGTGTTATTGGCTGCCGTAATTAATCTTTCCTTGCTTATTTTGTGTGTATTCTTCAAATCCTTGAATTGAGGCATCTATGTTGGCAAGATCTCTTCCACCTTCCTTTCTTGATACATATAGTCTGTCTCTATCATCTCTAGGATGTAATGCCTTGTGAATAGTCATTTATTATTATTATTTCTTAGTTTTTCCCACCAGCATTAGCTGATGGTATTTCCCTGGAGTCGGAATGACAACAAGTCTCCTCAGATCTCCAGGAATCTTCTGAGTATTCTGGCAGATTGCAACAGTGCAGTAGTCTGGATGGTCTCAATTCTTCCTCTGATTTCCAGATCCTCCAGTCTTTTTTCCAAGCTTTTTGGGACCGTTCCAAGTGCACCAACTACAATTGGTATCACTTTGACTTTCATATTCCATAGCTTTTTTAGTTCTCTGGCAAGGTCCAGGTATTTGTCCATCTTTTTTTTTCTTCAGCTTCACCCTGTGATCTGCTGGAACTGCAAAATCCACCAGTTGATAAGTTCTTTCATTATCATTATTATTCTGATTATTATTATCATCATTATTATTCTACCTTTCCACTTCAGGTGAAACATCAGAATGATCGTCTTTTGGCCTTGAATGGAGAATTGTCTCGTTCCAATTCAGAATTGAGGCACAAAATTTTCAAATTGGAAAGAACGACCAAAGAATGTAATGAAAAACTGCAAGAACAAAAGCGAAAAGTACAACAATTGCAAACTCAATTGGGAGAAAGAAATGATCAAATGAAGGTAGAAGAAATATTTTAATTTTAAACATTTTTAATGATTCCATTTTAAAGGTTGGAGGTGCATGTTGTAATGGTTATAGTCATAGGAAATGAACTCGTTGACCTGAGTTCAAATCCTGGACGAAGCTACAGTTCACATAGTGCTAATACCCTTGGGAAAGGTAAGAATCCAACTACTCCCCACCAGCTATGGGTTAATAGTAGGGTGGACTGGGCTCTTTAATCTTGGTTAGGCAACCAGTCTATGAGAAGGAAAACCTGTTAAACTTTGTTTGGGGTGGTCACTACTAAATAGGCTCAGTCCTAATTAGTGATCTATTTCACTGGGCTAAAGAGCCCTTGGTCACTACTAGAATAGGCTCAGTCCTAATTAGTGATCTATTTCACTGGGCTAAAGAGCCCTTGGTCACTACTAGAATAGGCTCAGTCATAATTAGTGATCTATTTCACTGGGCTAAAGAGCCCTTGGTCACTACTAGAATAGGCTCAGTCATAATTAGTGATCTATTTCACTAATCAATTAATTGACACCATCTTCATTAAAATAAAAACTATCAATCTATACTAAAGTTGAGTGAATCTGTTGAGTTATTTTAATATATAAGGTATGTGCTAGATCCTCGCCCATACTTATAGACTAGGCGAGATCATGTGATCTATTCCTTGGCCAATCACTGGCAGTACTTTGAGGCTGATACAATACTTAACCCACCCTACTGGTCATAATTACTGCAGCGTTCTTTGATGACGGACATAGGATTAAATCAATGGACCTTTACCAATACGCAGGATAGGACTTCTACGATTACTAAATGATCACCAAAGGATTCCATAACACCAAATTTTTTTTAATCCCTATTTCAACTGGCCAAGGATGGCCCTTAAAAACTTTACAGAATTAATGATTGTTTTCTAAGTAATTAAGAAAAGAAAATACATACTAAAATATTCTTTAGTTCTAGGATTGAGTTATGTTTGAAAAAAATTCCATTTTAATTGGTTATAATTAGTCGTAATTTGCAATTAAGTCAAAAACTGACCTGTCTCTTACTTCACATTCGGCCTGTCACTTTCCCCCTCTTTCTCTCTCTATATATATATATATCTTGATTAACTACTCCTTATATATGTTAGTTTCTCTGTGAGTGTAAAGAGAGAGATTGGAGAGTGTGAGAGGGAGACTGAACTTTCCAATTTTTTTGTGTGTTAATTTTCAGCAGCAACCAACCCTTAACTTCTCAACAATAGACTTAATAGAATTCCAAGAATCAGGTCCATTTGAATTTAAATTAGGTCAAACATTCCCTTTCTTAGAAATCTTACAAAATGATTTGAATGTTTTTTTTAAAATTCTCCAGCCATATTTATTTCATTTAATTTAATTCACTTTGCAAACACACTTTTCCCTGATCCCAATTATCTACCTAGAGCTCAGTGGGTGACCCAACTGGTTACATTTTGTTTAGTATTCCTTATATAAAATCCACACCAACACATTCTTTGTGTACGTTATCTACTAGAAGTGGCTACCCAGCATTGCCTGGGTAGAGGGGATAAAAAAGTTAGTCCCGCAGATCCATTATTACTAACCACAAGTTGGATCCTAACTGGATAACCTATAAAAATCCGCACATAAAAAAAAACCTGTTGGGACATCATTAATTTTTTTCCCAAATATAGATAAAATCTATCTATTATTTTTGCACAGAAAGCAGGTTCTGGTGATAGTGAATGTGTATATATATTTACTCTGTTGTTTTATTTTTCGTAGTTTCATCCAGACATGCCCTTTATATATGTACTAGAAGCAGCTACCCAGCGTCACCGGGGTAGAGGGGAGGGGGGCAAAAGTTAGTCTCGCAGATCAATTATAACTGAATCACGAGTTGAATTCTCGCAGGATGCTAAATTAAAATCCCTATATAAAAAATGTTCATTGACACTCACTAAAGAAAAATTGGACCATATGACCTTTAGGCACCCCTTCCACAATCTCGACTCACAAGGACACTTTTCTCATTTACACTGTCAAAATCCAGTTGTTTGTTAGGGGTTAGGATTAGGGGTTAGTTTAATAATTTAAAAAAAAAACTCTAAAAATCGTCTGTTAACAATTAACCGGATTTTGACGGTGTAAATGGAAAAAATGTCCCCAAGAATCGAGATTGCAAAAGGGGTACCTAAAGGTCATATGGTCCCTATTTAAAATATCAATTGCAAAAATTCTGTGATTACTATTTAAATTTCCTTATTTAATCATCTTCTCAAATATAAATTGAATCTTGAATTATTTTTGATCAAAAAGCAAGATGCGGTGATAGTGAATGTGTATATATATATACTCACTTTGTCGTTAATTGTTTTATTGTTGTAGTTTCATCCGGACATACATACACACAAACTGCCCTTTATATATGTATAGATAGATTTCATCCGGACATACATACACAGAAACTGCCCTTTATATATGTATAGATAGAAGTTTCATCTGGACATACATACACACAACTCTTTATATATGTATAGATAGATTTCATCCGGACATACATACACAGAAACTGCCCTTTATATATGTATAGATAGAAGTTTCATCCGGAAATACATACACACAACTCTTTATATATATATATATAGATAGATTTCATCTGGACATACATACACACCAACTGCCCATTATATATGTATAGATAGATTCATTCTAAAAAATAAAAAAAGGAAAATTCATTTTTTTTTTTTTAAATTAAATTTTTTCTCTGCCAATTTCTTTTACTTTTAGGTGCTGAGAACAAATTTGGAAGAATTGGAAAGTTCCAAACAGAAATATCTTGAAAAAAATAATGACCAAGTAAGTTGAATGTACCAATTATTTCTCAGCCCTGTTGGCTGGAGCTTTAGAATAAACTGACTGCACCTCTGCAGAGGTGTATGACCCTCTTCCCCCCAATGGGACCACCTGTTGGCGACCTGTGATACTTAAGGATGGAATCCTGGTGGCTGAGCAATCCATGACATGCAACACACCAATTTGACCCTTACTTAGGTTGGATGGTTGGAGCGATCACCTCCGATCAATTGGCTGGTCACGTCAAGCCCTAGTACCTATATGATTGTCCTGAACCTGCTGCCCTTATGGCAAACCCCAACCCCTTTTATCATATGGGTGCTAGAAGGTGGTGGATGAGGGTCTTAGTGTCATTAGAATGATGTTAAACTGCATTTAATGGTGAGGTTCACTCCCAGGTCCACTCTGACCCGGAGTGGAAGTACCTGTTAGGGTCCCATCTATGGGTTAAATAGAAAAAAAAATAGTTTTTAAAAATTGTTTTAAAAAATTGAGTTTAAATAATAAAATTTTGAATACCCATCAAGAATGAATAAAACAAAACGACTTTGGCATAAAATAACCCGATAAGGGTTGATATGCCATAACATGCAACCAAAATCCATTATCTGGATTTTCTGTTGCCAATATCATTAAATACCTTTGGGTGGATTACAGAAGCAACCCTTTTTTGGCTCTGACGAAGGGTCTATATCATCATCACCAGGTTGCACTGACAGCACAGATACCTATGACTCTCTCTCTCTCTCTCTCTCTCTCTCTCTCTCTCTCTCTCTCGCCACCCCCCATCCCTATCAGTCATCACCCCTGGCAGGTCTTCCACATGGCATTTAGAATCTACACAGAGTTGATTGATGTACGTTTTTGCTGGTTGGACTTGGATTATTTTTGGGTGATATGCATGTAATCCACCACTTAAAGTTATAGGCTCAGCAAGGTCACGTGGTCTAAACCCCAGCCAATCAACAGCCTGAATACATGGTTAGTTAACTATTTAATTGCTGATATTAACAGCCGTTTATTTGCACAATATTCGACATTGACAAACGGATCTACAACTAAAGGATCATATCCAACACTGAAGGACACCAAGGAGCAACCAAAGGTTTCTTCTCTAAGGATCACGCTCTGCTTAACACAAGGGATCTCCACTGGGGAGTGCTCTTGCTTGAAACCTAAGGATGGCCACAAAAATTATAACAGGCCTACACTGGTGTGTCTATGTGTAGGTGTCCACAGAACATCACTTATGAGTTCGTTCTTGCTTCTCCAGCCATGTTCACCATACCTTGTTCATCTTACTTGGATGGTTTGTAAGATAGAAGGCAATTATTTTTTGGTTTAAGAAAAGTTGTGATAATTACACTGGTTTACAAAAAAATATTTTTTGTCTGAGGCAAGAATGTGAATAGGTGTTTTTTACTAATTTGGGTGTGCTGAATTCAAATTTATAAACAGTTTTGCTCTATCACCTCTAGTTTTATGTCTTTTAAATAGTCTCATTTTAGTATATACAGAGTATACACATGCTTATTTCAACAGTTGCAGCAGCTTATTACAGATAAGACAGGATAGATAAAGAACATTGACGGAATAAATATACTTGGATGACACAATGTACACAATTCATAGTACCGCAGACAGTTAGAAATATGTTTTCTTAGAGGATCTGCTGACTGCCAGTGCACTACTGGCTGTTGATTGAGACGTGTTGACTACGCTTAACTGCCAAAATCCGTCTTGATATATAGCTATATATATATAATGTAATGCTATCACTTACATTTATTGCATAATAACTAAAAAAGAAGACATAAGTCACACAATATTAGAAATTAACCCTGAATGCATATACGCCTTTATGTACAGTATGTGTATAAAATGTACAGTATGCATATCTAAAAAACTAGAGGTGATGAGTAAAAACGGATTTCAAATCTGAATTCAGCTGCACCCCCAAATTAGGTTAAAACAGCTATTTTTGTGCTTGCCTCAATTTCTTTGTAAACCAGTGTTATCAGCAAATTTTTTTACTCTCTATTGCTGAAGTTATTTGTCAGGATCCTTCAAAAAACTGTTTAAAAAAAAAAACTATTATACCAGTTATTCTTTCTACAGATTTTGTTTTGAACATAGAAAGCCCTGTCAGCTGGGGCTTTAGAATAAACTGACTGCATCTCTGCAGAGGGGTAAGACTCCCTCAACAGGGCCACCTGTTAGCTGTGGGTGGCACCGTGATGCTTAAGGATGGAATCCTGGTGGATGAGTAGTCCATGACATGCAACACTCCACTTAGACCCCTACTTAGGCTAGACAGGAAGTCAGAGAGGCCTCCTCCAATCAATCAGCTGGTCATGTCAAGCCCTAGCACTTATATGATTGCCCCAATCCTATTGTCCTTATAGCAAGCCCCAACCTTTTTTATCATATGGGTGCAAGAAGGCGGTAGCTGAAGGTCTTCATGTCCTAGGAATGACGTTAAACTCTATCTGATGGTGAAATTCCAGTTCTGGAGGTCTGGGGAATGTGGAGCACCCCTTCATCACCATTGCTCCCTGGTCCACTCTGACTCGGAGTGGTAGTACCTGTTAGGGTCCCATCTATGGGTTAAATAGAAAAATGGGTTTATAAAAAAAATTGAATATCCATTAAGAATTGAAATTATTTCAAAACTTTATCGGCATTAAATGACCCTCTGAGGTTGATATGCCATAAAACAAAACAAAAACCTGAACATAGAACTATTGAAAAAATAGTCTCTCGGCATCAATTCAAGGAAAAAGTATGATGTGATTCAAAAGTCTTATCACCCTACACATTATTTTATCAATAACTAGCGGGACCTGTGGATATACCACAGTATGATAATCTAATTATTACAACATATAACATGTTAAGATGAGCAGTCCATGACCTGCAACACTCTACTTAGACCAGACCGGCGGTTGGAGAGGCCCCCTCCAATCAATCAGCTGGTCATGTCAAGCCCTAGCACCTATATAATTGCCCCAATCCTATTGTCTTTTTTTATCATATGGGTGCTAGAAGGCAGTTACTGAGGTGATGTGGATATACCACTGTATGATAATCTAATTATTACAACATATATGTTTAGTTAAGAGCTATTGCTAAATTACTGTTGGGGTAAGAGAATGGCAGGAGTTGGCTATGTAAGTTCAGTGCTTAGGAAACTTAATGGAGTTGCTTGGTGAAGAGAGGCTAGAAAAGATTAACATGAATGACAATCACTTGTCACAAGAATTCTTTGTTTTCAATTGAGTCTCATCAGAGGATTACCACAGGAAGAAGAACTATGATAAAGAATGCAAGAAAGTCATGAGGGAGGGGGAATGTAAATAATGTAAACAGTTTTTTGTGGATACAAAAATTTGAGAATTGCAACCATAAGTGGATTCATCCTTAACAAGAATTCTTTGTTTTCAATTGAGTCTCATCAGAGGATTACCACAGGAAATCATGTACCCACAAAAAAAAAACAGGATGTCTATTAACGAATCAAGTTAATAAACTAGTGCCACAGATTTTCTTCTACCTTTTCCTCCTCATGTGATGCTCCAAATTAAATTTATTTTTCCTCTTCCAGTTGCTGACAATCCAAAGATTTCAAAACCAAGTTTCATCTCTGCAAGTGGAATTAAGTTCTTTAACTGCCTTACAGAACAGCAAAAAGGTTTTGCTACAAGACAAACAAATTAAGGAGGAAAACCAGGTAACACACATATTACTTAAATTCTACTTTATTTATACTAGTAAATATATGCACCCTCCGCGTGCAAGTATTTAAGTTTTAAATAAAATATCATGTTAAATTAGAAACGTTAATGAAACTAAATAAGAATGCAGATAAAAAGATTTGAACAGAGGGGGATAAATCGAAAATCTGAAACTATCTTCTCTGTCTTAATTTTAAGTATTTAGTTAAAAGAGGAAGTAAAGAATAAAATGACAGTTATTTTTCTTGTTAATGGATTTCTTTTAAGATTAATTGAAGAGATTTTTGCTAATATTCATTAAAATAAAACCAAACAATTAGAAATCAATAATACTAAGCATATATTTATTAAAATTACATTTTTAATATCAATATGCAAATTAGCTTTCCCGTTCACACTGTAAACCGCTATTTTGTTGTATATATAAATACAATTGCATGGTATTAGTATGTAGATATGGTTAATAGTATAAATAATGTAAAACAATTTTATTAATAATTGAGGTAAAAATAAGGATAAATTCATGGTGAATGTGACGTCAATTACTAAGGGAATTGTGACTTGAGTAGTGATTTAGTTTCGGTTACAGACAGAAAAACACACAATCTCCATTATAATAAGAAGATATATGGGAGAAATATGAGGAGATTAATCCGACAGTATGTGGAGAAAGGTAGACAAACATGGGATGTTGTAGAAAATGGATGTTTATTGTAGGTAGTGATGTCGACATGTAAGGTTTCGTTGTTAGACCTTCTTCAGGACTTTAGGAATAGAGTTCTTGCTTCTGTGGTGAATATTTTCTGATATGATAATAACAGTATACAATGTACATGATAGACAATAATAATATCAAACATACACACACACACAATTATAACAAATCTTACTATCACCCCATCCTCTCTAACACCTACAACCAAAATTTACACAAATATTCCAACAAACAGAATATTAACCGTAAATCCATCATCCATAAAAAAAACCCAAAAGAAACATACACTCAAAACCAATCCTGATGCCATCCACCATACATAAAACCCAAACACCTAACACCTGTGGCACTATCAGAATCCACCATGATACACTCCCTTTTAGAGAAAAGGAAAGTCCATCTCCAACCTCTTCTGACCCCATCAAACGACCCCCCCCCCCATTCACAACCTCCTTAATTCATTAGAAAGAAAATGTTCACCACTGAAACAAGAACTCTATTGCTAAAGTTCTGAAGAAGGTCCAACAGACCGAAACATCGGACCGTCGACATCACTACCTACAATAAACATCCATTTTCTACAACATCCCGTGTTTGTCTACCTTTCTCCATATATACTAGACAAAATGTAAGCCATTGGATCTCCCATTTAGCTCTGGGTAGATAATTGAGATTAAGGAAATTTGAGTTTGCAAAGCAAATTAAAATTTTTTTTTAAATATATACAGCTGGACAAAACATTAAAATCATTTTGTAAGATTTAAGAAAGGGAATGTTTGACCTAATTTAAGCTATGGGTTGCTGCTTATGAAATTGAACATACAAATACATTTCACATTCTCCCATCTCTCTCTATTTTCCAAGAGAAACTAACATATATAATGAGGAGATAATCAAGATATATCTAGAGAGGGGAAACATGATAGGCAGAATGTAAGGCAAGAGATTTTTTCAATTTTTGACTTAATTAGAATCAATTAAAATAGATCTTTTTTCAAACATAACTCAATCCTCAAAGTAAGGAATAATTTAGTATAACTTTTGTGTCATTAAACTAAACAGTAAAAAGCCCTCAGGAGACAAACATTGATTCACTCAGCTTTAGTATGATACATATATATATATATATATACACACACACACACTACTGATCAAAATCTTAAGACCAGTTATAAAAGTGTTAAAAAAAGAATACTGTTACTTTAATTGAAATATATTTGCAAAACATTTACATTAGAAAATGTAGTTTATCAACAAACAAGTAAAAATACTTTTTCAATATTTGTTTAAATTAATCAATTAAAAGTTTAAATTATTCACTTGTAAAAAAATAAAATTGAAAATTATTACCAGAAACACTAAAAAATCTATTAATAAAATAATTTCTACCATCTATCTATACATATATAAAGGGTAATTGATGTGTATGTTCGTTCAGATGAAACTATGAAAATAAAACAACAAAGTAAATACATATCATACACATTAAATATCGCTGGTTCTTGCTTTTTGGGCAAAAATTATGAAGATTTTGATTGATATTCGAGGATATTTAAAAAATTAAAATATGCATAGAAATAGCATTGAAATTCCACTTAAAAATGTGCAGCATTTGTAAATCTCAAAAGTAAACAAAAGCAGTACACCAGGTTACCTCCCGCTCTTCAGACTGCATATATAAAGAGCAGTTAGTGTGTATGCATGTATATCCTGATGGAACTACGAAAATAAAACAATTAACAACAAAGTAAATATATACACACATTAAATATCACCAGTTCTTGCTTTTTGTGCAAAACTTACGAAGATTTGATTTATATTTACAGATAGCTAAAAATTAAAACATAAATAATAATAATGGATCTACAAGACTAACCTGTTAACTATTACAGAAAATATATATACACATTAAATATCACGAAGATTTGATTTATATTCGAAGATATTTAAAAATTAAAAGAACTTTATAACACAAAACAAACATTATCTTGGGTATAAGATATTTTCATTGGTGAAAATACAGTCTGAATCACAATGCTTATAATTTACCCATATCAGATTGCCAATTAAGCATCTTATTTAAACAGTCTCTTTTATGGAGACCGAAATTAGACAGATGATCCCACTGAAAATATTAGCACCACTTCATTTTTCGCAAGGTTCCACTGTCAGTTGACCTTATCTTCATCACTTGTCACTTCTAGTGATACCAAAAGTAAGCAGATGGTACCTGTTCACTCTCCCAAACGATCAACAAGTCCACTGCTAAACTACCCTGTCTTTCCCCTAATCATAATTTTGATTCGGATATTTTCCCTTAGAATTATCTTAAGTTGGTTAGACAGTTAACCCCTTATGGACCACAATCTAAGGGATGTTTACTGGCTGGTTGTAAGGTGAAAGTCAAACAATAATTGGCCTTTGAACATTATTTGTTGGTTGAATTTTATGGCATGTAAAAGATGTTTTATTCATTCTTGATGGGTACTCAATTTCTTCAAACCCATTTTGCTTTGTTTAACCCATAGATGGGACCCTAACAGGTACTTCCATTCCGATCAGGGGGTGGGGTTAAAGTTTAGGTACAGGACATGTATGCAGAAAGGGGGGGGGGTATCTTAATGAAAAATAGTGAAAAGTATCCGGTACCTATTACATAAGCATAACATTTATTATCTAGACTAGCAAAATAAAATAAAAACACCCTCCGGGCGATGTAAAAATAGATTTTTGAAACATTGCCTGAGGGGTGGGAGTAAAAAATTCAATGTCACCGAGTTTGTACCCTAAGTAAATAAAATCATCAAATTCATTAAAGGATTAAAAAATAAAACAATTTGAAATGTAAACTTTAAATATATATTAGAATAAAACAAACTATATATAGATATATAATACCAGTCATGTATTTATTAAAACTTGTTTTAAAAAACAATGAGGACTGTCTAATGTTGCATGTTCAAATTTTGAGTATTTATTCTGTTATGACAATTTTGGGTAATGTGACGTAATTTTTGTTAGACAAAAACCGGAAGCGAATCTCCATTATTAATAGATATTTTAATTCATTTCAATTTTTTTTAAATGCATGTCACAAGTCTTTGTTTCTATTAACTTTAACAATCAAGTCATTTTAGATTTTAAAGATAGACAGCCCATTCAACTGTGGCAGATGGAAATCTAAGAGATTGCAATCAGAATAATTGTTTAAAATTTTGTTATTGTCAAAAAGAATTACAATGGTTAAATTACAAAAATACTAATAGTACTGGGTATTTGCCTGGTTACCTCATTTCAGGGATGAAACTGCCTTCTTTAGAGGACCAGATACCTTTTATTTTTTTTTTTTTTTTTTTCAAAGGAGACTCCCCTTTTCAGCTTACATATCCAGTACCTAAACTTTGACCCCCACCCCACGTTTCCTTTATTAAAATTTTGCAGTAATTAGTAAGTGCAAAAATAGGGATGGGGAGGGGATAAAATTAGTTCGTTACCTTTAAGACTTTCTTTGTGTGATTATTGCTTTCTCTCTTTATGACCTCTTTTGCTTCATTCTTGCACGTCTGAATTGACCTCCTCCCACAACTTATTGCAATATGGAAAAATACTTATCTAAACTAATAAAGCTTCTCCTTTGATCTCCATCACACAGACCAATGTTACATACATATTTATTGGTGACTGCATTGTCTAGCATGTCTTACTTGGATGGTATGTGTGAACTGCCTGCAATCATAGTTGAAACTAATAGAAAAGCTGAATAAAAAGCTAAATTATTGTCTGTCATTTTTTTTTTAAACGATGCCTACAAAGAGAATTCTTGCTGGTTTAAAAAGCCACATCCATTCAGGATGGAGAAATGGGTTAGGTCAAAAGTATGCTAAGCATTTTCTAATCCAGTTCAAATGATACATTAATATAAATTAGATTTCACTTTGTACACACAATGTAGAATTCATTTTCATTTTCTTTCAGATGAAGTTGAAAAATTCCTCTCACGAAAAACTAAAATTTGTATTGGAAGAACCTGATCAGGTATGATTTTTAACAATTAATCTAAATTTAATAAATCCTTTCTAATTGTTTAAAATTAACTTTTAAATATTCCTGAATACAACATTCAAAATTGCTTAATCTACTTATTAAGCACCTTAAACTGTAAAGTTTCCAAGAATCTTTAAAAAATGGGATTAACATTTTTTTTAAATGTTATTCTGTCTTGTAGATTTCTGAAAAACTTAAGGAAGCAAAACAATGGTTTCTGACAAAGTTCGATGAACTACAGAAAGATTTGCACAACTCCAAGTAAGTTACAAATTGTGATTCCCAATAAAGAGCTTAATTCTTAAAGTGGAGACTAAAAAGTTATTTACTATGATCTCAAAATAAACTTGATAGAAAGCATTTCTTTTTCTTTTAGAAAAATTCGTCAGGATCTAGAAGATGATAACCTTCAGCAAAGTCAATTAGAAGAGAAAATCAGGACCCAAGTAGCTACCCACCAAGCTAAAGTTATGTTAAAGGTAAACATGTAGTACACACTATAGATAAAAATCAATTTTCTCTTGTGTTTTATTTTATAGTTGAATGGCAACTTTTATTTTTGTAGGCCAGTCATTCAAGCCTGAATAAATTAACTAACTTTGCTGACCTGGAGACTGATTTGGATTCCCAAATTCACCAAGCAATAAATAAAGAAAATCCAACTAAAAAGATGGAAACAGTTAAATCAATTTCAGGTAAAGAAAGTTTTTCCAAATTGAAGCAGAAATTCTGAAAAATTCAGGATCTGAAATCTCTTCTCAAAAAACAATTTTTTTTCTCTTTAGAACTGCAAAAACTTTACCATTCAATATGAAAACCAGACAGACAAGGAATTAAAGACAAAATTAAACAATCTTTTGTGTGTTTTGTTTTTATTTCAAGAAAAATTGTAAATTGCACAGACATTGTTTAATCACACAGCCAGGAATCCAAGTAGATTGTCTGGAGATGAATGTACAAAGATTTTTGGATGGAAATAGAAGAGATTCAATGTAACTAATTGTGCATGCAATTCCGTACAAAAAAACTTTGGCTGAGTAATTTTTACAAAAAAAAAAAAAAAAAAAAAAAGTCCTTTCAATGCAGCCTTTTGCTTTGCACTTTATACAGACGGGAAGGTTTTTCCTTTCCATATTTTTTTGGGTAACAAAAATAAGATTTTTCTTCAGTTTTCATATGAAAATATAGTTTTTTTTATTTTTTATTAATATTGATCACAATATTAATTTACAGGTAAAACAATTTGTCCCTTAAAACCATTGCAGGTTCTCTGTGAATACTTTGACCAACAAGGAAGGCCAATTTATGAGCATATTGACATGGGGCTGGAACGCGGATTGTGCCCTGAAAGCAAAAAAAAAAAAGTTGTAGACATTAGCAATAAATATAAACTGGTAGATAAGTTTCACATTACTGAATGTTTTTAACATTTAAACTTTTATTTCCAAGTTGTACATGAAATAAACTAAATGTTAAAAAGAAAAAAGTACCCAAAATTGTACAAAAGTTGTTATAATAGTGATTTGGGGGTTTTAAAAAGTGTAGGATTTTGCATAAATTGCAGATGAAAACTTGTCCTCAAAATTTATATTGCTTTTGCTTTGATGGTTAATAATTTTATTTAAACTGTTAGAGAAAAATATAAAAAATTGAAAATATGGTTTATTACACACAAAAGTTATGAATAACCAAATTATAAAACTATTAATATTGACCATTGGTCAACCCATTTGTTATTAGACTTATAAGAGCATTTCTTTTATCATGTAATCAAATGTGTTAATATTCATTAATAAAAGTTTCCTGCAGCCAAGAAAATTATTTTTCAAATTTTTGTAACACTTCTGACAAGTATCAATAGAATCATAAAATCTTTTAAACAAAAACTCATAAATACTCACCGGCCAATTGTAATATAAGTGACACATTTTGTATGTCAATTTTTGAATATGATCTGGTCTTAGGCTAGAGCCATCATGAATCACATTATAATGTGTAGGGGAGACAGTTCCTTGGCGAACACTTTGGGATACCACAAAAAAGTCATACCTGAAAGAATAAAGAGAACATCAATGAAAGGTTCGTAGTGATACTTTTAATACAAAAGTTGTTTGAACTGTTTATATAAAAACTGTAAATTTAGGGACAGATGTAAAAATGCAGAATATTTTTAAGCAAAAATTTCAAATCATGAATTTTATAGCAAAGTGCAGATCAGGATGTAATTTTAAAAAATCTCGACAAGTAAATTGAAATATCTTAGGCACATTCCATAAAGAAAAAAAAGTTTAAGAGAGACAGGAATATTATGTTGCCAATTGAAAATAAAGAGAAGTGTGTGTGTGTTTGTGTGAGGCTTGCGTAATGCTTACCATTCATTCCTCACAATGTCTGTGTCCACAACTGTACCAGGAAGAGGATTCTTCCATCTGGAATTATCTCGGTATGCAGTTGGTCCTCGTCTAACTGTTTGGCCCATCGCATTGTTCTCCATGAACAATCTGGTGTTGATCCTCTTTTTCACAATAATCACCGTCAATTTAAATCTGAAATACAAACAAATCATTTTTCATTGTTTTTTGATTTTATTGAAATTTAAATTATTCAACAAAGACAATGATGTTCTAAAGAGAAAGAAAATATTTTTTAATTACAAGTCAATATTGAAACTCATTTAGCAAGAATATGCACCCTCTAGGCGTAAGGATTTAAGTTTTAGTGATTCATTTTCATACAGTGGAGAATAAAACTAATATTAGAGATCAATAAAACTAATTATTAAAGCAGGTTTTGTTAAAACCAGTAAGCAAATTAACTACAACATTATGTAAACCTTTATTTGTGATAAAAGGATTTTAAAAGAACATCTTTGTTTTGTTCAAAAGAAGCTCCAAAGTCAATTTTCTTAAATACTTACTTGTGGTCAGGGGCCATACTAGCAAATGCATCAGTGTATTGTTTGACTTCATAATTCAGCAATACATTTAATTGGCCATCACCAACACCATCTCTGTAGACGAAGATACGCTCGGGTAGACGCTTATTGATTTCATTGTATCTCTTGAGCAGTAGTTGCATCATAATCTGTAATTTTGAGGATAATTCCTCATGTGCTGTTTGAAACGTTGTGCGAGAATACCAATGAGTGAGCTCCCTGTTCATACTCGCAACAATTCCACCAACGGAATGACCCTTTTTAGCAGAATCATGATAATGGTCAATGCCAACTATCATGAAATTGTTGAGCTGCAAAAAGAAAAGGTTTCATTAAATAATCTTTTAAATGATCAACAGCAAATAGAAATAAAGAATCAGAAAGAAGCATCTGAGCCCTCAAAATCCTTGGGAATCCATCTAGAACACAGCTATTACCAATTTAGTCAAGACTTTTTTTACTTACATATATTACAATCAAATAAGACATTTCTTATCCCATCATTATCAAAAATTGTTGACTACTTTAAAAAGGTTCAATGAATTTAAAATTGCAATAAAGAAAATTAAATCAAAAGAAGTAAAAATTAAATCAAAAACCAAACTATTGTAGGTTTGTTGAATATAAAAATATTTTTAAGTGTAAAACAAAAGTTCCAACTTACTGGCAATTGAACAAGCCAAGGAATTCCTCCAAGTTTGCAGTTTATTTGAATTGCAATTTTTGTTGCAACAGACATAAATGTGTTCTTTTTAGTTAAAGACTTTTGTACAACAACCTGGGATGGAACTGAAAGAAAAAGAAAATCAGTTAAGTAAAACTGAATAATATATTGGACTCATTTCAAATATAAGTATTAATCCACATTTAAAAACTGAATGTCTTTCTTTACTGAGCTAAGAAAAAAGATTTTGCTTTAATATAGTTTTACCATCCATTAAATTTTGATACAGTAAATAAAGGTAGATTTACAGAATTTGTCAAAGTATTTGTATAAGTATTTGATTATGTAAATATCAGAAAAGTGATTTGAATAAGAATATACAATAAAAAAATAATGAACATTAATGCACTTTAAAATTTATACAAAAAGGTACAAAATACTTATTTCAAATGAAAATCTTTAAGCTATTAACAGAAATACCTTATATAAGAAAAATAAAAACTTTTGAATGACTTTATAAAATCAAGTATGGAAATTCGTATGAGTAAAATATTGGATAAATTAAATACCATCTGAAAGTGATATTTGTATAAGGTTATATATGAAAGTCCACAAGTAACTAGATTACATAAGCTCACACGTAGATAATGTTCAGTTTTAAAACAAAGTGCAAAAATACTTTGTATGTAGGCAATTCAAAGAAAAGTACATTGGCAGAAAAGATTCTAATTTCTGAAAGGAAAAGAAAAGAAAAAAAACTTACTTGGTCTCCCAGCTGGTTGGTCAATTGAGCAGAATTTCTTTATTGCATCATAACGGCTTTTTGCATTGTCATGAACAAGTGCCACAACAAGTTGTGTAGTATCATATACGTGTTCTTTGATGCAAGCAATGTAAGCTTGGCCTGAAGGATCCATATCCCGAGTCTCGCACCTAAAGTCAAACAGACATTGTCAGTTTTATCTATTTTTTGCACATTTACACAATTCGCAGAAATATAAAAACTATAATATATGAAACTTATGGGACAAGTTTCAAACTTTCAACTGTTATGTAAAACAGTATTATAATCAACACTAACAATATTAAAGCCTTTTAGATTAGCCAATATTCAAAATTATAAATCTTATTCTATACAAATGCAGTCTTAAAACAAAGTCACTGAATATTTTAAAAGAGAAAATAATTCTACAACAACCAAAGACTTAAAACTGTCAAAATTCAAAGTGAGCACAACTTACCGAATTGGTTCTTGGTATTGAATCTTCAGAGGATTTGCCACTCTTCTCAAGCATTCCTCAAAATCCCCTGCCATCCTTGAATATGTTCGAGGATAGATAAGCACCCAGTTAGATACATTTCTTACAGTGTGTAGTGCAGTGCCTCTCATTGGACCAGACCAATCAGCATTCTCCTCACCCTTCAACTGGAGAGAGAAAATAGGAAAAACAAATTATATAAAATAAAATCTTATTATAATGGAGATTGTGTGTTTTTCTGTCTGTAACCGAAACTATATTACTACTCAAGTCACAATTCCCTTAGTTATTTACGTCACATTCTCCATGATTCTATTTCAATTTAAATCTCAATTAATAATAAAACTGTTTGACTTTATTAATACTGTTGGCCTTACCTAAATACTAATAACATGCAATTGTATTTATATATACAATAAAATACCAGTTTTCAGTGTAAACGTAAAGCTAATTTGCATATTGATATTAAAAAAACTGATTTTAATAAAAATGTGCTTGGTATTATTGATTTCTAATTGGTTGGTTTTATCTTAATGAATATGAGTAAAAATCTCTTCAATAAATCCTAAAAGAAATTCATTAACAAGAAATAACTGTAATTTTATTCTTTACTTCCTATTTTAACTAAATAGTTAAATTAGGAAAATTTAGCATTGAAAAACGGAAGTGATGAAAGAGTAAGTTTCAGTTGTTCTATTTTCCGATTATACCCCCTCCGTTTCAAATCTTTTTATCTGAATTCTTAATTAGTTTCATTAGCCTTTCTGATTTAATCTAATATTTTATTACATTTAAACTTAAATACTTGCACCCGGAGGGTGCATATATTTGCTAGTAAAAATAAAAAAGCTAGCACCATATTTTAATGACTATAATTTAAAATTTCAAAAATTAAGAAAAGCTTAATACTTACAAGTTTCCCTTCTCCAAAGACAATTTTTTCAGGTTCTAAAACCCTAGCGGGGACTTTGGCTAATTCATTAGATAACTGCAGTTGCCATTGAGTAACCAGTTTTATGGCCTCTTGATTTCTGAAAAGAACAAATTTTTAGGTGTTTTATAAAAGATGGAAACCAAAGTTTAGAAACAATTTTTATATATTAAAAAAAAGGTGAAGAGAAAGTTAAGTAGCACTCATTGACATGGAGGATGTTGACATCCTCAGACAATGAACTGGAAATCTTAGAATAGAAAATAAAACAAATGGCATGTTGACTGTTATCCAGAAGAGGATACATATTCAAAGAGGGCAAATGAACTTTTAGGTATTGAACTCATGGGCAGATAGTGAAAAAGGTGCAATACAAAATGCTTAGACACATGGAAGACTGCATAGCTTTAACCTGGGACAGGTCCTTTGCAGCTCTTTCTCTCCATAAACTTTATAATTATTACAGGTGAGTTTGTAGAGAAAGAGAGAGAGAAGGGTGCATGGTTTAATGGTTAGAGCCATAGAAAATGGACTCATTGACGAGTTCAAACCTGTTAAACATTGCTTAATAAATTAACCCTGTGTCAATCCTGCTTGTGTGGAGAAGTTGTGAGATATATATATATAAAAATCGAGGAAAGAAAAAAAAACTGAGCAAGTCACAACACTAAAAGAGATGGTTATGGGAACCAAATCAGTAATAGAAGTTAACTAGCTATTCTTTCCCCAAACCACTTGGTTATATAACAATTCTCCTCGAATCTTTCATTTTAGCAATAAAAGAAAATGGCTAACACTTACTGCCGAGTCCTTTGTATGAATTTTTCTAATCGCTCAATCCTGGTATCAGGGGTCAGTCGGGTACTTTGAGCAAGATCTCTCATTATGTCAAAATTGGTGCGCACTTCTTCTTCAAGACCTGAATTGAAAGAGAAACATTTTTTTTATAGAAAGCACACATTTTCAATGCTGACAAAGAAATAAAAATAATTTGACTGGTAATAAAACAAAGAACAGCAACTGCAGAATAATGTAACAAAATCTCAAAAGGAAACAAATTATTTGCAAAATAGCACACAATAGAAGAGAAGACAATTCTATTTATAAATACAAACTACTGCATTATCTCCCAAGTCTAGTTACATTTGATATAAGAGAAAATATTTGTTGATTTTATTGTGGAAATTTCACAAAACCAGAAAATAAAATACAAAATAATCAATGAGTTAGTAAAGCAAGAAAGGACAATTTGAAATGTTATTATAAATCCTATTCTTGCCTTTGCAATAACTACAAGATCAATATATAGTTGCACATTCTATTTTGTAGATAATGTTATTGATGGTACCAAAGAAACTTCAGTTTTCCTTAAACAGCTATTATTGGAGCTTATCAGATCTTCTGCAAACCAATATAGAATAATTTGCGTTTATTAAGCTACTTAGTGAGGATAAAGGAAGTTAGCACATTGCAATTCCAACTCGAAAAAAAAAAAAAAAAAATAAATAAATAAATAAAATAAATTTTTTTTTTTTTTAAATCAAATAACAGAGGCACTGAATCTAATTTCCAGAATTATTTAATATAATTTTAGCATATATTGAAATTTGCAACTATTTAATGCTATTATCTCGTTCCCTTCAGGCACTGAGAAAAAAAAAAATTTACCATCAACTTCACATGTTACATAATCATTAGATACCTAATGATTATGACAATAGTGTAGAAATCATATTAGTGCAGCTGATGGCCTTGAGAGTGAGTGACAGCGTTTGACCTCACTCTGACCTTGCATTCTGGGGATGATCGTGAAAATCGGAAGCCGATAGAAGGCCCTTCCGGTTTAAGGTGTAAGCAACTCAGACAGTTAGAACTTAGAAGCGAAGCTAGCAAGATGTGAGCTCACTGTGTGATTGTCTGGTCTGGGGTTCTACGAATAAAGTAACATCATCGTAAATCGAAGTCTTGTTGTTATTACTAAAAGCTAACAATAGCACAAGGCTTCTGATAAGGAATGATCCTAGCAACAGAAACCAGACCCGAAATCCTCAATAGAAGACCAGATGAGACCTTAGAAGTTATACCAGATCCGGCCAGAAGAATAGACGACAGAGTAAGACGTAAGAAAGTATATAACAGATATATAGTGCCGGTAAAAAGGTATGCAACATATACCTATTTAGTACCGTCAAAGAAAAGGCACTACGTAACACACATTTGCAAAGGGAGATAACTAAGAACAAATTTATTTATTTTTTTTTTATATAGTTTTGTTTTTAAAATTTGATATTGCTACAATTGGAAAGGGTCTTCTACTCTATAGGTAAATGATGGAATAACAATCTACTCTTTACTTAATGCTTTAAAGATTCAAAACCTTTAACATGAATAATGCAGGTTTTTAATATCAAGAAATGGGAATTGTAATTTCAGAAAGAAAATATAAGCCATCTAAAGTTGAAATCGAGTTACAAATTTTAAGAGATTTTAAGTCAATATCTATTAAATATTGATGAATTCATTACTCACCTGTGATTGCTACCAATTCTGGTACCAGATAGATAGGAGTATTTTGTCCCCTCCTGATATCCCGAGCCTTGGGTTTACTCAACAACATAGGTAAATTGGTGTATCGAATCTGAACACCATAATTCTGTAAAAATTAAAACATTTTAGCAGCTTGATTAGGGAGACAGGAGAAGAGAGGAAAAAAAAACATTTACTTGTTACAAAAAAAAAAAATTTGTTTGGATTATTCTCTGCACAAACAGCCACCAATTATATTTAGACTATTCCAAGTAACAGGAGCTAGATTGACCAATTAAAAAATGCCAAACATGTATTTAACTCTTAACATCCCTTTGAGAATTTTTTTAAAGGTCTAAAGCCCCATTACTATAAGTGTTTATCAAAAAATGGTTAAAAATTTCCTTTTCATTTAAAGTTACCTGTTATTTCTCTAAAAATAAAGATTTCTAAATATGTCTAATATTACATTTAAACAAAGGCTATCGTTTGGGGAGGATTAGGAAAACGAATCTGACTTCTGGCTAGGCGGGCGGAATAGGATGTCAAGAGTTAATATTGATAAATTGTCCTAAAATTACTTGCTTCACAGAAGGATCAACGTATCAACAGACGAGGATTAAAACTGATACTACAGCTTTCTAGCTGAAGGAATAAATCCAACTTTATGCCACAAGTAATATCCAGTGTGAAACTGCACTCAATACAACAGTGTGACTAAAATGGCGACTAGAATCATAACAGCTCTAGCAAATCATCTTACATTAGTTCCTTTTACACTGAAAAAGTAATAAATGAAAGTCATTTGTTGCAATATGCAATTCTTTAACCCTAAACCATTTTTAAGTCATCTGTACAAATTCATTGTCACTTGAAATTATTCCAACTATCAAACTGCAGAATTTTAAAGGTAAAAAAAATAAAAAATTTTGTACTACTCACATTTTTGTAATAATCAACAAAGGAGATTGGGGTGTTGTGTTTAAGAAAAGTTCTCGTAGGCAACATGTTCACGTCAATATCGTCGATGCGATATGTCCTGTTGTTATATCTGAAAAATACATTCAAAATATCAATAAAAATATTCCCTTCATGGCCGCAGGCAATCTAGAGGGGAAAATAAATTTAAAAAAATAAAGAACCATTGTTCAAAGTTTAAAATATTTCAGCAGAACAAAGAAAAACAGACCCTGAATAGTTAAAAAAGACAAAGAATGCCTGTGCAAAAATTCAAAATTACCTCGTGAGTACAATTCTTCCTAAAAGACGACGAAGGATAGCCTCCTTCCATCCAGGAGAGTTGATCTTAATCTTGCATGACATCATGATGTCCGCAACAGTATCAAGCCTCATCACCTTATGAGAAATATCGACACACAACATTGCCCCTCTCTCATAATTCAAGATACTACTCTGGATACCATCCAAAATAGACAAACTAGAAAAAAGAAAAAAAAAATTAATTAAAATCAAAAAATAGAATTAAAAGATTAGAAATAAAAAAAATTTTTAACAAATAAAAAAATTACAGAAACTCAGTGTGTGTGTGTGTGTGTGTGTGTATGTATATATATATATATATATATATATATATATATATATATATATATATATAAATAAAAGAGGTTGAGTTTTTGTAGTTTTAATCGTGGCAAAATGTCAAGACTAGTAGCACAGCTTGCTGGATGCCAACTTGAAGATACCAGTTCAAGTTGGGATTGTTGAGTTGATATGATGCACAAGAACCTGTAATTGCCGAGGAAGATAGTGCATTACTGATGGCCACCCTGTACGCATTCAAAAGATCTTATAACTATAGTAGATAATATGGGTGCTATATTTGTAAGCAATTTCTGCTCAATATTATTGATAGAACATTTATATTTGTGTTAAGGTAGACTGGACATCAAGTCAACAACTGACAGTTTCTCACCTATGCAAGACCATTAAATCAAATTTTCAAACAAAATCAAAACTTACCGGTGAAATTTGGCTAAGCGGTTTTCTTGGTCAAAACTTTTGGGTACAGAATAATAATTCCTACCGATCTGAACCAAATTTAAGGAGACCAGCATTCTGAAAAGAACAAGAAACAAAAAGTCAGAAAGAATCAAATTCAAAATAAAATGACTAACTTAAGAGAAAAAGGACTCAAACATTTAAAAATAATATACTTTAAGATTTTTAATAGAAAACTTATTACTTACTGCTTGTAAAGTATATTCAACAATTGTATGATAATTGGAGAGGTTCGCACAACTTTACATCGCCATGTGACCGATATCTTGTGTACAGTATTAGTTATATCACTTCGAGAGACAAGTTCCAATGTCTACAAAGAAAACAAAAGTTAGTCAATTTCAATAAATCCAATTTGACATTTCAAACAAATGGAGAAAAAAGGTTAACTGCCATCAGCATTAACTAAAGTAATTTTATTCACTATTTTAAAGGGCTTATAAAATAAAAATAAAAAAAAAGATTTAGATTTAAAGCTCCAAACAGAGTTACATTGATTAAAGTATTAACTGCACAACCATTTTTTTTATCTGTTCATTTCATAATTAGGAAGAATTTGAAACTTAATCTCAGTTGAATGGACAAAAGATATTAAAGTTATTTCATCATTTTGCTAAACTGATTACCACTGAAAGTTTAAAAGTAAAAAAAAAAACAAACAAAAAAACAACTTACATCCGGTAGTAGTTTTGGCAAAAATAACATCATGCCATCAAACAAGTAGATCTCCCCAAAGTATTTTTTTGAGTGTTGTTCAAGGAGAGCTTTTCTTACTTTTTTCCCCTCCACTTCAGGAGCAAAAGTGACATGGTAATGATGCAAACTATAGGAAGGCATTGTAAGGATGTCAAAATAGTTGCAATACAGATTTAACTGGGTTCCGGAACTACCTGAAAAAATTAAATAAATTTTAAAATAAAAAGGGGAAAAATTTGTTTTTATTCATATATATTGTATATATAAATTTATCTATATCATATAATGTCATATCTCATCATATCTATATATATCATATAATGTCATATCTCATCATATCTATATATATCATATAATGTCATATCTCATCATATCTATATATATCATATAATGTCATATCTCATCATATCTATATATATCATATAATGTCATATCTCATCATATCTATATATATCATATAATGTCATATCTCATCATATCTATATATATCATATAATGTCATATCTCATCATATCTATATATATCATATAATGTCATATCTCATCATATCTATATATATCATATAATGTCATATCTCATCATATCTATATATATCATATAATGTCATATCATCATATCTATATATATCATATAATGTCATATCTCATCATATCTATATATATCATATAATGTCATATCTCATCATATCTATATATATCATATATGTCATGTCATATCTCATCATATCTATATATATCATATAATGTCATATCTCATCATATCTATATATATCATATAATGTCATATCTCATCATATCATATATATATATATATATATATCATATATGTCATATCTCATCATATCTATATATATCATATAATGTCATATATCATCATATCTATATATCTATATATATCATATAATGTCATATCTCATCATATCATATATATATATATGTCATATCTCATCATATCTATATATCATATAATGTCATATCTCATATCATATATCTATATATCATATAATGTCATATCTCATCATATCTATATATGTCATATCTCATCATATATATATATGTCATATCTCATCATATATATATCATATAATGTCATATCTCATCATATATATATATATATATATATATATATATATATATATATATATATTAATATATATATATAAAAACTAATTAAATGTGAAAATCCAATTTTCTTACCTTGTTTATTATTAACAGCAATGTTTGCTGGTCTAGAAACAACATTTTCATCTCTAGTGCGTCTAAATGAAAGTTTGGATAACTCCGTCGAGAGTTTCTCAATACCGGGAGGGGGTTGAGTGGCCCCACCCCTATAACTGGCTCTGCTTGAGCCTGATGGTGCTGATGCAGCAGCATCTCCACTACCAGCTTGGGGCTGCTCTGTTGCAACAGCCTGGCGCTCTTGCATTTGCAATGGGGCTGGCATTTGGTATGGTCCTGCTTGATGTTGATGTTGTTGCACAGGTTGATTCAGTGGTTGCCTCTGAGTATTCCAAGCTGACAATCTGGGAGGCGCTTGGCCAGGCTGTTGAGGAGGCGCATTATGTCTGGGACCTGGCTGCCTTTGTCCACGACCCTGATAACAAAAATGATTGGACTTAGAAATAACAAGATACAAAATATTTAAAAAAAAAACATTTACATCAGTCTATCTTTTGTTGATTATTTTTAAGCCTAATATTTGTAGCCTATCTATTGTCGTCCTATCACTAGGTTGACCACATAAGTTTACATACTCATTGTTTCATTAATGCATTCTGCAACCAAGTTGTTTGTTTTTAAAGATCTGCAGAATGGGAATCAACAAAAATTGGTTGGTTGGATTTTACAGCATGTCAACCCATTGGGTCATTTTATGTCGAAGGCGTTTTTGTTTTATTCATTCTTTATGGATACATAATTTTTTTAGAACATTGTTCTATTTAATCCATAGATGGGACCCTAACAGATACTACCACTCCACAACTTGGTCAGAGCATCTTTGTAAAAGGTCAGAGCATCTTTGTAAAAGGCCAGAAAGTATGAATCAGTTGCCCAAATGAGACAACTCCAATTATCCAATTTTGAGAAAACCTTTGCTACTTCATGCAAACAGTTTGTGGAAATACCAACCCCTTTAATTTTATAAAATCTTAAAAATCAGTTGAAATTTTAATTGAAATAAAGAAAATGTTTTAATATTTTTAAAATTCATTGTCTGTATAATAATTTTAACACTCAAGAAATGTAAAGCTTAAAATATGATCTATAATTTTGTTTTTTAAAAGTAATTTTTAAATGGAGAAATCAGCTAAATTACTTACATCACCACCACCACCACCACCACGATGAGGAGGAGGATGGCTACCATCCTGATTACCTCGGCCTCTTCCACCTCTACCTCGTGATCGTCCTCTTCCTGTCATCTATAATGAAAAGTAGCAACAATAAATGAAAAAAGAAAAAGACATTTTAAACAAAAGAAACTTTTCATAAGCAACATTTTAAAATATATTTTTAAGTCAATAATTATAAACTAGGTATACCCAAAATTGACCTAAAATCCGTTTAAGACAAAATGAATTTAGCCCCCTCCCCCCGAAAATAACTACAAAAATGAACTATTTTATTTCAAAACTTTGACTTTTTTTACAGGTTACTTAATTTTGACCCACCCTTATTTTGGGGGTGTAAAATCTCGGCAAGTTGGTCAGTGTTTGATACTAATTACAGTAGAAATAAAAAGATAATTCCCTGATTTTTGGTAATTTTTTAAAAATTGCTAATGTTACATCCATTTTGTAAACATGACATTTATAAAGTGTTTATAGCTGAACTCGATTGAAATTGACCAAAAAAATCGTTTTAAATGTATTAAAAATGAATTAAATGTGTAATATTTTGTTTTATTTTTTATTGGGGGGTCATTAGGTTACTACTTATCTATTTAGACAAAAGTTTGACCTTAAATAATAGATTTAATTCATTTTCATGTTTTTAAAAAAAGTAGCAATGTTTGGGTATATCTAGTTTAGAGAGCAAAAAAATTGAAAGTGGTAAAATATTAACTGTTTATAATAACAGTTAATATTTTACCACTTTCAATTTTTTTGCTCTCTAAACTATATATTTTCTTTGACTTATCTTCATTTTTAGAATTTACTCATGAATATTGGAGCCATTTATATTGTGGAAAATTATATTAAATCTAAAAGAATTTACTAACTTCTAGCCCCTAAAAATGAGAAAAAATACGATTAATCTAAAATATTTACATTAATGAATGTTCCTAAAAAATTGAAACTAAAACAATTTTCTTTAAACTGGAAACCCCCAAGTACATATTTAGTTTAGTATAATGAGTCAACAGTGTCCAACTAAAGTCA